>SJYX01005964.1:45344-98255 GCA_006410675.1 Oreotragus oreotragus | reverse complement strand
TCTATCAGATCTAGGCCCTTAAATCTATTTCTCACTTCCACTGTATAATCATAAGGGATTTGATTTAGGTCACACCTGAATGGTCTAGTGGTTTTCCCTACTTTCTTCAATTTAAGTCTGAATTTGGTAATAAGGAGTTCATGATCTGAGCCACAGTCAGCTCCTGGTCTTGTTTTTGTTGACTGTACAGAGCTTCTCCATCTTTGGCTGCATAGAATATAATCAATCTGATTTCAGTGTTGACCATTTGGTGATATCCATGTGTAGAGTCTTCTCTTGTGTTGTTGGAAGAGGGTGTTTGCTATGACCAGTGCATTTTCTTGGCAAAACTCTATTAGTCTTTGCCCTGCTTCATTCCGCATTCCAAGGCCAAATTTGCCTGTTACTCCAGGTGTTTCTTGACTTTCTACTTTAGCATTCCAGTCCCCTGTAATGAAAAGGACATCTTTTTGGGGTGTTAGTTCTAAAAGGTCTTGTAGGTCTTCATAAAACTGTTGAACTTCAGCTTCTTCAGCATTACTGGTTGGGGCATAGACTTGGATAACTGTGATCCTGAATGGTTTGCCTTGGAAATGAACAGAGATCATTCTGTCGTTTTTGAGATTGCATCCAAGTACTGCATTTTGGACTCTTGTTGACCATTGATTTAAAATGTGTCTGTTTTCAGTGCACAGCACAGTGATTCAATAATTTTATTATATATGGTGGTTTAGCTGTTAAGCCCAGAAAAGGCAATGGCAACCCACTCCAGTACTCTTGCCTGGAAAATCCCATGGACGGAGGAGCCTGGTAGGTTGCAGTCCATGCAGTTGCTAAGAGTCGGACATGACTGAGCGACTTCACTTTCACTTTTCACTTTCATGCCTTGGAGAAGGAAATGGCAACCCACTGTTGCTGCATGGAGAATCCCAGAGACAGGGGAGCCTGGTGGGCTGCCATCTATGGTGTCCCAGAGGGTTGGACACGACTGAAGCGACTTAGCATGTCCAACTCTTGTGACCCCATGGACAGTAGCCTGCCAAGCTCCTCTGTCCATAGGATTCCCCAGGCAAGAACACTGGAGTGGGCTGCCATTTCCTTCTCCAACTTTTTTTATTATATATACACACACACATATATATATAAGGCTCCCCAGGTGGTTCTAGTGGTAAAGATAAAGAACCAGACTCCTAATTCAGGAGACATAAGAGACACAGGTTCGATCCCTGGGTCGGGAAGATCCCCTGAAGAAGGGCATTGCAACCCACTCCAGTGTTCTTGCCTGGAGAATTCCATGAACAGAGGATGTTGGCAGGCTACAGCCCATGGGATCACAAACAGTCAGACACAACTGAAGCGACTTAGCATGCATATGCCCACATATATTCTTTTTCAGATTCCCTTCCCATATAGGTTATCACAAAGTGTTTGAATATAGTTCCCTGCACTATACAATAGGTCCTTGTAGATTACCCATTTTATTTATAGTAGTGTGTATCTGTTAATCCCAAACTACCAATTTATCCCTCCCCTTCTTTTCCCTTTGGTAACAATAAGTTTATTTTCTACATCTATGAGTCTAGTTCTATTTTGTAAATAAATTCATTTGTATCTTTTTTTTTAGATTCCACAAATAAGTTATATCATATGATATTTGTCTTCCTGACTTACTTAGTATGATAACCTCTAGGTCCATCTAAGTGGCTGCAAGTGGCATTATTTCATTCTTTCTTACGGCTGAGTAATGTTCCATTGTGTGCATGTGCACACCGTTTTTATCCATCCCTCTGTCAATAGACATTTAGGCTGCTTCCATGTCTACAGGCTACCCCACGTTATCAGCACCGTTTGAGTCAGCACCCTCTCAGACTTGCAGTCCTGATACGCAGCTAAGCCCAGGAGTTCCACATACCACCTGGCATCTCCTCTCTTAATAACCCGGCACAGTTCCTGGGGGAGCTCGAGGCTGAGAGTCAGTCCACCGAAGTCCCACTGTTTGGACACTGAGTACTGAATGGAGGGAGGGAAAGACCGAAAATAGCAGAAGGAATTCATTCATCCAGTGGCCACACCAACGACCTTCTGAAGCGCCTAATGCTGTCTGTTCTAATCTTTCTTTCTACCATATATTTGTATTAAATTCTCTTTCAGTAGGAGATGACACTACTCCCTTATTCTTGCCTGGAAAATTCCAAGGACAGAGGAACCTGACGGGCTGCAATCCACAGGGTCACAAAGAGTCAGACATAAATGAGCACAGCACATATATATACACTCTTTCAGTTTAAGTCAGACTCGGATCCCACTGCCTGTAAAAAAAAACCCTGAGGCATGCACATGGCTAGCTATTTTCTTCTTGTGCTAAACACTCAGACTTAACCAGGCTGTTTGTGTAGACTGATATAAAAAAAAGGAGAAACCAATAATTTACTAAGCACCATTTAGATGCTAAGCCCAGTATACCCACTGAGACAAGCAAACTGAGGCTTACCAGGATTAAGAAATCTCCCTATGGCCAAAACCTCTGCCACCAAAAGAAATCACAGATATTTGAATACTGAATTATAGGGGCTGCAGATATCTAGAAGTACCATTTATATTCATTCATTGCTACTTCAAAATCATAGTAGTTGGTGAACGTGCCACTAGATCTTGTCATTTAATGCACTAATCAATTCAGTTCAGTTCAATTTAGTCACTAGTCATGTCCGACTCTTTGCTACCCCAGGGACGGCATTAATAAAGAAGTACATTTATTGTTCTGTCAAAAATGTTTTTTATTGAAGCATAATTGATTTACACTATCTGCATTAGTTTCAGGTGTACAGCAAAGCAATTCAGTTATACAGATATATGTATATATCTATATTATTTTTCAATTATTTTCCATTATAATTTACTACAAGGTATTGAATATAGTTTCTGTGCTATACAGTAAAAGTTTATTGTTTATCTGTTTTATATATGGTAATGTGAATCTGTTAATCCCATACCCTAGTTTATCCCTCTCTCACCCCTTCCCCTTGGGTAACTGTAAATTTGTCTCCTGTGTCTGTGAATCTCTTTCTGTTCTGTAAATACGTTCATTTGTACTATTTTTTAGATTCCACATATAAGTGATATCATATAATAGTTGCCTTTCTCTGCCTTACTTCACTGAGTATAATCATCTCTAGATCCATCCATGTTGCTTCAAATGGCAATATTTCATTCATTATGGCTGAGTAATATTCCACTGTATACATGTACCACAATTCTTTATCCACTCACCTGTCAATGAACCTCTAGGTTGCTTCCATGTATTGGCTATTACAATCAGTGCTGCTGTGAACACTGGACTGCGTGCATCTTTTCAAAGTAGAGCTTTCGTCTTTTCTGGATATACGCCCAGGAATGGGAGTGCTGGATCATATGGCAACTCTACTTTTAGTTTTTAACATAACCTCTGTACTGTTCTCCATAGCGGCCACACCAGTTTACATTCCTATCAAGAGTGTAGGGTTCCCTCTTTTCCACACCCTTTCCAGCATTTGTTATTTGTACACTTTTTGATGATGGCCATTCTGACCACTGCAATTTTGATTTGCATTTCCATAATAATTAGTGATGCTGAGCATCTTTTCATGTGCCCGTTGGCCATTTGTATGTCTTCTTTGGAGTCTTTAGTCACATTGTTTGCAAATATTTTGTCCCAGACTGTAGGTTGTCCTTTCACTGTGTTCAGGTTTCCCTCTCGCTGTTTAACTTTGCTTTTATTTCTATCGCCTTGGGAGACTGACCTAAGCAAACATTGGTATGATTTATGCCCAAGAGTGTTTTGGCTCTAACCTCTTCTAGGAGTTTTATGGTATCATATCTTATGTTTGGGTTTCCCAGGTAGATCAGTGGTAAAGAATCCACCTGCCAAGCAGGAGATGCAGGTTTGATGCCTGGGCTGGAAAGATCCCCTGGAGAAGGAAATGGCAACCCACTCCAGTATGCTTGCCTGGAGACTCCCACAGAGGAGCCTGGCAGTTCATGGGTTTCACAAGAGCTGGACACGACTGAGTGGCCGAATAATAGCAGCAACACCTTATGTTTGAGTCTTTAAGCCGTTTTGAGTTGATTTTTGTGTATGGTGTGAGGGAGTGCTCTAACTTCACTGATTTACTTGCAGCTGTCCAATTTTCCCAGCACAACTTGCTGAAGAGATTGTCTTTGCTCAGTTCTACATTCTTGCCTCCTTTGTCAAAGATTAATTGACAGAGGTATGTAGGTTTATTCTGAGGCTCTCTATTCTGTTCTGTCAATTCATGTGTCTGTTTTTGTACCAATAGCATGCTGTTTTGGGTTACTGTTCAGTTCAGTTCAGTTCAGTTCAGTTCAGTCGCTCAGTCGTGTCCGACTCTTTGCGACCCCATGAATCGCAGCACGCCAGGCCTCCCTGTCCATCACCATCTCTCGGAGTTCACTCAGACTCACATCCATCGAGTNCCCTCAATCTTTCCCAGCATCAGGGTCTTTTCAAATGAGTCAGCTCTTCACATCAGGTGACCAAAGTGTTGGAGTTTCAGCTTCAACATCAGTCCTTCCAATGAACATCTAGGACTGATCTCCTTGCAGTCCAAGGGACTTTCAAGAGTCTTGTCCAACACCACGGTTCAAAAGAATCAATTCTTCAGAGCTCAGCTTTCTTTATAGTCCAACTCTCTCACCTATACATGACCACTGGAAAAACCATAGCCTTGACTAGACGGACCTTTGTTGGCAAAGCAATGTTTCTGCTTCTTAATATGCTTTCTAGGTTGGTCATAACTTTCCTTCCAAGGAATAAGCATCTTTTAATTTCATGGCTTCAGTCACTATGTGCAGTGATTTTGGAGCCCCCCAAAATAAAGTCAGCCTTCGTTTCCACTGTTTCCCTATCTATTTGCCATGAACTGATGGGACTAGTGCAATTGTGCAGTAGTTTGAACATTCTTTGGCATTGCCTTTCTTTGGACTTGGAATGAAAACTGACCTTTTCCAGTCCTGTGGTAATGCATAGAAAACTGAATATGGTCCATATAGATAAATTCTATTTTGTGGCTTTTCCCCTGATTTTGGTATAATAAAAGCACATGTATTTACACAGTGGTATATACATAGTGCTGAATAAAAGATCTGAAGTGGCTTTAAACTAGCTCTAATATAGAATATAGCTTACATATCAGAAATAAAGCATTTCATTATCTACCTTTTTTGTTATATATTTAAGATCTATTTTTAAAATTATTAAGTCTATAGTCTAATTGAAGCCTTAGGCTCCCCTCTGAAACATAGTTACTAATTTTTAACACAAATCTGTAATGGTTGAAGCTGTCTATAGTTTTCATTCCATATGACAGACTGTTAATAACTCAAAATTTAGGCCTTTGTCATACCTTGCTTATACATATTCAGATTAATTTTGGTTTTAAAAAACTTAGAGTGTGATACTTACAAAGATTGCTAGTTTGAGATACCTGCACTTTAAAAAAATCTGAAGTTAGAGTTGAAGACATAGCTGTGCTACTTACTAACCTTGTGGACCTTTCTGTGCTTCATTTTTTATTTAGAAAATTAAGATACTAATGACTTTTTGGACTATCTTAGAGGGTCATTGTGATGATCAGATGAGATAGTGCATCAGAGATGTCTATTCAAGTGTAAAGCAATAAACAACTCTTAGGTAATCTTATGAGTTTCTAAAGCATAAATTGTGGGAGCATATTGTAAATGCAAACAAAAAACGATAAAGGCTTATTAACACTTAGGAATGTAATGAGGAAATCTGAAAATGGTTTCTATTGTAATTCGTATCTAAACTCAGGTGACTTGATTTTGGTAGGCCGTGTGCAACCTAGTGGTTTAGAACTTCTTGGGACTTTTTAAAGTGTTTGTTTATAAGGCGAGATCCAAAAAGACTTCCTACTAAGGGAAGACACTTTGGGAAGTCATTGTGGAATGGCAGATGAAACAGACAGTGCTTGAACTAGAAAGTTCAGTTCAGTCGCTCAGTCGTGTCCGACTCTTTGCGACCCCATGAATCGCAGCACGTCAGACCTCCCTGTCCATCACCATCTCCCGGAGTTCACTCAGGCTCACGTCCATCGAGTCCGTGATGCCATCCAGCCATCTCATCCTTGGTCGTCCCCTTCTCCTCCTGCCCCCAATCCCTCCCAGCATCAGAGTCTTTTCCAATGAGTCAACTCTTCGCATGAGGTGGCCAAAGTACTGGAGTTTCAGCTTTAGCATCATTCCTTCCAAAGAAATCCCAGGGTTGATCTCCTTCAGAATGGACTGGTTGGATCTCCTTGCAGTCCAAGGGACTCTCAAGAGTCTTCTCCAACACCACAGTTCGAAAGCATCGATTCTTCGGCGCTCAGCTTTCTTCACAGTCCAACTTTCACATAAACCTAGAAACATTGCTTCCCTCCTACAGGCAATGACCCTATAAAGCTGAAGGCTCTAGTTTTAATTAAAAGAAAAACAACAACCAACAAACAACTATAAACATATAGTTGTTTATATATAAGCACATAAACACTGTTTAGAAGTTGCTGGCTTCAGAGTTAGTTTTAAGTCCCAGAATGCCTAATCTTAAGTATTTACTACCTATCTCACTTTCAGCACAAACATGCTACTTACAAAACTGTATTGCAAAGAGGTTTTCCACATCTGTCAATTATTTATGGCTACTAGCTAATCTGGCAGTTTAGATCAGAGAAAATCAAACTAGCTTGTTTATCATGGTACAGCTGAAGCTTCCATTTTTAGGAAAGTGTTTTGTACTTCTGTTAAGTCACTTCAGTAATGTCCAACTCTGTGCAACCCCATAGACTGCAGCCCACCAGGCTCCCCCATCCCTGGGATTCTCTAGGCAAGAACACTGGAGTGGGTTGCCATTTCCTTCTCCAACGCATGAAAGTGAAAAATGAAAGTGAAGTCGCTCAGTCGTGTCCGACTCTTAGCGACCCCATGGACTGCAGCCTACCAGGCTCCTCTGTCCATGGGATTTTCCAGGCAAGAGTACTGGAGTGGGGTGCCATTGCCTTCTCTGTTGTACTTGTGAGTAACCATCAAATCACTAATTCCACCATTTTGTACTTTACAAAATATTTTTGAGCTGTTGGATATGTAACTCAGTCATTAATTCAGAGTATCTGATAGAGGATTAGGACTTCCCTGGTGGCTCAGAGGTTAAAGCATCTGCCTGCAATGCAGGAGACCCGGGTTCGATCCCTGGGTTGGGAAGATCCCCTGGAGAAGAAAATGGCAACCTACTCCAGTCATTGCCAGGCCGGGCTGCCGGCGCGCTAAGCGCGGGCGGCTGCGAGAGGCTGCAAGAGGAGCTACCCCGCATCCGAGGTCAGGGGCAGCAGCCTAGAGTGCCGGGCTGTGACGGCTCAGGAGCGGCCGAGAGGAGCTACCCTGCGTCTGAGGTCAGTGGCAGCTGGGAGGAGACACCCCGCGTCTGAGGTCAGGGCAGTGGCTGGGTCGAGCTACGCCGCGTCCGAGGTCAGTGGCGTCCTGGAGGAGACACCCCGCGTCCGAAGTCAGGGCGGCGGCTGGGAGGAGCTACCCCACGTCCGAGGTCAGGGGCGGCCAGGAAGAGATACCCTGCATACGAGGTCAGGGGCGTCCGGGAGAAGCCACCTCGCGCCGGAGGCCAGGGGTGGTGACCCTGAGGAGCCACCCACGCCCGAGGCCACGGCCGGCGGCTGGGAGGAGCAACCGAGGAGAGGTGGCTGCACAGGCACAGGAGGGTCTAGAGGAGCTATCTCACGTTGAAGGTCAGGAACGGCGGCGGTAAGGAGATACCCCTCGTCCAAGGTAAGGAGCAGCAGCTGTGCTTTGCTGGAGCAGCCATGAAGAGACACCCCACGCCCAAGGTAAGAGAAACCCAAGTAAGATGGTAGGTGTTGCAAGAGGGCATCAGAGGGCAGACACACTGAAACCATACTCACAGAAAACTAGTCAATCTAATCACACTAGGACCACAGCCTTTTCTAACTCAATGAAACCAAACCATGCCTGCGGGGCAACCCAAGACTGGCAGGTCATGGTGGAGAGGGCTGACAGAATGTGGTCCACGGGAGAAGGGATTGGCAAGCCACTTCAGTATTCTTGTCTTGAGAACCCCATGAACAGTATGAAAAGGCAAAATGATAGGATACAAAAAGAGAATCTCCCCAGGTCGTNCACACTAGGACCACAGCCTTGTCTAACTCAATGAAACCAAGCCATGCCTGCGGGGCAACCCAAGATGGGTTACTGTAGCTTTGTAATACTGTCTAAAGTCTAGAAGGTTATGCTTCCAGCTTTGTTCTTTTTCCTCTTTAGCAAGGTGAAAATTTCTTAACAATTTATATTTCAATATAATTGATTTCCTTTGTATTCTATTTATTACTTTATGCATTTAAAAACATTCTGAGAATCAGTCCATGAGCTCTGATGAGGCTGTCAAAGAAGTGTCTGGCATAAAATAAGTCCAGAATGATACAGAGAAAGAACCTCAGAAACGTTCATAAAGATACTGCGAGCTGCTCACCAAAATCCACGTTTGCCTCTTTCCCCTCAGCACAAGCTAGGCTAGAGTTCACAGCCTCCCCTGCAGGCCAGCAGGGCCACGTGACTGAGCTCTAGCCGATGGACTACGGACACAACTAACGTGTCCCACTTCTGGACCCAGCCCAGGGACTCATCCCTCTGCCCTTTCTCCCTGCTCTTCTCTTTTGGTGGGATGACCTCCAAATAGCTTTGAAAGTCACATAATAAAGACGGCAGCACCTTCATCACCCTGAGTCCCTGAATAACTGCACAGAGGAGCCCACTCTGGCAGCCTGTTCACCCACCTGCACCTTTAAATGAGCAACAAATATATGTCTATTTGTGTGAGTCACTGAACCATGATACACTGAAGTGAGCATTTGGTATAGGAGTTTGCATGACCCAGTCAGTGGTTCTCAAACTTTATCAAGCAGCAGAAACCTCCAGGAAAGAGGACTAAAACAATGATTGCTGGGCCCAGTCCGGAGCTTCCGGTTCAGCAGCTCTGGGATGCAGCCTGAGAATTTTCTAATGTGTCCTCAGGTGATGCTGCCGCTGCCCGCCTGTGACTGCAGTCTGACAATCCCTGCACTAACCCACACCAGCTCCTGCACAGCAATGCTGTGTGGCTGGTGAGTACTTGGGTCAGAATAACACTGTTCCCCCCATGCCGTGTGCAACAAGGCCCTCCAGATCAAAGCGATTCCTCCCTTTGTGGATCTTAATAACCCCACATGAAAAGAATGCCCATGAAAACCACTCTGTCAGCTGAACGGGAAAACGGTGTACCTTTCTGTTTTCAGAGGAAATTTATTCCCCGACAAGGAGTCAGCAGGTCAGCATATTACTTTTTAAAAACCTTATTTCCTATTAATTAATCATTAGTTGGTATAGATCACTGGTCCTAGAGGTATGATGACAGCAGAAAGCCTTTTTTTAATCTTTGCAAAATCTAAGGAATTATATATTTATGTTAGACAAAGGCTCACTTACTAATATAACTGTGTTTCTTTAATATTTACTAATAGTATATCAACTGGTAATTTATTC
Source organism: Oreotragus oreotragus (assembly GCA_006410675.1). NCBI lineage: Eukaryota > Metazoa > Chordata > Mammalia > Artiodactyla > Bovidae > Oreotragus > Oreotragus oreotragus. The sequence continues at coordinate 88,676 of SJYX01005964.1, read as the reverse complement.
CTGACGATCAGAATCTCTAATGGGCAGACAGCCTTGATGTTTTTTTCAAATTGTGAATGAATTCCAACTGAAATGCAGTTTTGTACTGATGCCAATCATTCCCTTTTGGACATATGCCCCACCCACAGCTCCTGCTGGCTGGGGGTGTGTGCTCTGTACCCTGGGTCACGATGCCCGGGCAGAGTCCCAAGTATGATAGACAAACATCAAGAGCCTGGACCACTTAGAACAGAACTTGAAACTGAAAAAAAAAAAATCATTTTGTGGCCAGTCCTTCTCACACTGTACTCAAAATGCACAGCCTAGGATTCTTAATAAAATGCAGATGGTAGGACCTGAGCTTCTGAATTTCTAACAAGCTCCCAGGGAATCCCAGGGTTGTGGGTCTGCAGACTCAGTTTCCGAAGGCCTGATGGAAGCTATGTGGCCCTCTTACAGGCTGAGGGTGAAAGCACAGAAACCTCAGTGAAGAATGAAAACCAGCGGACAGCAAAGGACTGGAACGGCTCTGAGTCACACCTTCGCCATTTCCGTACAGCAGCCCCCACAACCACAACTCTCATCTCTGTGAAGCCAAACTTCCTCATAGGTCTGATTCTTAAATTCCACGAAATTACACATATATGCTTACAACACGCCCTCAAATACAGCGGGTCTCTGATTCTGCATCCAAGTGAGCCTAAAATAGAAAACACATCCACCACGGTGGGGCTAAGGGAGGAGAAAAAGAATAAAAGGAGATTTGAAGGTTGAAACTACTTGAGATGGAGCATCATCTCCTGTAAGGAGCTTAAAGTGCTTTTTAATTATAACTGTTAGATTAACCTAAGCCAGGACCACAGGATCCACGCAGAAAGCCAACTAGACTGCCCCTCCCGCTGTCCTTCAACTTCACCATCCAGCATCAGTTTTTCTCAACCTACATACAGTGTGGGGTAGAGCTTATAATTGCTCTGGCTGTTCTCAGACGATTTAAAAGTGCTCTAGCCACTGAGAGTGAAAAATAGTACTATTCCAGTAAGGTCATTCCACTCCCCTCGGCTTCTTCTCGGACGTGTTTAAACTGACTGCAGGCTCTCCCCCAAGAAATCCACAGGAAATACACACGCTTCGCCCCAACTCACTCTGCTTCCCTCCTCTACCCGCTCCACTGCTGGGGCACTCAGCCAGCCGCAGTCCCTGGCTCTTTGCAGTCGTCACCCACGGTCTGGCACCAGTCTTGGCACACCGGCCCTGAGGACTCACATCAGCTCCCTAGTGGCCTCCTTCAGTTGCTCACTAAGCTTCAGACAGCCTGGCACGGACCCAGAGCCCTGCTCAGAACTCCCCAGCCTCTAACCCTGAGCTCCCAGCAGCAGAGCCACTGGCCACAGGAGACGATGCGCATTCAACTTCTAGGCTCTAGGGACCTCCCTGGTGGTCCAGTAGTTAAGACTCCAGGCTTCTGACATAGCAGGCACAGGTTCTCTCCCTGGCCAGAGAACTAAGATTCCCACAGGCTGCGTGGTGCAGCCAAAAAAAGAAGCGTACTAAAAATAATAAAGGAAAGAGTAGTCCATCTATTTTAAATAAATAAATGTTAGGCTTTAGATAGATACACATCTTTAAATTGAAGTAGAGTTGGGAAAATCCCCTGGAGGAGGGCATGGTAACCCACTCTAGATTTTTGCCCAGAAAATTCCATGGAGAGAGGAGCCTGGTGGGCTACAGTCCATGGGGTCACAAAGAGCTGGACACAACTGAGGGATGGAGCATAAATACACACAGCTGATTTACAATGCTGGTTAGTTTCAGGTGTAAAGCACAGAGCTTCAGTCATACATACAGATGCATATTCTTTTCTGAATATGTATATATATATACACACATGTGTCTGCTCAGTTGCTTCAGTCTTGTCTGACTCTGTGATCCTATGGACTGCAGCCCTCCAGGCTCCTCTGTGGAATTCTCCAGGCAAGAATACTGACATGGGGACTCAGACAAACCGAGACAAAAAGAGTTGCCTGCACATGTCTGGTTACACAGCCAAATTTAATTTGAGCCCATTTATCCAACACTTTTCCAACCCTGTTCAGCTGGTTAATTACATGCAACTCTCTTTAGAATTAATTAGCATTAATAATAGCAATTTCTAGTCATCAAACATTTCCCATGTGCCAAATACTATTCCTGCCTTATATCATTATTTCTTATAGCATTCCTAGGAGGTAGATATTTTAATGCAATTTTACAGATTTGAAATACAGACACTTCCCTGATGGTCCAGTGGTTAAGAATTTGCCTGCCGATGCAGGGGACACAGGTGCAATCCCTGGTCTAGGAAGGTTCCACGTGCCACGAGGCCAGTAAGTCCGTGTGCCACAACTTCTGAATTGGAGCCCCAGCGCCAGGACTCACACCACAACTAGAGATTAACCCTCATTCAGCAACAAAGATCCAAATAAAATAAATAAAAATTTTAAAGAACTTATAAAATAGATCCCTAGACTTTTGCCTAAGACTTAGCAAGTATCTGCTCTACCAAGGAAGCCCCAGGAATACTCCAGGAGATCTTCAGGATCTCCAGGAGATCTTCCCGACCAGGGATCGAACCTGGGTTTACTCACATCGCAGGCAGGTTCTTGACCATCTGAGCCACCAAGGAAGCCCCAGGCCTCTGGCAACCAGACCTGCCCTCTCCATCAGGGGTCAGCAATCTGTGACCCTCGCCAAGTCTGACCCACTACCTATTTTTGCAGAGTTTTATTGGAATGCCAGCATGCCCATTCCCCTTCACTGCCCATAGCTACTTCTGCACTAGAAAGGAGCACAGCTGAGCAGCTACAACAAGAGTTCACACACCCTGCAAAGTCAAAAATCTCTACGAGGCGGCTCGTTATGGAAAATCTCCGCCAACCCCTGCTCTGCAGTGTCCCACAGGGCCTTGGGCACTTGCTTCTACCGTAGACTGAAACGTAATCCTGACTTGGTATTTTGGTTGGCTGATCTGTGCTCTGAACTAACAACCTGGTCTGTGAAATATACAGGTCAGGCTAATAATACCCTGCTGGCAGCCTCTACTCCATCTGTGTCTGCTGTTTCACAAGCAGATTAAACAACATCTGCTGCACTGTTTCATCAAACACACAGGTGACGCCATTGAAGGATGCACTTGCGTTATTTTCTAGTAAGGAATATGCCTCTTCCCTGATGAGCGTTTAATACTTGGACTGTAACTACCAAGCAAAAGGTCTGCACAAATTTATGAGCTCCATGGCTTTTGACACAACAGGTTTCATCCTTTTACCCTTTCCACTTCCTGCTTTGGTTTTTCAAGATAAAACCATCAGCACAAAGCAACAGTGAATTTTACGGTCAGTGGCTGTCCAGTAAGGTGAGTATTGTTCTGCGAAACTGGCCGACACTCACTTTTTTCTTGGATGAAATTCACCAACATGGTTTGTTTGTTTGTTTTTTACAAAAATGAACTGTAAAAAGAATATAAATATGCTTAACCTTCAAGAGACTCAAGAGTATGGAACCCACATTGCCTGCAGGTTGAAATAAGAGCAAAAGAGGATAGAAATTTCACCTACTTACACAAAACTAGAGAAAGGGTATGTGAGTGGATGCCATATGGGCACCACCCAAATGCTACCTTCAAGAAACAGCTGCTAGGACCCTGGGCAGCCTGACTTTTAGCTGAACCCTTGTGTGGGAATTCCCCTCAGCCTGAGCACTGGCTACCTAGGCCAGCATCACAGCCCTCCCTGGGGCCAGCGCTGGTCCGCAGAAAGCGCATGTGCTGGCCTCAAGCAGAAACAACTCTGCCGGGCCTCTCGGCTCCAGAACAGTCTGTGGGGCTGGCTGGGACCACTGCTGCACATGCCTCATGTTGCAGCTTCTCCCCCAGCTGGGTCCTGCTTCTCACTTCTCTCTAAGCGCTCTTCCCCAGAACCCCCTCCCCCCATCAATTCCCCTGGCACATAACTGCCCTCTAAAAGTTTCTCTGTTTCTGCAGGGAAACCGACCTGCAACAAACATGAAGTCTGACTTCCTAAGCAGCAGCATCAGTAACTGATGTGCCATATTCAACATTCAATGACAGCAAAGAATCAGCAATAAGGTGATTCCAGGGGACAGCAAATCCATCAGTACAAAAAAATAACAGTAACAACAAAACGTCAGGCGGTATAAACATCAAACACAGGGAGTGTCAGGGCAGAGAAGCAGCAGGCATTGGGGAGGTGAGGCAGAGACAGAGGTCCAGAGCGAAGTTAAGGAGGGCGAGTGAAGGCAGAGCTGATTCAGTGCCATCTGCTCTCTGCAACCACAGCTCCGGGCACAGACAGTCATGCGCAGTGACAGGCTCTATAAATAGCAGATCAACCAGGAAATCATAACCCAGCCTTCGTGATTACAGGCCCAGGGGTCTCACAGATGATTCTCTAAATAAGAGCACAGTCAGCTTGCAGCTAGCCTTTTCTGAGCTGCCCACTCACAGAGAGTAACTAGCCACCATGTCTACAAATAAGGAGTCACAGTTTAAAACAGGGATGTGCCAGAGGCACTGTCCTTTTCAGGACAAAAAACTAGATAACAGAAAACACGGAAGCTTGTCTTGTGGCGTGTATAAACTTCCCAGTTGCTAAGATGCCAAACAGCATCCAAACATCAAGACACCCAAAGTGATGGCCGCACAAAGCAGAAGCTACAAACCTCAGGCCTAAGAAAGAAGCAGCGCAGGGACAGCCCAGAGGGGCGCAGGGCGGACAGGCAGGGGACAGCAAGTAGGAGAAGACAGACGGGGAAAGCAGGAAAGGAGACGAGGAAAACAGGAGCGTGTGTCTGTCTGCAACAAGCCACAGCAAAGTCCTAGCAAGGGGTCACCAAGTCTTAACAAGGGCATCCTTAAGCAACCTTCAATACTTGTTACAAAATCAGAGTCTTTAAGAGACTAAAGGCAATTTATCAGACAGCACAGCAGAAACAACTCAAGGGACTTCCCTGGTGGTCCGGTGGTTAAGAATCCGCCTTATGCAAGGGACTGGGCTCCATCCCTGGTCAGGGAGCTAAGATCCCACACACTGTGAGGCAACTAGAGACAGCCCAAATGCTGCAACTAAGCCCCAGCACAGCCAAATAAATCACATTTTTGAAGACGGAAGAAACAGCTCAAGTCACAGCAGAGGGCAGTGGACATGACCAAGAGGACAAAATAACAGACGTATATGCAAACAGAACGGCTAACACTCCCTACAAAGGGAGAATGGTGATTAAACTACCTTACAGCTGCAGCTCGTCAACAGGGTCGCCAACAAGCTCTTCTCAAGTCAGAGTCCAGTCTTACAGTCTAGTGTAGACCCAGCAAGGTATTGTTTCTGAGAAACTCCTACACTGAGGCTGATGGAACGATGCCTCAGGGCAAGCCAGGCTCGAGACAAAAGGGGCCTCACTGGTTCAGGGGGCAGAGAGGTGATGGGGAGGAGCGAGCCAGGCCTGCCAGGGGTCACGCGTCCGCACAGGCAAGACCCCGCAGGTGGGAGCAGCCGGGGAGCCTCTGGCCAGGTGTGCGGGAGTGTCAGGGCAACCTAAAGGCATCAGCCTTTCATTCGGCATCTGTTCTGATGGATCAGAGCCTATTTTCTCCTCGTGGTTAAATATTCTGAATATCAAATACCGCTACCAAAGCACTGGGCTGCAGAAAAAGCTTCTTCGGGCTTCCCGTAAGATGGTACAGAAAAACCAGAACGAACTTTTTGGCCAATCCAATACAATGGTAACAAGAGCTATTCCGGCTTCTGGACCAGAGCTCAGGGAGGGCTTTCACATCCCAGAGGTGAGTTCCAGCACAAGCGCAGGCCAGTGTGGAGGCCGTTCACTGAGACCCAGCCCAGAATTGGGGACCGACGCCTACCAAGCTCAGCACCAAGCTCTGGGCAGCGCCTCAAAGGCTGTCTCTTATACACATCTAGATGTGTATAAGAGACAGCCCAAATGCTACCTTCAAGAAACAGCTGCTAGGACCCTGGGCAGCCTGACTTTTAGCTGAACCCTTGTGTGGGAATTCCCCTCAGCCTGAGCACNACCAAGCTCTGGGCAGCGCCTCAAAGGGCAGGAGCTTCCGGCACACGGAGCTGAGCCCAGAAACGTCTCGGAAGCATCACCAGCCCCCACTGGGAATTCAGTGGGCATTCCCACTCAGAGTCTCAAGGCGGAACCTTTCCCCGAAAGAAAGGAACCAAAGGTGCACTTGGTCTGTGTTCAAGCCTTAAATGCCTTTCTGGAAGCACATTTTCTCTCAAAGTCGGCTTACTCTGAAGACACACTTATCAACAAGAAGGAAGAAGAAATGTTTTCATGACCTCATGTCTTCGGATAATTGATACTAAGTAAAGAGAGAGACAAGGAGAAAGGGAGCTAAAAGGATCAAGGGCCAACCAAACACAGCTCATCAGACCGAGACACGTGAACTCGCCCAGTCTGGGGGTGGTGGCAGCATCGCTTACTGTGCGTTTCTGCTCCGCCTTTGGCCCGCATCTCACGGACACCAGCAAAAGCTCTGCATTAGAAGTCACCTTGGGCTCTTTGTCCTGAGACGATGTTATTGAACACTAGCTAAAAGCATTAAAGAGATTTTGTTCCTCTCTCTGGCAGTTACTGGGACAAGAGCTATGAACTTTTTAACCTAGATCATATGATCTTACTGTCTTTCCCAGTAGACTAATGGAAGTGGTGTTTATTTCAATGTGGCCTTTTTGGGCTTTTTTTTTAACAGCATTTATCACAGTCTGGCTCATTTCAAATGTATTTGTGGACCTGAGAGCAGAACAAGCTTCTTTTTCCTCTGTATCCTTCATTGTTCCTATCTGAACTTGGCACAAAGTCCATTCTCATTAAGTTTGGGGTTTTATTTTCTTTTATAAAGATCTACTTGTCTAAAATTTGCAGAAAAGAACAAATTAGAAACTTAAACCCTCCCCAAAGAGTGCACTACCCTCTTTAAAGTACATAAATTAATGAATGTTCCTGTTCTGTACCTCGAAACACCTCTCCAGAGTAATACCTGGGAAGTCAGTAAATAGTATTCTGATTTTTTCCCTATGCTTACACAGATATTTACAGAATAATAAATAATAATCTTTAACAAAACAGGATCTTGTTATATATATTGGGTTGCACTTTGTTCTTTTTATCTAACAATCATAGAAATAGCATTTCAGATGTACATCCTTTTTAACAATTGAAGAATTCTCCAGTATATTGGTATGCCATACCATAGTTAAATCCCTGGTCAGGGAACAAGATTGCACATTTTGCAATTAAAGAAACAAAGATCAAAGATCCTCAGTACTGCAACTAAGACCCGTTGCAGCCAAATAAATAAATAAAGATACTACCACATTTGTCTCTAAAAATGTTGAGCCGATCACATTTCGAGCAACACTGAAAGCCCTGTTTCCTCCTGTCCCCATCAGCAACGGGAAAGTATCAGTCTTATTTGCTGCCAGTCTGATGGGGCAAAAAAACCAGGCTTGATTTGTACTTTTTATTAGTAAGGCTGGAAATATCGTCATATTTTTATCAGTCTTTTTTGTTTGTTTTCTGCTTTGAATTATCAGTTCATATCCTTTAGTCTTTTTTTTTTTAATTTTAAGGTCTTTATTGAATTTGTTACAATATGGCTTCTGGTCTATGTTTTGCCTTTTTGGCCAAGAGGCATGGGGGATCCCAGTTCTCTGATCCCTTGCGCTGGAAGGCACAATCTTAACCACTGGACCACCAGGGAAGCCCCTCCTTTACTCACTTTTCAGTGAACTGTATGTATGTGCCATATTGCTTTTGTGGAAGCTTTTTATAGACTATGAATACAATTATTTCCTAAATATAGAGCAAGTATGTTTGCCTAGGTTGCAAACTGTCTTTTAATTTCATTGTACAGAAATCTATAATCCTTTATTCAAATCTGCCCATCTTTTTCTTTATGACTTTTTAATAATTTTTATTGAAATATAATTGATCTACCATGTTGTTTTAGTTTCAGGAACTAACAGCAAAGTGATTCAGTTACACATATACATATAAATACGTATTCTTTTCCTACATTCTCTTCCATTATAGGTCATTATAAGATAATGAGTATAGTTTCCTGTGCCATATAGTAAGTCCTTGTTGGTTATCTGTTTTATCTATAGTTGTGTGTATATTTTAATCCCAACCTTCTAATTTATCCCTCGCCTTTTTGACTTCTAAATTTTTTTCCTAGAAAGTTGCTCCCAACTTGCAAGATTACAAAATGTTCTCCTATATCCTCTTCTATTCCTTAACTCCTTTAAGGGCACATTTACAATCCATCCGGAAATGACACGCACATTTTTAATCTTTCTGAAATCATTTTTTGACTGTAGTGTGAAGTATAGGCTAATTTTACTTCCTCCCAAGTGGGTAATATTGTCCATAGACCTATCCTTTCTTCAAAGAGTTTATCTTTAATTTTCTAAATGTTTATTTTTTTTTTGTAGAAAATTTCAAAATATATAGAACAAAGTGGAAGTGAGCCAGGCTGGGTTCTGGGACCCTCTCCTTGAACACTTGCACTTGCACCTGGTCCAATGTCCCCTCAGACAACAGATACAATGAAACTGCTGCTGCTGCTAAGTCACTTCAGTCATGTCCGACTCTGTGCGACCCCACAGACAGCAGCCCACCAGGCTCCCTCGTCTCCGGGATTCTCCAGGCAAGAACACTGGAGTGGGTTGCCATTTCCTTCTCCAATGCATGAAACTGAAAAGTGAAAGTGAAGTCACCTAGTTGTGTCTGACCCTCAGCGACCCCATGGCCTGCAGCCTTCCAGGCTCCACCATCCATGGGATTTTCCAGGCAAGAGTACTGGAGTGGGGTGCCATTGCCTTCTCCGACAATGAAACTATAAGGGACTAAAAATAACTGCACCCATGCCCAGCTGGGGCAATTCATGAACATTAAGATACAAAAAGACTACCAACCAGCTGGCACTTCTGAGGTGCCAGGAGCATGATCCCTGTACCACCAAGAGGGAGGGCAGACGACCAAAGCCACACCAATGAGACCACTCATGCAACAGCTCCCACCGAAACCCCATTTAAGGGACCAGCCTGCCCCGCCACAGGGAGCAAGAATGGGCACCTCTGACTTGGTTTCCCTCCCTCCCGCTGCAGCACGAACCCCAATAAGGCCTTGCCTGCATTTCTCATCTGGATTCATCAATTTCTATTAAGAGTCCAAGGACTCAGGTTGGTAACATGAGTACAAAGAACCCTAAGTAACCATCACCCAACCTCAACAACTATCAATTCATCCTTTTTGATTCAAAAGAGTATTTTTTTCATTTACTAAACCTCTACATATACTTGGATATACATCTGAACAATCTGCTCTGTGCTACTTTCATCAATGTGGTCATTAATACTCTTATAAAAATATGGGTATTGTGTTAAGTCGCTTCGGTCATGTCTGACTCTTTGCAACCCCATGGACTGTATGTAGCCCGCCAGGCTCCTGTGCATGGGATTCTTCAGGCAAGAATACTGGAGCAGGTTGCCATGCCTTCCTCCAGAGGATCTTCCCAACCCAGGTATCTAATCCACATCTCTTACATCTTCTGCATCAGCAGGCGTATTCTTTACACTAACGCGACCTGGGAAGGCCCTTATAAAATACAGAAACACATAAAAATTTCTGTAAAAACAATAAGAATATACTCTTCATACTACATTATAATGATCTGAAAAGCACAGGAAAATACAAGCCTATCCCTGTAACAAAACCCAAAAAATAGGGTGATATAAACAAGTAGAAATTCACCTTCTCGGTGGATAATTCTTGTGGCTGACAGATGGCTCTGCCCATGAGCTCACCTGAGGACCAGGGTCCTACCCCGTAGGGGAACTAAGATCCCCCATGCCAGCAGCACAGCCAGCAAGAGAAGCAAACAATAACCACACAGGATAAAGAGGTCCAAAGGCCTGGGGGGCGGGGCCGGGCTGGTCCTTGACAGAGCGTGGGTCCTCCTCCCCTCACCCCCAACTCCCAGCATTCTGGAGCATGCAGCTCAAGCCTTACTGGATCTTCCTGGGATTCAGTGTGCACCAATGTCAAGGACAGGAGGCAGTAGGCGTTCCCACTCTCTTCCCTGGGGAGCGGGGAGGCCACTGCTTATCTGGAGAAACAAGATCAGCCTCCCCCGGGCTCCATCCTATACCCACAGCACACCCACCACCACCAAAAGAAGACAGAAACTAGCTCTGGGGGTAGAAAGAAGCACTCAAACCGACTTACAGGTAAGAATTCGCCTCCCTTATCACAGCTGGTAAAATGAAATGGAAAAACACTTCTGAAGCCAGGTTATAAAATCATCAAATCTACCCTGTCAGCATCAAAAAATTTTCCTTCACTTGGCAGTGATGCTAAACTCTTTATGAAGATTAATTCTGAATATTAATGCAGTTCAATGATAAGCATAGACACGTGTGCAAATCTTCTTCAAAAGTGTCCCCATAAGATTCAGCATGACTAAACATAATCAAGTAAATCAGTAAAAAAAAAAAAAAAAACTGGCACACAAAATAGCTACTTAGAGAGTAAGAATAAAGAACACACAGAGGGGTACCCTGGGCAGGATACCCAGCATCAGTGGAGGGGTAGGCAAAGGTAACAGTGTTTCAATGGCCCAGAATAATTTCTGCAGCTAAAGTGGGTCGAAAGAATTCGAAATTCCTCCCTTTGTCATCCAAACACGGGCTGCTAATTAAAAACTTTCCAGCAGCTCACGATGGGAACACACTCAAGCAAAACCTAATCCCATGTTCTATTTATATTTACACTTTGCAGGTGGAGGCATCATGGAAAGCGCTCTGATTTCCTGCAAACCCCTCAGTTTAATCCTGACCATTCAGGTCAGCCAGTCTCCCCAAAGATCTATTCTTAGCGTTCGTATTACTCCCTTTGAGCCCCTTACATCTCCTGCCATCATTTCCTGAAGCAAGAAATAAAAACACAAATTTCCTGATACGAAAGGTGAATTATTATAAAACCACCAGAGGCTCTAAATTTTGAAAGCTGTTTTTCTGACTTATTTTGATGTACATCTACCAATAAGCAGATTTTAAATGTGTGTTGCCAGGAAAGCATCTTCAAGGTAAACATATCGATATGAATTCAATTCCCTCTGAACGAAAACATTATGGTTGCTTTCATACTGTTTCAAGTGAATTATTTTTAAAAACCCTTTTAGCATCTGGCACATGGTACTGAAGCCCGTTCAGGGTCCATTCATCCACTTGCCATCCATCTTTCTTTATGCCCACGTTACTTGGATTTCATTTATTCAATCATCCAACTAAGATTTTTGAGGCCTCCTATGTGCAGCAGCACTGTGAGCCCTGGAAAGAAAAGTGCTGAGACACAGAACGCTGCCCAGAAGCACTCAGTCCCGCGGGGACACAAATGTCAAGCGAGGGATGTGGTGAGAAACAGGACTCATGCTCAGGAGACAGTGCAGGGCAGAGGAGGCGGTCAGCAACAGGGAGCGGGGCAGGGGGCCAGGGCCCCAGCGACAAAAACGAGCCAGAGGCGAGGGAAGGCCTGCAGCTGGAGAGGGTGAACGGAACTGATGAGCCAGGAGGCTAGAGCTGAGATCAGAAACTTGACAAGGTGTCATTTCATCTTTTCCTGGACTTACTGCAAGGGAGCCACAGGGTGACCCTGAAGGGTGTGTTTTAAAGAAGGCTGGGGACCTGCTAAGGTTCCCAAGCGGAGAGTTTATTAACGGAGTCCATGGGAGGATGGACTCTCCCCTACCTGGTGCATTTATGCGTCACCGCAGATCGAGTGCGCCCGGAGAACCTAACAGAGAAGCCGGGGGCACCAACTGTGCACATGTCTACATCCGTGACAGAACACGATTCTGTCATTATTACATGCATGATTTGCCTCTTAAAATGCAAGCATTTCTCAACTAACAAGGGCTTAGTTTCCAAAATATACAAACAGCTTATATAACTCAATGAGGAAAAAAAAAAAAAAAACAACCCAATGAAAACCCAGTGAAAAAATGGGCAGAAACATCTAAATAGACATTTTTCCAAAGGAGACATAAAAAGTGGCCAAAAGACACATGAAAAGAAGCTCAACACCAGTAGTTATTAAAGAAATATGAATCAAAACTACAATGAGGTATCACCTAACATCAGTCAGAAGGGCCATCATTAAAAAAACCTACAAATAACAAACACTGGAGAGGGTGTGAAGAAAAGAGAACCCTCCTACACTATTGGTGGGAATGTAAGTTGGTGCAGGCACTATGGAGAATAGTATGAAGGGTCCTTAAAAAACTAAAAATAGAACTACCACACGATTCAGCAATCCCATTTCTGGGCATATATCCAGACAAAACTATAATTAAAAAAGATACATGTACCCCAATCTTCTGGGCTTCCCTGGTGGCTCAGACAGTAAAGAATCCTCCTGCAATGCGGAGACCTGGGTTCGATCCCTGGGTAGGGAAGATCCCCTGGAGAAGGGAGAGGCTACCCACTCCAGTATTCTGGCCTGCAGAATCCCATGGACAGCAGAGCTGGTGGGCTACAGTCCATGGGGTCACAGAGTCAGACACGACTGAAGTGACTTAACACACACACAATGTTCACGGCAACACTGTTTACAATAGCCTAGATGTGGATACAACCTAAGCGTTCATAACAGATGAACAGATAAAGGAAACGTGGTACATACCTACCATGGGACACTGTTGTGGTTAAGTCGTGTCTGACTCTTTGCAACCCCATGGTCTGTAGCCCGCCAGGATCCTCTGTCCATGGGATTTCTCAGGCAAGAACACTGGAGTGGGTTGCCATTTCCTCCTCCAGGGGATCTTCCCTNTAAAGGAAACGTGGTACATACCTACCATGGGACACTGTTGTGGTTAAGTCGTGTCTGACTCTTTGCAACCCCATGGTCTGTAGCCCGCCAGGATCCTCTGTCCATGGGATTTCTCAGGCAAGAACACTGGAGTGGGTTGCCATTTCCTCCTCCAGGGGATCTTCCCTACCCAGGGATCAAACTCTTGTCTCCTGCATTGGCAGGCAGATTCTTTAGCACTGAACTACCAGGGAAGCTGAAGGGTTTAAAGCAAAAGTGAGTAACACTGAAAAGGGGGCAGCTTGAAGGAAACCTAGGCACATCTTCCTTCCCTTTGACAAGCAGCCCCTCCTCTGAACAAAATGTGCCTGTGAAAGCACAAAAGAAATTAAATGTGCAAAACTCACGTAACAGATTTAGGCTTCAAGCCCAGAAACTGTAAGATAAGAATCCTTAGTAATGGACCTAGAGACGGTCATACAGGGTGAAGTAAGTCAGAAAGAGAAAAACAAATATCATATATTAAATATATATATATGGAATCTAGAAAAATGGTAAAGATAAACTTATTTGCAAAACAGAAATAGAGACACAGATGTAGAGAACAAATGTATAGACACCAACGGGGGAAAGAGGGGGTGGGATGGATTGTGAGTTTCTTATTGACACACTACTGATGCTATATATAAGATAGGTAATAATGAGAACTTACTGAATAGCACAGAGAATTCAACTCAATGCTCTGTGGTGACCTAAATACATGCGTCTGATTCCCTTGCCTATACAGCAGAATCTAACACAATATTGTAAACACTTATACTCCAATAAATAAATAAGTAAATAAAAACTCAACAAAATAAATAAATGTTATTGGAAATAGTCTTTTAAAAACCCTTACCAAGAGCTCCCCTTCTGCAGAGAACCCTCAGGGACAGAGTTTCAGAATTCCAAACATGTCCCTGACTTTGGCTTTCTTTCTCCACATAATGAAAGACTAGAGACGGGCTTCAATTCCATAAGTATCCATTTGAGGCAGAGAGTTGACTCTTTGGCCTCACCTGATGATTTTGTATATTTTTGTATGAAGTGCATTAACTGTATGAGATTTAATTTCCCATTACCAGCATAGGTAGTTATTTTTCTAGTGTTCAGTCATTTACATTTAAAAAAAAAAGATACAAAAAAGCAATAAAGTATTCAAATAACGGCACAAATGCTGCTGAACAAAGACAGTAATTTTGCTGAAACGGGTTGCAGGCAAGGCAGCTCTCAAAATATTCCTTTGTCATGACTGAATGACATAATCCAAATCCCGGCATGAAAACCTGTGTAGAGACGGCATTAATATTCTGCAGGAAGTGGAAGGCAATGCGCCCAGCCAGAAATCTGCAGCCCCGTGTACTGTGGAATCCAAATCTCAGCGTCTCCTTGGGGTCTCCCCATCTGTCTTTCATAACCTGGGATGACTTAGGTTGACATGATTATCCTTTAATTGTGTCTAGCTGCATCCCTCAGTATGGAAATGGCATTCTGATTGGAACCAAGGGCGAAAATCTGGGAAGGAAAGAGTATTGTAGGAGTTCAAGGCACTCAGGGACAAGGCAAGCCTGTAATACCCAGAGGAACGTGTTCTTGGAAGCCCGAAAACCAGCCTGAGGGCAGTGGCATCCAGAGCAGCAGCAGGATGAGGGGCAAGACGGAAAACAGGAACACCGAACTTCAACTGCTGTGTTTTCTCACACAAGCACCAGTGACTCCAATGATCTCACCCACTTAATCCCATTCACTGGTCCATCACATATTTACCAAACATCAAATATTCAACACACAGGGAGGAAGGATGCATCTCACGCCAGATGCCACATAAGGCTACAGAGGGACGAGATGGAAGGTGCGTGGCACCTGCCTTGGGAGACAGATGCGTTGGTCCCCACACCTGGGGCCCTCATCCGGTCCCGGGAGGGTTAAGGAAGGACTGCGAGATAGCATGAAAACGTAGCAGGATGGGAGGTGAGAATTCTACCACGGAACCGCCAGTGTGGCAGGCGGGGGACGGGGGGCGGCTGGGCCACGGCTGAGCTCAGGCTGTGTGCTCAGCTGAGGCTGAGAAACCACAGCCGATCCCACAGGCAGACGGAGCGGGCCGGGGAGGAGAGGGGGTCCCATCTGACTCCAGGCAACTAACTCGGCCGACAGGAGAGCAAGAGGCGGCCTAGAACCGCAGGCCAAGAGCCCAGACTGCTGCAGGAGCGGTCCCGTCCGTGTCCCAGCTCTACGTCTGTCACTGTGACTATTTCATCAGGCGCTCCTCACCTCTGCAGCGATGGCCTCACCAAGGGACTACACAACTCACCCTCCAAACAGGTGCGTTCGAAGAGCAAAGGGAAGGACCACCACAACAGGCATACACTCACATTCCCTCTGACAAAGAGGATGATCGGATCTCTCCATCACCGGGTGTTGGTACACAACAGGTACTTTGACCCGAGAGGAGTGGCACCTTTTGCTTTTCCATTTAGTTTCTATTTTTTAAGTGACTTTCTGGTATGCCGTGCCTTTATAATAAATTCTAGCATGTAGGCTGGTCAACGGTTCAGCTCAAGAGAGGAACCGTTTACTAGTTTGTTGCCCATCAACCCACTGGTGCATTTCACTGGGACATGTTAACGGTCTCCAGTATCAAAATGGAAATAACATCCATTCTGTGACCCACCCTAGGTTGGCCGCCCTCCAGGTTGGCCTTCCAACTGTCAGTTAACGTGTACTCAAGAATTATAAATTAATTTGAACATTAATCTTAAAACCATAATCAGGAAACTATATTCTCTTTAAATATACACATAACATTCTAACGTCAAATACTGATAGCCATTAAAAGAGTTTCCCTATCATTTCTTTGAACAATATACAGAACAAAGAATTACCAAATATATCTAAAATGAAATATTTTTTTCAGTTGTCTGCATTATTCTCGTACACTCTTCCTATCAACTGGCAGCATCTCTGTTTTCTAAGCCACACACACTACTTCAGCTTTAATTAAAAGGCCCGTTGCCATAGTTTCCCTGAGAACAGCTCAAGGCATGCTCAAGACCATTATTTTCTTAAGGTTTCTAGAGAAATTGTAACATAGCAGTAGCCAGCCAAAATTCCCCAATTTTACCTCCCACCCAGTACAGCAGATGACTCAGACATAGAGCTAGGTATTCTGAACATTTTTAAGAGACTCTACAACCAGGAATGTTACTTAAAATTCAGCCGTGGGTTTCTTCTATTCTGCCACATTGGTAATGTAACCAGCAGGCCCAGATTGATGGGGGGTTCAGCCTACAGACACAACACTGCCTGCATCTATGGAAACACCAGCACTTTTTCCTTTCTAACAATAAAGGAGAAAATACACTGTATTTGCACATTAATATCATCTTTTGCTTCATATCACCTAATAACTCAGAAATGTAAACCCAACATGTTAGGGGAAAGCTGTCAAAAATAGATAAAAGCAATGGAAATTCACTTCTTTAAGGATTTCAAAATTAAAAAGTGGAACTCACAGAACCTTACTTTTGGGGGGTTTTGTTTTAATTTTAGTTCACACCACACAGCATATGAGATCTTAGGTCCCTGACCAGGAATGGAACTGGGTACCCCGTGCCATGGAAGCATGGGGCCTTAAGCACTGGACCACCAGGAAAGTTGCCCTAATTTTATTTTATTTTGGAGTATAGTTGATTTACAATGTTGTGTGAGTTTCAGGTATATAGCAAAATGATCACTTCCTAAAAGTTAGAACCTGCTTCCATCCTAGTTCTCATCCTGCTTCCAGATGGGTGAGATTTTATTTACCACTATCTCTAGGTCTTGAAGAGTAAGCTCGAAGGTTATTCTGAGCCTTCAAGGTTAAACAATGTGAACTAACACTGACCCCTGTGAACCCCAGGAAGGGCAAATGCCAGTCCAGCTCGCTGTAATTCAGCCCCACTTCCCGGCTTCTCAGGAGCTGTGAGCACAGACTCTGCAGGTTAAATGGCCAGGGCTGGAATTTCAACTTGGGGAGCCCCTGAACCTCAGGCAAGGGATGATTAAAAGAGATAGACATCTGTAAAGATGGGGCGCACTCAGGAAAAGGGCAGCTATCATTCGCTCCCGTAACTAGGTCATCTCCAGGACAGGGAACAGGACAGGATCAGATCTCACTAGTTTCAGGAAAGCTGAAACGCATCCTACTTCCTTTTAAAAGCCATGATGAACTATGTAATTACTGATCTTTCCAATGTAAACATTATACAAATCATTTGACTTCCTTATTCTGTATTACCAAACTTCCTTTTATTCTCTCTTCTACATATGAAGAGATTCTAGGAAGTATTTGAGAGATACTGCTGTTCTTCTTTCAGTCGCTAAGTTGTGCCTGACTCTTCGCAAGCTCATGAGCTGTAGCCCACCAGGCTCCTCTGTCCATGGGATTTCCCAGGCAAGAATACTGGAGTGGATTGCAATTTCCTTCTCCAGGGGATCTTCCCGACCCAGGAGTCAAACTCACGTCTCTTGAATTAACAGGTGGATTCAGTATTGCTGAGCCACCAGGGAAGGCCTATTTGAAAGATAGAAGAACCATATTCCCAACCAGGAGCACAGGGAAGTTAAAGATGCCCTGTAAGTAGAGATGAGATGTATTTACTAATGAATAAATGCATGGTGAATAACGACAGTGCCATTTTGTCATAGCTGTTATGCTATGTGTCCCTTCCACTTGGAGACGCTTGCATATTTTAAAAATCACATATATTATTGTCACTAATTCTCACAAAGTCCTATAAAATGACAGAACAGGTACTGCTATGTCTACTTTACCTAAAGAGAAAGGGATTCACAGCAGTACTAAGTGACTCACCCAAGGGAAGCTAAGGAACACGTTTCCCAGTAGGTCTTCAATGCCCGAGTCAGGACTCTCCCCACCCCTCTGCTTGGTCAGCACTCTCCCCACTCTCACAGGCCCTGTAACAGCAGCATTTGAAGGCGGGCTGGGAAATCTCTCCTCGGGGAGATTCTGTAGCCCTATATACTCCAGAACACACACTTCATAACTTCCAACAAACTTGGAGCAACCGCACGGGCCTGAAGGGTACCTCCTGCCTCCTTACTGCAGGAAAAAGATCTGAGCTGGAATTTCGAGTTGTAGGCTAGGGACTGAGGACTCTGTGTTACTATTTCTCCAAGTTTCACAGGTAATTTACATGAGGTTTTCCACAACATCTCATATCTAAGTTCAACCTGCCAAGGCACTACCCAGGACAATCCTAACAGGCAAGGATATCTGGTCATCTCCCTGCAGGAATTCTTACCTGGGGGGTCTACCTCTGCCCTGGGTTTCCAAAGATGATCATGAAGACAGCTCCTGCAAGCATTTAAAAGTATGTGCAAAACTATGTCTGTATATCTCCAATTTTTCTCAAGATGTAGACCACAGTTTTCATCAGATTCTCAGAATGCCTCCCCACCATGGGTTAAGATCCTGTAGAAGGATTTCAGAGCAGCAGGAACTAGTTGGATCTCATTATTATTACTTTACTTGGAAAAATGTTAAGTTTCTGTTTGTGACTATGTCATTTTTTTAAATTGGAAAATTATACCAAATCTCCACATACCAGTGAACCAGTGAAGTTTCTCAGTCTTTGCAATCCCATGGATTGCAGCCTACCAGGCTCCTTCATCCATGGAATTTTCCAGACAAGAGTACTGGAGTGGATTGCCATTTCCTTCTCCAGGAGATCTTCCCGACCCAGGGATTGAACCCAGGCCTCCTGCATTACAGGCAGATGCTTTACCATATGAGCCACCAGGGAAGCCCACATATATATCTCCCCATATATATCTGTAATTTCTTCAGGACACCCTAGAGCAGCTTTCAAAACAAGAGAGCTATAGTCTAGGTGACTTGGAAATACTCACAGACTCCTACTGCCTCAATCTTGCAGCCACTGTGCAGGGGGTCAGGTCAGGAATTTACCTAATGGGATTCATTAATGATTCTCCAGAGTCAATCAGCTAGTTATTTAAAAGTAACAGTTTAATGCTAAATTACTTCTTAATGTGAGAGTTCTACTCTCTTTGTAAATAAAATCTGTATGTGGTTCTTTAATCTCAACCTATTTGGTTTTCAAGAATTAGAAAGAAATCCAGAAAATCTGGAGAATGATGAGATTAAATGAATTTGTTTCCCAAAAGACAGTGTATTGAATTTAGATTCCTGAAAAATCTGCATAATGATGAAAGAGGTGGAACTTCAGTACTGCATGGGTTATATGTAGCAAAACACATCTCTCCCAGCATCATCTTTTTTTTTTGGTGGCTGTGCTAGGTCTTCACTGCCGTGCAGGTTCTTCCTTAGTTGCAGCGCTCAAGCTTCTCATTGTGGTGGCTCTTCCTGTTGCAGAGCACAGCTCTAGGACATTCGGCCTTCAGCAGCTGCAGCACACGGGCTCAGCAGTTACGGCTCCTGGGCTCTAGAGCACAGGCTCAATAGCGGTGGCCCATGGGCTCAGATGCTTCACAGCATGGGGGATCTTCCCGGACCAGGAACTGAACCCATGTCTCCCGCACTGGCATCTCTGCCTGCCAGTGAGCCACCAGGGAAGCCCCCACCTACCAGCATCATCTTATTAGACGGCAAAGTACAATGAGATTTTCCAAAAAGTGAACAAATTAAAGAAGGAAAGCAATGGGTTTAAGGTGAAAGGGAGATAGACTGATTAAAAACAGGCTGTGGTTCTGGTTACAATAAATTAGAACAAGCGTATACCTGTCACTGAGCACAGATATACACACTTGGACAGAATGCACTGAGCCGCTTCTGAGGATTCTGAATAGGAAAGAGTAGTGAGAAGCCTGAAGCAAAAAGGCCTGAATTCCAAGTACCACCAAACCAGTGATGGCTTTGCTGCGTTTGACCTCCAGCATCCCCAGGCTGAATGCAACTCAGCAGGGCAGCTTGAAACCCGGAGCTGGTACTGAGTCTGAAGCAGAGACAGTTCCGGGAAACGCCCCCTCATCCTGGCTTCTGGAGTGAGGGAGGGAATCCTTAAGACTCAGACAGAGCGCAGACATCCCTCATCTTTTTCTTCTCTGAGGTCTCTTAAGCCTCAGCTTTCAACCAGTCCCATGAGCAGTGACATTAGAAGTCACTGCTAATCCGGTGACATTAGAAGTCCCAGGGGAATAGGAATTAGAACTCTTAGGAAGGAAACCTTCCTCTCTGATCCCAAAAGAGTGGGACAAACTCCCATTTTACTCTTTTTCTCTCTTCCTCCCACTTGGCCCTGGACACAAGAATAGTGACAAAATTGTGCAACAGAACAGGAGAACAATCTCCAACTTCCTGGCTGAATGAAAGGAATCTGAAAGTATTAACAACCTACAGAAATTAAAAGGAGTGAAAGAGATTTGTTGGCCTATTAGAAGGCCAACAAATCAGACAGTTTAGATAAAATGAACAGATTTTTAGAAAGACACAAATTATCAAACTGACTCAAGAAAAAATAGAATATCTTAACAGGCATGTATATAAAGTTTAAAATCTGAATACTTAAATTTTAAATTGATATCTTTGGAGAAGGCAATGGCACCCTACTCCAGTACTGTTGCCTGGAAAATTCCATGGACGAGGAGCCTGGTGGGCTGCAGTCCATGGGGTCGCTAAGACTCGGACACGACTGAGTGACTTCACTTTGACTTTTCACTTTCATGCATTGGAGAAGGAAATGGCAACCCACTCCAGTGTTCTTGCCTAGAGAATCCCAGGGATGGAGGAGCCTGGTGGGCTGCTGTCTATGGGGTCGCACAGAGTAGGACACGACTGAAGCGACTTAGCAGCAGTAGCAGCAGCAAATTGATATCTTAAAAATATTCCCTCAAAGAGAACATCAGCCTCAAATGGCTTCACTTTGAACCCTATCAAACACTTAAATAGTCAATACCAATAATTCACAAACTCAGAAAACAGATAAAAACTCAAAATGGATCATGGTCTACATGTAAGAACCAGAACTGTAAATTTCTAGGAAAAAAAAAAAAGAAAATTTTCATGACTTTGGGTGAGGTAGGGTTCTGAGATATGACATCAAAAGCATGATAATAAAGGGAAATAACTGATAAAATAACTTCTTAAAAATTTTAAACTTTTGCATTTAAAAAGATACCATTAGGTAAACGAAATGACAAACCACACACTGTAAGAAAACATTTGCAAATCATGTGTCTATTAAAGGACTTGCAACCAGAATATATAAAGAACTCTTACAACTCAAGAGGAAGACAGAGAGCAGTTTTTAAATGGGCAGAGATTAGCTCTGGTAGGATCCCATCTTGTACAGCTGTTCCCTGGAAGAGAAGTCATTTCTCTTTCTCTGCCTTCTCTCCCACCTACGAGTGAGCCAGAGTGCACAGAAAGCCACCCAGAGGCAGACTGAAGCGACTTAGCAGCAGTAGCAGCAGCAAATTGATATCTTAAAAATATTCCCTCAAAGAGAACATCAGCCTCAAATGGCTTCACTTTGAACCCTATCAAACACTTAAATAGTCAATACCAATAATTCACAAACTCAGAAAACAGATAAAAACTCAAAATGGATCATGGTCTACATGTAAGAACCAGAACTGTAAATTTCTAGGAAAAAAAAAAAAGAAAATTTTCATGACTTTGGGTGAGGTAGGGTTCTGAGATATGACATCAAAAGCATGATAATAAAGGGAAATAACTGATAAAATAACTTCTTAAAAATTTTAAACTTTTGCATTTAAAAAGATACCATTAGGTAAACGAAATGACAAACCACACACTGTAAGAAAACATTTGCAAATCATGTGTCTATTAAAGGACTTGCAACCAGAATATATAAAGAACTCTTACAACTCAAGAGGAAGACAGAGAGCAGTTTTTAAATGGGCAGAGATTAGCTCTGGTAGGATCCCATCTTGTACAGCTGTTCCCTGGAAGAGAAGTCATTTCTCTTTCTCTGCCTTCTCTCCCACCTACGAGTGAGCCAGAGTGCACAGAAAGCCACCCAGAGGCCGCAAAACTGTCCTGGTCGTGAAGCGTGATGGAAGTGAGCGGGTATCTTTGAAAACAATCAGTGGAGGGGCCAGGGCAAAAGAAGGTTTTGCACATTATTGAAGCAGAGGCAACGAATGATGAAGGCAGCCCAAGTAAAGCAACACTGGCGACTTTGAGAAATATCTTTCTAGTCAACGGTTTGCCTTGGGGACTCTGAAATGACACCGCCTGGGTTCTCTCAGGTGAACGGCGGTGCAGGTCTGTGCGTGTTGGCGGGCAGCACACGGCAGCAGTGGAAGAAGATGAAGATGCTGGAAACTCCTAAGTCTCCCTGGAGAGCAACCTGCCCCTGGAAGTGGCAACAAGGCTCTACGGGAAAAGCAAAACTCGATGCTGATGAAGGTGATGATGGTGATTGTTACAAGCTGAAAAGCTCCAGTAAAGAAATCTTTATGATGTATCACTCACTCACTGTGCTCTACAGCAGAAAGGAACAGAACATTGTATATCAACTAGACTCATAAAAAAAAATATGTTTAAGAAATCTCTATGAGATACTAAAGCAAAAATTGCACAGAAATCAAACGAGAATGGAAGAGACTCAAACCATCACTACCAAGATCAAGACATCAAGAATATTTAAAAAAAAAAAAAAATGGGAAGGGGAGAAAACTACTAAGACACAGAAAGGACCTGTTCTATAGAAGACATTTATAAAAATGCAAGCGAGTATAGAAAACGGTGGTTATCTCCCAAAGTGGAAACCAAAATCATCGACTGTGTGAAGAATTGCTCCAGATGACTGACCTGAAAACTACTCAAGATTTCCAGCAGTTGAGGAAATCTCTTTAAGAAAACAATTTAAATCTTTTGTCAAAACTTTCCATCTTATTTCATTTCTGTCCCAGTTGACATCTAATTGTACTTTTTATAATGCAGGGTGAAAACTTCCCCTACTGTGTCTGATAAATGCTACCCAGGTTCACTGCCAAGAACGCATTGTCCAAAATGCCCATTTTATTTTTAAAAATGGAACTCTACCATTTGCTCAGTCTTCAGAATATACGGAATGCTGTGATAGGACACAGTAGTCATGGTGATCAGACAAACTAAAATGGTGGAAAGACGAAAATATACATGTGAAATAAATGCAGTATTTCAATAAAGCAAAAGGTAAAATAAAAACGGGAAAAGATTTGAACGTTTCTCTAAAGAAGATATCTGAGCTGCTAACAAGCACACAAAAAAATCTCAAAAATCATTAGTCATTAGGGAAATCCAAAGTGAAAACTACAGCGATACCACTTCAGACCCACTAGAAGAGATATAATCAGAAAAACAACAAGTATGCCAAAGATGTGGAGAAACTGGAACCCCCATACATTGCTGATGAGAATGTTAAATTGTACAGTCACCTTGGAAAAGAGTTTAATAATTTCCTTTAAAAATTAAACATACACTTATCACATAAGCTAGGAATTCACCTCCCAGGCAGCAACCCAAGACAAATGGAAATGTATGTCCACACAAAGATTCCAAGCAAATATTCAGCAGTATTATTTATAACAGCTAAAAATTAGAGAAAAATAAAATGTCCATAATTGTTGAATGGATAAATGAAGTATGGTATATTCATAGACTAAAATACAATTCAGCAATAACAATGAACAAACTATTGATGCATGATACAATGTGGATGAACCTCAAGAACATTAATATTCATGAAAGAAGCCAGATGCAAAAGACTACGTGTTTAAGATTCCACTTATACATAATGTCCAGAAAAGGCAAATCCATAGATACTAAAAGCAGATTCATAGTTTTGCAGATTAGTGGTGGGAACAGGGATCAATGGCAAATAGACATGAGAAATCTTTCTAGGGTAATGGAAAATACTCTAAAACTGGAACATATAGCCACCCACGTTGTTGAAATTGTTAGGCTTAAAAATTTTTCAGGGGGAAGTAATTTTTATATGGATGTAAACAAAGGCATTAGAAAAGACTACCAAGGGCAAACAACAGAAAAACTATAAAATGAGTTCTAAGGAACAGCAGACAGCAGCGAACTAGACATAAATCAAAAGATTAGCCACAGATTACAGAAGTGGCAGCCGCATGATTCTCCTTCTCCCACCAGGACTCTATTTCCCCCACTTCCTATAACCTGCTTTGGTCAAAACAATGTATGAGCAGAGGCCACACATGAGCTGAGAGCCTAGATAGGCCCCCAAAGGCCTCATGCACTTCCACTCTCGCTGCTTTGAGAATCCGAGTCTAACCAACCACGGGTGAACCGACCCCGGGTGGCCTGATGGAAGGGGACGAACCATGTACAGGCACACTGTGAGTCAGCCAGAAGCTCATCAGTTGAAGCCAACATGTGGCTGGGGCTGGCTGTGATGAGCCAAGCCTGACTCAGACCAGAACCACTGGCCAGCTAGCTGGGCACCGCCCAAACTGCCAATTCTCAGACTCGCGGGCTAAATAGGTAACAGTCGAACTATTGTTGTTCACCGTCACAAAGCAGAAGCCAGCTGACACTCTCTAGGAGCAAACCTGGCTGCCGGATAACATAACAAATGGCTGGGTTTTATGACACTGTCCAGTAAGGCCAGGCCTCCTGGGCCTAAGAAAAGCAAAGCAAAGACACTGACTCAGATCTGGTAGCTGTCAAGTCACTGCGCCAGAGGAACTGAATGACCAAGTGAGAACAACAGTAAAAGCTTCTCTACACAACCGATCAGGAGTCTATACCAAGCAGAAACGCAAGTGCGGTTAGACCAGGAAGTGGTAGCAGGCTGGACCTAGAGAAGCAAGAAACTCATTAAGAGCTCATGATGAGATGCAGAGACAGGCAGGGATGTGGTCAGAGAGATATATTTCAGAACTTAGGATCTGGGAGTTAGAGTAGTTCTAAGACATGGTGAATAATGAGAGAGCTTCAAGATATTTGTCCATTTCATCTAAGTTGTCAAATTTCTTGGCATAAAGTTGTACAAAATACTCTCTTTTCCTCTTAATGTCTGTGGCTTCTAGTGTTAAAATGTTTCTTCCATGTGTTATATCAGTGATTTGTCAATTTTTGAGATCAGTCTAGCTTGATATTTATAAACTTTGTTATCTTTTCAAAAAACCAACTTTAATATATACACTCTGCTAAATATGAAATAAACAACAAGAATCCACCATGAAGCACAGGGAACTATATATAATATCTTGTAATCATCTATAACAGGAAAGAATCTAAAAAGGAATATACACGTATATATAACTAAATCACTTTGCCATCTGCCTGAAACTAACAAAAAATTGTAGATTATATTTCAATTTTAAAATACTTTTAAAAAAACAATCTTGCTTTTGTTCATTTTCTCTATTGTATGTCTTTTATTTATTTCATCAGTGTCTACTCTGATTTTTATTATGTCCTTCCTTCTACTTACTTTGCATTTACCTTTCCTTTTTTTAATCCCTTAGCTTCTAAAAGTTGACAGTTTGTTAGAGTGTAGACCATAAGCAGTAAAAGCTACAGGTTTTCCTCTCCGCACTGCTTTGTCTGCATCCCACAGTTTTGAGATACTGTGTTTCATTACTGCTGCTGCTGCTGCTAAGTCACTTCAGTCGTGTCCGACTCTGTGTGACCCCATAGACGGCAGCCCACCAGGCTCCCCTGTCCCTGGGATTGGCCAGGCAAGAACACTGGAGTGGGTTGCCATTTCCTTCTCCAATGCATGAAAGAGAAAAGTGAAAGTGAAGTCGCTCAGTCTGTCCGACTGTTAGCGACCCCATGGACTGCAGCCCACCAGCTACTCCGTCCATTGGATTTTCCAGGCAAGAGTACTGGGGTGGGGTGCCACTGCCTTTACCGTACTATTCACTTCAAAATATTGCTAATTTTCCTTATGGTTTCTTTTTTGGTGAATGAATTTTCTAAAGCATGTTATTTAGCTTCCAAATATGGGAGGTTTTTCCTAGCAATATTATCATTATTGATTCCTAGTTTAATTAATTGTGTAATGATCAGAGAATATACTATATATGATTTCAATCCTTTTGAATTTAAATTAATTTGTATTGTGAACTGATTTATGGCCTAGAATATAGTCTGTCTTTGGGAATGAATCATGTGGGTATGGTGTTCTATAAATGTCAATTAGGTCAAGACAGTTGATGGCATTATTAAGATTGCTTATATTTTTACTGATTTTCTGTTTGGATACTGTACTGATTGCTGACAGAAGGATGTTGAAATCATCAACTGTGATTCCAAAACTGTTTGCTTCTCCCTTTAATTTTGACAGTGTTTACTCCATGCATACATTTATGATTACATCTTCCTGAACATTTAGTCTTTTAATCATTAAAAAAGAAACATCCTTTTAATCTCTGTTAATACTATTTGCCTTGATATCTATTTTGTCTGAGCCACTCCAATCTTCTTCTGATTATTATTTATATCATTTACATTTTTCCATCTGTTCTCTTTCAATCTAATGTAATAATTGATATGATTGGGTTGAGGTCTACCATCTTCTTATTTTCATTCTGCCTTCTCTGTTTTTTCCTCCTTTGTCCCTTCCTTCTTCGGATCATTTGGATGTTTTTTTAGAATTAAATTTAGGTTTATCTTTTGGCTGTGCATTATTTTTTACTGGTTTCTCTGAGAATTAAAATGTTCATCTTTAACTTTTCATTCTATTTAGTATTTGGAGTTAATACACCACTTCATATAAAATGTAGAAATCCTGCAATCACATGGGGAGCCCATTTACTCCCCTGTACTTCTCTACACTGTAGCTGTCAAATCTTTGTATACATTACAAATCCCACAATGTTATCATTTGTGCACAATCATATGTTTTACAGTTTTACTAGAAAGATGGTACTGATGAAATTATTTGCGGGGCAGCAATGGAGAGACAGACCTAGAGAACAGACTGATGGACACAGCGGCGGAGGAAGGAGAGGGAGGGACGTATGGAGAGAGAAACGTGGAAACTTACATCACCGTATGTAAAAGAGACAGCCGACGGGAATTTGCTGTATGACTCAGGAAACTCAAAGCAGTGCTCTGTAACAACCTAGAGGGGTGGAATGGGGAGGGAAGTGGAGGGAGGTTCAAGAGGGAGGCGACATATGTATACCTATGACTGATTCATGTTGATGTATGGCAGAATCCAACACAAGTCTGTAAAGAAATCATCCTTCAATTAAAAAAAAAAACAGAAATTACAAAGAATAAAATTTTATTTTATATTTACCTTGGTATTTGGTATTTCTGATCTTTTTTATTTAAATTTACCACCACACTTCTTAAAACGAGCTAAACAAAGATAACCACAGCACATTACTTGGCCTTCACCTGGCATGAATGCAGAAAGCATGCATTAAAATTGCCCTGGTGTTTTCACTTAAGATCATGATAGTTAAAGCAACACCACTTGACACCAATTTGATTGTGAACAAAACATAAGATGAGGTACTGCAACTGGGAAACCAAAACTGGTGATAAGGGAGACATTTACAAGATAATTCAAAGTACATTTATGCTGATGTTTCAGATTATAAATTGAAGCAACATTAAATATTAGGCTTCCCAGTAGGCTCAGTGGTAAAGACTCTGCCCACTAATCGAGGAGATGGAGACATGGGTTTGATCCCTGGTTGGGGAAGATCCCCTGGAAGGGGAAATGGCAACCCACTCCAGTATTCTTGCCTGGAGAATTCCATGGACAGAGGAGCCTGGTGGGCTAGTCTATGAGGTCGCAAAGAGGCAGACCCAACTAAGCACACACGCACACACGTTAAATATTAAAGCTTTTGTTCAAAATTCTCACCTCAAAGTATAAAAATCTCTTCAATAATATACAAAAATGTCAGGAAATATTTTCAACTCATTTTAAAAAGGGCCTGTAGATGAGATGGATATCATTGATATCTTCAGGACATTCCATCCAAATGCAGAAGAATACACCTTCTTCTCAAATGTGCATGAAACATTCTCCAGGATAGACCACATCTTAGGTCACAAACCAAACCTCAGTAAATTTAAGAAAATTGAAATTATATCAAGCATCTTTTCTGACCACAGCGCTATGAGACTAGATATCAATTACAAGAAAAAAAACTGTAAGAAACACAAACACATGGAGATTAAACAATACGTGTCTAAATAACCAACAGGTTACTGACGAAATCAAAAAACGTCTAGAAACAAATGACAATGAAAACACCACTCAAAACCTATGGGAGGCACAAAAGCAGTTCCAAGAAGGAAGTTTATAGCAATACAATCCTACTTCAAGAAACAAGAAAAACATTGACTAGACAACCTAACTTTACACCTAAAACGACTGGAAAAAGAAGAGAGAAAAAAATTAGCAGAAGGAAAGAAATCACAAAGATCAGAGCAGAAATAAGTGAAAAAGAAACGGAAGAAACAATAGTAAAGATTAATAAAACTAAAAGCTGGTTCTTTGAGAAGATAAACAAAATTGACAAACCTTTAGCCAGAATCATCAAGGAAAAAAAGAGAAGAATCAAATCAATAAAATTAGAAGTGAAAAAGGAGAGGTTACAACAGACAATGCAGAAATACAAAGGATTATAAGAGACTATTATGAACAACTCTATGGCAATAAAACGGATAAGCTGAAAGAAATGGACAGATTCTTAGAAAAGTTCAATCTTCCAAGACTGAACCGGAAATTATGAAAAACTCAATTATAAGCACTGAAATGGAAGCTGTGATCAAAAATCTCCCAAAAAACAAAAGCCCAGGACCAGATGGTTTCACAGGAGAATTCTGTCAAACATTTACAGACGAGCTAATGCCTATCCTTCTAAAACTCTTTCAAAAAACTGCAGAGGAAGGAACACTTCCAAACTCATTCTATGAGGCCACCATCACCCTGATACCAAAACCAGACAAACACAACAATAACAACAAAAAAAGAAAACTACAGGCCAACATCACTGATAAACATAGATGCAAAAATCCTCAATAAAATTTTAGCAGAGTTCAGCAACACATTAAAAAAGCTCACACATCATGATCAAGTTATTCCAGGGATGCAAGGATTCTTCAATATATGCAAATCAATCAATGTCATATACCAATATTAACCAATTGAAAGATAAAGACAACATGATAATCTCAAGACATGCAGAAAAAGCCTTTGATAAAATTCAACATCCATTTACGATGAAAACTCTTCCAAAAAATGGTCACAGAAGGAAACTACCTCAACATAGTAAAGGCCCTATATAATAAGCCTACAGCAAACATTATTCTCAATGGTGAAAAACTGAAAGCATTACTCCTAGGATCAGGAACAAGACAAGGGGGTCCACCTTCACCGCTATTATTCAACATGGTTCCGGAAGTCCTAGCTACAGCAATCAGAGAATACAAAGAAATAAAAGGAATACAGATTGGAAAAGAAGTAAAGATCTCACTGTTTGCAGATGACATGATACTGTATATAGAAAACCATAAAGATACTATCAGAAAATTACTAGAGCTAATCAGTGAATTTAGCAAAGTTGCAGGATACAAAATTAGTACACAGAAATCAATTGTATTCCTCTATATTAACAATGAAAAAATCAGAAAGAGAAATTAAGGAATCAATCCCATTCACCATTACAACAAAAATAATTAAATATCTAGGAATAAACTTACCTAAGGAGACAAAAGAAGTATACACAGAAAATTATAAGACACTGATGAAAGAAATCAAAGAAGACATAAACAGATGGAGAGATATTCCATGTTCCTGGGTAGGAAGAATCAATATTGTGAAAAGGACTATACTACCAAACACAATCTACAGATTCAATGCAATCCCTATCAAATTACCAATGGAAGTTTTCACAAAATTAGAACAAAAAATTTCACAATTCATATGGAAACACAAGAGACCCCAAATAGCTAAAGCATTCTTGAGAAAGAAGAATGGAGCTGAAGAATCAACCTTCCTGACTTCAGATTATACTACAAAACAGAAGTCATCAAGACAGTATGGTACCAGCACAAAAACAGAAATACAGACCAATGAAACAAGACAGAAAGCCCATAAATAAACCCATGCACCTATGGGTACCTTATTTTGACAAAGGAGGCAAGAATATACAATGGGGCAAAGACAGCCTGTTCAATAAATGGTGCTGGGGAAACTGGACAGCTACATGCAAAAGAATGAAATTAGAACACTTCCTAACACCATACACAAAGATAAACTCTAAATGGATTAAAGACCTCAATGTAAGACCAGAAACTAGAAAACTCTTAGAGGAAAACAAAGGCAGAACACTCGATAGCATAAATCAAAGCAAGATCCTTCATGACCCACCTCCTAGAGTAATGGAAATAAAAACAAAAGTAAACAAGTGGGACCTGATTAAACGTAAAAGCTTTTGCACAGCAAAGGAAATTTTAAACAAGGTGAAAAGACAACCGTCAGAATGGGAGAAAATAATAGCAGATGAAACAACTGACAAAGGAATAATTTCCAAAATATACAAGCAGCTCATACAACTCAATATCAGAAAAACAACCAACCCAATCAAAAAGTGGGGAAAAGACCTAAACAGACATTTCTCCAAAGAAGATGAACAGATGGCTAACAAACACATGAAAAGATGCTCAACATTCCTCATTATTAGAGAAATGCTAATAAAAATTACAATGAGGCATCACCTCACACCAGTCAGAATGGCCATCATCAAAAAGTCTACAAACAATAAATGCTGGAGAGGGTGTGGAGAAAAGGGAATGCTCTTGCACTGTTGGTGGGAATGTAAATTGTTACAGCCACTATGGAAGATGGTATGGAGATTCCTTAAAATACTAGGAATAAAACCACCATATGACTTAGCAATCCCACTATTAGGCATACACCCTGAGGAAACCAAAATTGAAAAAGACACATCCCATTGTTCACTGCAGCACTATTTACAATAGCTAGAACATGGAAGCAACCCAGATGCCCACCGACAGATGAATGGATAAAGAAGTTGTGGTACATATACACAATGGAATATTATTCAGCCATAAAAAGGAACACATTTGAGTCAGTTCTAATGAGGTGGATGAATCTAGGGCCTATTATACAGACTGAAGTAAGTCAGAAAGAGAAAATAAATATCGCATGCTAATGCATATATACAGCATCTAAAAAAATGGTACTGAAGAATTTATTTGCAGGGCAGCAGTGGAGAAACACAAAGAGAATAGACTTACAGACATGGGGAGAGGGGAGGAGAGGGTGAGTAGCATGGAAACGTACATTCAGTTCAGTTCAGTTCAGTCGCTCAGTTGTGTCCAACTCTTTGCGACCCCATGAATCGCAGCACGCCAGGCCTCCCTGTCCATCACCATCTCCCGGAGTTCACTCAGACTCACGTCCATCAAGTCCGTGATGCCATCCAGCCATCTCATCCTCGGTCGTCCCCTTCTCCTCCTGCCCCCAATCCCTCCTAGCATCAGAGTCTTTTCCAATGAGTCAACTCTTCGCATGAGGTGGCCAAAGTACTGGAGTTTCAGCTTTAGCATCATTCCTTCCAAAGAAATCCCAGGGTTGATCTCCTTCAGAATGGACTGGTTGGATCTCCTTGCAGTCCAAGGGACTCTCAAGAGTCTTCTCCAACACCACAGTTCAAAAGCATCAATTCTTTGGTGCTCAGCCTTCTTCACAGTCCAACTCTCACATCCATACATGACTACTGGAAAAACCATAGCCTTGACTAGACGGACCTTAGTCAGCAAAGTAATGTCTCTGCTTTTGAATATACTATCTAGGTTGCTCATAACTTTTCTTCCAAGGAGTAAGCATCTTTTAATTTCATGGCTACAGTCACCATCTGCAGTGATTTTGGAGCCCCCCAAAATAAAGTCTGACACTGTTTCCACTGTTTCCCCATCTATTTCCCATGAAGTGATGGGACCAGATGCCATGATCTTCGTTTTCTGAATGTGGAGCTTTAAGCCAACTTTTTCGCTCTCCTCTTGCTGTATGGCTCAAGAAACTCAAACAGGGGCTCTGTATCAACCCAGAGGGGTGAGATGGGAGGAAGATAGGAGGGACTTTCAAAAGGGAGGGGATATACGTATACCTATGGCTGACACATGTTGAGGTTTGACAGAAAACAACAAAATTCTGTATAGCAATTATCCTTATATTTTTTTAAAAAAGCATCTGAATCTGCATATTTTCAAAGCAAACACAGGATGTTAACTAAGGCGCAACTAAGGTAACCATCAGGGGTTATGAGTATGCCCGAAATAAAAAATGAAAAGCATCTGTCTCTTTCCCTTTAAATAAAACAAGGATATGGGAATATTTTGAAAGTTAGCATCCATGAGAACTGAAAACTAAACTGACTTTAGAAAACATCAAATACATTCATTCCTTCACTAAACACTTACAGAGCTAAAAACCAGGGATTTAGTCTATCTTCAAGATATTTAAAATCTTTTAAGAGAGACAAATTTAAAAACTCAACTATTAGTAGTAGTATTATTATTATTACAAGGTAGTTAAGAAAGGTTCCTGAAGACAACTTCTGAACTGAGTTTTGAAGAAAGAGCAAAGAGCTTGTCTTTCGGTGCCTGAGTATTTCTGCTTTAGTTAGGAGTGGGTGTGCAAAGAAAGAAAAGGAAGACAAAGAAGGGCTTTCTCTGTTGGAAATAACATGATCAAAAACAATAATCCAAAAAGTCATGGTCTGTTAGGAGAATTATAACCATCACCAGAACATCAGCATAGGGATCCTTCTTATATCACATTAAAAAGGTCGAACTTTATTACCCAGAATGAAGTGGAAAGCCACTGAAAGATTTTAAGTAGGGGAGGAATATGGCCTATCCAACCTTTTCTTCCTGCCTACCTCTACCAGGAAGCCAGGAAAAATGAAAGCTCATATTCGAAACTTCCTCTGCAGTGAGAGGTGAGCTTGTGACACAGTTCTGACCAATGAAGCATTAGAAGAAATCTTCATGGAGAGGCATCCGGCAAAGATTTTGATTTCCTAATGAATATCTTTCCTTGACTGGCTCTGCCTTTTCCCTCACTTCCTTCCTTGAATCGGGCATGATGTCTAGAATGGTGCAACCATCCTGCAACCATGAGGGAAAGGCCAGGACCATCCGAATCACCCCAGCGATAACAAGCGGGACCGCTGCACCGAAGCCAGCAGCATCTCTAGACTTCTTGCTGTGAAAGAACAGAAATCCCTGTTGTTTTTACTTTTTTTCTTAGCTGTTTATTTATTTTTTGGCCACACCACGAAGCATGCAGGGTCTTAGTTCCCCAACCAGGGATCAAACGCAAGCTCCCTTGCACTGGAAGGACAGAGCCTTAACCACTGGGCCTCCAGGGAAGTCCACAGAAATCCGTGGTTATTAATAACCCATCTTATGCTGGGATCACTAAGATCAGAACGGCTCCCTGACCGGTAAGTTTTAAGACTTAATCTGTATTTCAGATGATCTTTACTAAATTAGTGTGTATGGACTGGGAGTCGGGAGTTAGGGAGACTTGCCTGGAGGCTTGTTATAGGGTCTGAAGCAAGGTAACCATCGGGATGACAGTAAGGAAGGCAGGACAGGATAGGATGGATGAGGGGGTCAGTTACAGCTTCTAGATTTCTAGTTTGGGCAACTGCAGCAGCAGGGGTGAGGGTGTGCCACTCTCCACAACGGGGGCACATACTCAGTCTGAGATCCCTGAGGGGCACCTACGTGAGAATGACGGAAAAGGGTCGACTCTTTGTATCTGGAGGTCAGGCATGAAGCCTGAATTTGACATAGAGATTTCAAAGTAACCATTCTGTGAAGGGGTTTCCCTGATAGCTCAGTTGGTAAAGAATCCACCTGCAATGCAGGAGACCCCGGTTTGATTCCTAGGTCAGGAAGATCTGCTGGAGAAGGGATCAGCTGCCCTCTCCAGTATTCTTGGGCTTCCCTTTGTAGCTCAGCTGGTAAAGAATCTGTCTGCAAAGCAGGAGACCTGGGTTCGATCCCTCGGTTGGAAAGATCCCCTGGAGAGGGGAAAGGCTACCCACTCCAGTATTCTGGCCTGTGGACTGTATAGCTGCAAAAAGTCAAACACAACTGACCAACTTTCACTTTCATTCTGTGAAAAGGAACTAAAACAGGAAATATGTGAGTACAAGCACAGTTTGAACAGGATGAGTAAAAATGAGGTCCAGCAAATCTATTTAGACAAAACTAGGTAAGTGGTTGCCTACGGTTGGGGTGTGAAGGTTGGAGGTGAATGCGGAGTGACTGCTAACTGGTATGGACTTTCTTGGGGGGGATAATAAAAATGTTTTCAATTAAATTGTATGATGGTTGCACAACATTATAAACACACTAAAAATCACTGAATGAGTGAACTATATAGTATGTGAATTTTATCTCAACAAAGTTATTTTTTAAATTAGGAGAAAGGGAATGTCAACATAAGTAAATTAGGAGAAAGGGAATATCAACACAAGTAAAAAGAGGGTCTAGCATAGGAACAGCGGAGAAGGCAATGGCACCCCACTCCAGTACTCCTGCCTGGAAAATCCCATGGACGGAGGAGCCTGGTAGGCTGCAGTCCATGGGGTCGCTGAGAGTTGGACACGACTGAAGCGACTTAGCAGCAGCAGCAGCAGCAGCATAGGAACAGAGGGAGCCGTGGCCAGAAAAAAAGGGGGGGAAAGAGCTTCAAGAAGGGATTGGTGGTCCATGGTGGTCCAGTGGCTGGGACTTCAAGCTCCCAATGTGGGAGGCCTGGGTCCAATCCTTGTTCAGGAAGCTGGATCCCACGTGCGGCAACTAAGACCCAGCGAAACCAAATAAATAAATAATAAACAAATAAATAAATATTTTTTAAAAAGAAGGGATCAGTTGTCAACAAAGTCCAATGCAAGATAGGTCGATTAAACCTAATACAGAAATATGGAATGTAAAAATATGGAACTCACGGCTGAGCAAAGAGTCAGTGGTTTCAAGCTACAGCAGCAGAAGTAGATTTTACTAAGTCGAGAAATAAATAAGAGCATGGAAACAGTGACGACAGACTTTATTTTCTTGGGCTCCAAAATCACTGCAGATGGTGACTGCAGCCATGAAATTAAAAGACGCTTGCTCCTTGGAAGAAAAGCTATCACCAACCTAGACAGCGTATTAAAAAGCAGAGACATTGCTTTGCCAACAACAAAGGTCCACCTAGTCACAACTATGGTTTTCCAGTGGTCATGTATGGATATGAGAGGTTGGACTATAACGAAAGGTGAGCACTGAAGAATTGATGCTTCTGAACTGTGGTGTTGGAGAAGACTCTTGAGAGTCTTCTGGACTGAAAGATCAAACCAGTCCATCCTAAAGGAAATCAGTCCTGAATATTCACTGGCAGGACTGATGCTGAAGCTGAAACTCCCAATACTTTGGCCACCTGATGCAAACAACTGATTCACTGAAAAAGACCCTGATGCTGGGAAAGATTGAAGGCGGGAGGAGAAGGGGGTGACAGAGGATGAGATGGTTGGATGGCACCACCGACTTGATGGACATGAGCTTGAGTAAGCTCCAGGAGTTGGTGATGAACAGGGAACCCTGGCGTGCTGCAGTCCATGGGGTCGGAAAGAGTCGGACATGACTGAGCGACTGAACTGAACTGAAGGAATGGGAGGTGGCAGATAAAGAATCTTTTTCAGGGAACTTTTCTTGCCAAGAGAAGAGCTAGTGGTATAGGGAGGTTTGCATTGTTTTTGAAAGGATGCATCTATGCAGTTTATGTCAGGAGCAGGCGCCAGCAGAAAGGGAGCAACAGAAGACAAAACAGCAGAGTCAACTCCCCCGAGAGACAGGAAGACAAGGAATTCACGGCATAAGCATAAAACACCCATAAGGAGGCGGACAAATGGGTGGGAGGGAAGATTAAGATGCCACTTAATATGCAGGGGCAAGAAGTTTAAAGTGCTATTACTTGGTGGCACTGATGTCTTCAATGAGTTAGGAGACAGAAGTCACTGGCTGAGGGTGAAGGGCTAGGCTTGAGGATTTGAGGAGGAAATAGACATTCAGATTATTATGGGAGGGGGATTTTCTTCAAGGAAGAAGTTTAAAAGCAGAGACATATTTCAAATATGTTTAAAAACTGTAATATGTCACATGGCCTTGTACGTAATAAATTGCCTGCAAATCCCTGGACACACACGGTGTCCGTGGTCAAGAATAACCCCGTGATGCTTGAGAACGAGACCTGAAACACGCAATGTCCTGCAAGGACACAGCTTTCAGGTGACCAGGAAGGCCCCCAGGTAGTCACGGTCCCAGACCTGAGACCCAAGGCCACAACTCTCCACACTCTGTGACACAGTAAAAAGAATAAATGGGCTGTTTAGCCGTGGTTGCTAGAAAAGAAGTAAAAACTCTTTTGCTTCTCTTGAGAGTTCAGAGCAGGTGTCCTCCTAAGATGCTCAAATAATGTTCTGTGAAAGCCTTTGTCACCTACTGAGTGGTACTCAAAAAATAATTCTTATTATAGCTGGTACCTACTTATGTTTCCAGTTCGACATTCCGTGATGTGATCTCAAGACCCCCGCCTTCTAATCACATGGACATGTTCCGAGCTATCTAAAAACTAGTGTGTTTCCTAGATTGTTGCCTATTCTTAAGTGGTTCTGCTGGCTTGAGGGTTCGCTCTGAGTCCCTCTCTGTCTAGCCAGATACTACTCAGCCTGCACGCTGCAACAGAAACATCACCTCCTCCTGAAAGGCTCCTCTGATCACCCCAGCCAGAAGCCATCACATCATCAGAATTATTCCAACCATCCCTTTTATAATAATCTGTTACTTCATGCTTATGCTAATTATTTTACCTTTCCCTGCTTTAAATTCTTAGAAAAAATTGTGCTTTACATGATGCCTTTTTTAGCAGGATGCTTTATTTGCACATAGCAAAAAACAGGGCCTGTTTACTCAGAGATCATCTTCATGTTACCGGTGGGAACAGCAGGTCTGTGTCAGAGCCCCTGAGAGACTAGACTAAGATGGCACAGTTAGTGGCAGAGCTGGAACCCAAACCAAGACTCTAAACTCTTATTCCTGTAGTCTCATTAAATCACTGCTTGTTATCTGCCTGGTTCTATGCTGTAAGTGCAGTCTCAAAAATTGAGTTCTTAACCTTCAAGTTTAGACAAAGATTTCAGACTTCTCTGAAAAAGCTTTCTTCTAGATTGGATTTAATAGGTTTGGATGCAAGAAAAAACAGTAGGGTCTTTTTTCTTTCTTTTTCCTTCTTCTTTAGCTCTCAGCATCCTCTGTCACCACAGAGCTGAAGTAAGGGTGACTCCCATGCTAGTGGTGACCTGGTGGATGGGATGAATTTGTCTTTTTCATGAATGTACTAGCTGTACTTGCACAGCTTGGCCTCTGATGCTTCCATCACATTTGTGATTCATAGCTGGAAATCGCACAGCAGTTCAGTTACGGGAACCCAACCAGTAACTGCAACATTTCAGCACTGCTATTGGGAGTGACTTGAAAAGTTATCATTAAGCGCAAGGGCTATACCTCAGACCATTTGTTATTCCTACCATCTAATATTATACCTTGTAGGTGATGAAAAAATAAATGTCTGTTTTTAAAATAATAGAGTGAAGCAAAATGAACCCAATATCATGAGTCGAGTTCAACTTAAGATTGTTTTAATTAGCATAAACTGACTTAGACCTAGAATTTAACTCCAGGCAAGGAATTTGTTTATAAAGATAAATTAATTGCAAATGAAAACTAAGTAATAAACTATCATTTTCTCTAATTCACTAAATGAGTAACACTCTTTTTTCTTTGGATCTCAGCTGCAGCACACAGGATCTTTAGTTGCAGCACATGGGATCTAGTCCCCCGGTGAGGAATCGAACCCTGGTCCTATGCACTGGAAGCTCAGAATCTTAGCCACTGAACCACCAGGGAGGTCCCTAGATTGGTAATTCTTAATAGAAGATGAAGAATCCAGGAGAAGCTGTGAACCACAGTTACTCCACTGAACATGCTTCCATGGTTTGATGCAGAGAGGCTCTGGGAACATAATGAGGTCAAAAGAGTCTGTGTGGACCACCTATTCATTTAGGAGAAGGTAATGTGGAGAATCCCTGGGAAAATCTAAAGGATGTGCCTTGACCCCTTCATCAAATGGCCACTAGAAGTTCACTCCACTGAGCTTCTCTCTTTCACTGAGAATTCTGGGCACATGATTCTCTGGAATGTGAATGACACAGTTAAAAATCACACAGTGGTTCCTTTTCCCTGAAACAGGAAGTGAAGTTATTTACTCAATCCTGATGGACACAAAGCGCACTTTTGCTTTTCCTGATATCAAACAAGGCTGCCCTTATTCCACTGAGCTGATGAATAGGGATCATGTTCCAGTGTCCACACTGGGTATTCTCAAGGGCCTTATATGTAATTGTCTCCACTCTCCTGAAGGGCTCCCAAGGCTCTTTCTTGTAATCTAATGGTACCTCAATTACCCATATCACTTTCTGAGATTTCCTTAAAACCAAGATTGTCATTGTCTGGTCCTCATAACAGGCGTCTAGGGTAACTGGCATTGTGTAAAGTCACAGCATCAAATCTTATAAGTCCTCAGGAAAAGTATCCTTCTTACAGACCCAGAATGAGCACTTGGTTTCCAGACTGTCTCACATCAATATGAAATCACTTCTCCTCATCAATGTATTTATTTATATATATATATCTATCACTATATCTATATATGTATCACACAGCACATGTTCTTTATTTTCACATACAAAGTGCATATTTCTAGTTATCTAACTGAGCCCCTTTTTATCTGTTAGAGAATTGGAGTTGAGCCCTTGCTGGGTGGTTAATAATTTCACATTCTCATAAGCTATCATTAAAATTTAGGGAACTCCTAAGCCAGTAAAGATGAGTTTGCAAGTGTGTGAAAATAAAAAGGGATTGTTGCTGCTGCTGCTGCTGCTGCTGCTAAGTCGCTTCAGTCGTGTCCGACTCTGTGTGACCCCATAGACGGCAGCCCACCAGGCTCCCCCATCCCTGGGATTCTCCAGGCAAGAACACTGAAGTGGGTTGCCATTTCCTTCTTCAATGCATGCAAGTGAAAAGCCAAAGTGAAGTCACTCAGTCGTGTCCAACTCTTAGTGACCCCATGGACTGAAGCCTTCCAGGCTCCTCCGTCCATGAGATTTTCCAGGCAGGAGTACTGGAGTGGGGTGCCATTGCCTTCTCCAAAAGGGGACTGTTAGTAGTTGCCAAATATAAATATCTGTATCAATTACTTCTAGCTTTATGAGGGAGAGACTGAGATGAGATGTTGATTATTCACTTGTGAAAGTGAAGTTGCTCAGTCATGTCCGACTCTTGGACTGTAGCCCACCAGGCTCCTCCAACCATGGAATTTTCCAGGCAAAAGTACTGGAGTGGGTTGCCATTTCTCTCTCCAGGGGATCTTCCTGACCCAGGAATCGAACCTGGGTCTCCCACACTGTAGGTAGACACTTTTACCATCTGAGCCACCAGGGAAAACTGATTATTCACTTAGAACTAAAAAGCTGCAGCCACTCAGGTGAGAAATGTGGATTTTTTTTTTTTTTTTCCTGCTGCGAAACTTCCCCAAAGCATACTGGGTCCTGATGACAAAGTCTCCCCCCTGGGAGAAGTATTTCTCTCCCTACCTGGGAAGAAACATCCTGAAATTTCCTGTCCAATTGGACTCCTTTCTGGACGTATGGAAAACAGAAGCAATATCCTCCACCAAGTAAAGCAGCCAAGTGCTAACTGAACTTCTCCTGTGTTCGAGGGCATCCCCAAACCTCTTTCACATTTCCAAATACTCCAGCAGATCTTAAACCCACTTCCCTCATTTGACCACTATAGAAAGGCTGAGAGTGACTTACCTACAGACTGTGGCTAGGATAAGTAATAGAATACTCGACAGGACTATAAGTTGTAAGAAAACAAAATCATTTTATTTGATACTTCTTTTGCATGAGCTACTGCTAAAAAGCAACACAAGTTCTAATTTTCTAATTTGCTAGAATCCAAAAACTTCAGAGGTATTTCCCATGGAGAAAATTCTGCAGGAAATGGTGTTTCGAAAGGGAGAAGGGGAAAAAAAGCCACCCCTGTTTTCCTTAGGGGAAAATGTTTTATTTGTAGTGAACATGAAACAATGATGAAATAGACATTCTCCTGGAACAGTCTAAGGATGTTCACTTATCACATGACTTTCTTTGAGTAATTTAGCACAAGACCTTGGTACGAACAAGAACACAGGTGGGCTATCAACAAATGACACTAATACTGCACTGAACTTTCTGAGAAAAAAATTCTAACCAAATTTACATTTTCAGTACAAACTCCACAGCAATATTTTAACATCCGGAAAGATAAAATAAGAGCTGGGATTTAGCAAATGCTGAATTCTGAGCACTGTCCTGAGAAAGTGCAAAAAAAATTTCTTCTCTTCAGCCCAATTCTGAGTTGTATTTGCCCAGTTATGGGAACTGGCACTCACTGAGGAATTTTTCACTCATTTGATAAATATCCATTACACAACAGCCAATGGGGACACAGCCCTAAATGAGAGACTTGGTCCAGGCCATCACGATGCTCACACCCCAGCAGATTAGGCAAATATGAAGCACACACAGGATGTCAGTCTGTACAGGGGATCCTGTGAAATGAACTACGGTGTTAAACAGTCACTCTCAGCTTTCCTAACCAAAGGCAAGTTTAGGATAAATACTTAACTGACAGATAACTAAACAACACGTACTCCTATCTCATTATTCCTGTCTGCACTTTTTTCTGAAACACTTGATGGTCGATCTAACAACCCATAACAGAATTTTAATTCTGGTTCCAGCACTGATGTGTATTGGACTGGTAATCTCTTTTTAAAATCAAGATCGTAAATTTTGGTGTTCATATCTTGACTGTGCTTGATTTTTTTTATCACTTCTAGATGGGTTATTCTATTAATCAGATATTCAAAAATGTTTGGTTTATAGTAGACACAGTTTATGTTGTTTCAGATAACTTTGAATTAACCTAATAAAGACTTTAAGATTTGCAGACAAATCTTTTATTTTTACACATTTTTAATTCAATTTTACAAAATGTAATGATACCTATCAGGTACTGAATACCTACTATAAACTAAATGGGCTTTTGTTTCTGGTTTTCTTTTTTTTTGGCCTCACTGCACAGCTTCTGGGATTCTAGTTCCCTGAATCCAGGCCCCCTTCAATGGAAGGGCAGAGTCCTAATCACTGGGCCACCAGGGAATTCCCATAAATGGGTTTTTTAAAAAAACATGATTACTGGTAAACCCTGCCCTCCCCTTACAGCCCTGTAAGGTACTATTAGTCCTATTTTACAGGAAGGAGAACTGAGGGTCTGAGAAGTTGAGTCTCCCAGCACCACACAATTAGTTAGCATTGGAACCTCTGATTATCTGATTGGTTATTTTATTCTCTTTACAGTCCTAAATTGAGCCCAGAGTTCTCACCCACCGGGACACGACGTAGAATTCCTCATTGGGCAGCATTATAAGTGTGTTACAGTAATACAGTCAAAGCTTTCAAGCAACCAGAGTCCAGTCAAACATCCAGGGTGCGACAAAACACCGGATTAACAAGGGAAATGAAATGTGAAATAACTTCTCAGGTACATAGCAAGCCGATGGAGGGTGTTGAACTATGAAGTCTTTGCTAAGATGATCAAGCCACATCACCCATTGCTACCAGCAACCTCCTGGCTGTGTGAAACTCCCCGGGAAAGAAGGGGAAATATGTGGCCTTAAGTGGGGGTTGGCCTGGAAACTCATCAAGAGACGCTGCGTTGGGAGAGCTTGTGCTTCTCGGCTTTGTTCTGTCTCCAGCAGACCTAGCGCTACAACAGTTCCACTGAATCAGTGCAGCCAGGTCAACTGTTTAAGGAGGGATGCACGGTTCACCTTTTGAGGGTAAAGCTGGATCACTATCATCATCACTTTGCAAAAGTCATCAGACGTCCCTAGTAAAACATGGAGCGCTTTCTGGCTGAATAGGAAGACAAACTTGCAAGTCTAAATGGTAATGCACACGGATTAAATTGCCCTGCACTATCTCCCTAAAAGCTCCCAGTGTGGTTCGATACCCAAGTGAACAGCGGCGGCTAGCTGACTGCGCCCAGAAAGCTTCCGGCCACTTCCAGATGGTCAAGGAA
Organism: Oreotragus oreotragus; assembly: GCA_006410675.1. NCBI lineage: Eukaryota > Metazoa > Chordata > Mammalia > Artiodactyla > Bovidae > Oreotragus > Oreotragus oreotragus. The sequence continues at coordinate 46,495 of SJYX01005964.1, read as the reverse complement.
GTTGACAGGCACCGCAAGGCTGCGTTCCTGTGGTCAGGCCGCTTTTAGGGGCTGTCTCTCCCCTTCCAGCACAGCGGCTCCAAGACACAAGAAATCTGCCAAAACCACTCCCGGGGAACTCATGCTGGGGAGTCGCTCCAAAGCAAACATGTCCCTTTTGGCTTGGGGGCCGTGGGCTCGCAATTCAACACCCTCCCTGCTGGCTTCTAAACATGCCTATGATTAATACTGGTACCCAGGAAAGAGAACTTCTTCTGACCTTGAGCGTGCGCGCTAAATAAATTACCTCGGAACGAAAGTGGTGAGATCTCAGAACAGCATCTGGGGGAGGAAAAGAAAAAGAGAAAAACGAGACTTTGATTAACTCCTTGTTCTTCACCTGCCAAGTCACCGACGACTTACCTGGGGGCCGGGGGCCGGAAAGCGCGTTCCGGACGCCTTGAACGCAGTGGGGACAGCCCGCAGGGCGGGTTGGCTGCTAGGCCCTCAGTTTAGAAGTTTCGGGGAAAGTTTTGGGGGAGTTAGGGCGCCCCGAAGTCTCCCTGCCCCAGGCTCCGGCACCGAGGGGCGCGGGTGGAGGCGGCTGCCGCAGCCTGGACTCGGCTCGGTCACCCCGGGCTCAGGCGCCGAGCCCGAGCGTCCGCCGCCTCCCCTCTCCCGGAGCTGTGCGCGCCGCGGGCACCACGACCCGGCGGACCCGAGGAGGCGGCCAGGGCTTGAAACACCGAAGCGCACCGGGCCGGGGGAGGGAGAGTGAGGACGCGGTGGGGGCAGCGGCGCGGAGGGAGCGAGCCGCGTTCCCTTCTCCAGACCCGCCGAGCGGTGCCCCCGGCCCCGAAGAAGCCCGCCGCGACGCGCCTCACCTCGGCTCCTTGAACGACCCGAAAAGACTGATTTCATGGGATGCCTCCCCTTCTGGAGCCTGCGGTGCCAGCAGCAGAAGAAGACGATGGTGGCGATGGTGCCCAGCAGAAGCAGCAGGAGGAAGAGGGCACATTGGATGCTATAGGGTCTCAGCAGGACGAGGAACGCGGCGGCGATCATGGTGCGGGCGCGGCGCGGCCGGCCGGCGGCGGCGGGACCAGAGGGCGGCGGCACAGGCACCCGCGCGGGGCGCACGCGGCGCGGCGAGCGCGGCTCAGCGCGTCATG
>SJYX01005964.1:32074-42689 GCA_006410675.1 Oreotragus oreotragus | reverse complement strand
CGGCGGCTCCGGCAGCCCCCGGCTGCGCCCCGGCCTGAGCGCCCAGCGCCCTCCCGCCGGGCCGCCGGCCTGTCCGCGCCGTCCGCGGGGCTCCGGCCGGGCGCCCCTTCGCTCCCGAGCGCCGGGGCTGCCGCCTCCCTGGCCGCGCGCGGCCGGATCGCTGGGGAGTCCGGCGACAGGGGGCGCCCGGGAGCCGGGGGTAGACCGCAGGGCGCCGGCGAGAGCCTCGGGGCGGTGCTGCCCCCGCCTCCCACCTCACCGCGCCCCGACCCGCGCGGCTGGGGCTTCGGAGGATGAAGCCGGGTGAGCGATTGCTTGCGGGAGGGGGGAGTTCCTGCACGACCACGCGTGAGCCCCAGGCAGGGCCTCCCTGGGATTCGGGGTTCCCCGGAACAGGGGGCCCACTACCTCTCCGGCCCCCCTGAACTGGACGCTCGCCCCAGCTCGGGTCTGCAGACGTGACCCCGACCACCCCTAACTTGGCTCAATTTGGCAGCCGAGAAGTGGGCACTTGCCATCCCCTTTTATGCATCCATTCGTTGACCCTAAAACCTCGCCTCCTTTAGTGCAGCTGGAGGGAGAAGCAATTTCAGTTTATGGAACCGGCAAATGGAGAAGCTGGAGGTTGACTTGTAAATACTCTGAGGAGCGATATTGTAGGGAGAGGGAGGAAATAGTGATCTGTCACACTCAAAAGGCACACACTCCTTCTCTCCATCTTGCCCGCTCCCCTTCCTTCGTCATCAGCAAAAAGGATCCTGCAGTTGGAGGTTGTCCCGGGGCCGCTGGCGCAGTGCGGACGCGGGAGGCGCGGAGGGGGCGCTGCAGCGGCGGCCGGGCACCGGGTCGGAACCAATGACAACAGCGACCTCGGCCGGCCGGTTCTGCGCCGCTGGCAGCTGCCCTCTAGCCGGGGCTGGTTTTGCTCGTGCGGGGCTGGGTTTTGCTTGTTTTATTTATTTAAATAATGAAACAGCAATTAGAATGACAAGGTAACCCATTACTACATGTGTGGAGTTTCTGCTAACTACTAAGGTGAAAAATATTTAAGAGGCTGAAGAAATCGTGTAATTTTGTAAAATTCTGGAAAGCAGTTAAAGAATTGATGGCAATTCTTGTTTTGTTACTTGCTTGTAGGATATCAAAATCCGTATAGTTTTCTAACTGTACGTAATCTACTGTTCAGCTCTGCCTAAAGGCTTAACTCTTGATGTTCTTAAGGCCTTTTAGCATCATCATATATAAGCGTTATGGGACACTCAAAAAGGCATTGCCTAGCGCATGTCTTAAATGTGATTCATCACCACGGGAAACATGGGGTTGAGTTTTCTTATGAACATCTTGTATCTTAAAACAGCATGTTCTGGTTTGAAGATGGACCTTGCTAGCAGTGGTTGTATAAAGTGAGAATGGTGGATCAGAGCGCCGGCAGGATGGGCTTACCAGCAAGGTCCCAGGCTCTTGAGCTAACAGGTAGCACGGTATCTGTGCAGGTAGCTCAAAGGTTTCCTGATTCTGCAGCCACTGCAGTGAGACACCACATTCCCATCCACTGTGCAGGGGTCACTGAGGAAAAGTCTGGGAGCCTGCCCTGAGGGGCACACCAGAAAAGAAAGAATTCCATATCCCTTTGCTTCGCAGAGGCGCAATGGAGTAATTTAAAGCAACAACAAAACTAAATTAACCTTTTGCAAACATTGGGAGAAATATCTCACAGAAGATAGGAAGGTCATCTTTACTTTATCCTTCTTATTGAGGAAAATTTCTGAGTGAGTAGAAATGGCCTAACTCTCCTTGAAACATGCCTAAGAGCACAAACACAGCATAGTAACCAGTTTGCCCCAAACTGTACATTTATAACAACAAAAAGCAACTAAATAGCAATTTTGGTTTTCTGAGCTATAACTTGAGCACAACTGTTATCATCCTGAGTCTTACTGCAGCCATTTGTAAGTTTCAAGTGCACACAAGAACGTCATTTATCTCTTTTGGCAGGCAAATACTTTACCGCCCTGCAGTTAAGATTATAGATACTTCGTTTTAGAGCTGTTCATTTCTGTTCTTTGCATCAAAATCTCAAGGATACTAATAATAAGCTAACCAAATCATTGAAAGAATTTAGTATTTAGGTTCTATTGTTATTTTCTGGCATCTTTGTTGCTAATTTATTATCCCCTCTCCAAATGATGGCATGTTATTAATTGCTTCTTTCCGTGTGGTTGTACAATGCTAATGCATTGTGGAATTCAATAAATATTAAATCAACCAATCAATCCTTTTGGAAGTTAATTTAGTAGAATTCATACCTATTCTTTCCAGTAGGTTTTTATTAATAAAGAATAATTGATATTATAGCAAAATCACAAATTTAAAGTCTGGAGGTAGCAATGGAGGAGGAAGGTCTTTCATACCTTGGAATGAAAAATAAGATGGAAAAGTATATATAATTTTTTATTTTTTATGATAGTGAGTTAGCACTGTCGCCCAAGACAGTGAAGTTGTGAAAATTAGTGAAGAGAATTTGGTATCAGGGATGTAGATGATACATCCTGCAGCCCTTTTTCCCTTTAGATTTTCAACCAAATTGAGAACACATACAAGGATTCAAAAGGAAATTAAGAGCCTGGCTTAGATTCAGAGCCAAGATGGAGCATCTTATCCCTTTTCCCCCTAACTCTGCTGACCTGCCCAGTCACAAATGAAGTATAGTCCTTCCCAACACTAAGACAGGAAGGAACCCCACCTGTACTGCTTCTCACCTGAAGACCAGGGGCTCAAAAGAGCCTGACACCCTCTAGTCCACGCGGCCTGCAGCACAAGTGAGCAAGAGACAGGACCATCTGTGAGAGGGACCTTTCCTACACCAGCCCTGCCAGTAGTGGTCCCAATCCCTCCCCAGGAACCCTCATCAAAAAGTCATTCTGCTCCCAAAGATAAACGTCGTAAGGGGCTTAATAAGGTGACAGAAGCATCTACAGTATCTCCCTAGAGGTAGGAATGGCATAAATTCCTCATGTGTGCATCAGAAAGAAACATCGAGAAGAAGTGTCTTCACCTAAGCTGTGGTGACCAGTTGAGGAAAAGACAGGGATTGCAGATGACTCAGGTTTGGGACTCAAATGAAGGAACAGTTGTGAAGGCAGAGAAGACAAACTGAGGTTCAAACCCATTGAGGAGCAGAGTTGTCAGAAAGTCATCCATGTGAAATTACCCACAGAAACCCGGCTGGGGAATCAGAAGCAGAGAAGGGTGGGAATCGCACACATCAATTGTAGTTGAAGTCACGCAGGTGGACAGAATTACGAAGGAAGAGAAAGTGTAGAAAGAACTGAAATCTGTTGAGGTTTATCCTGATGGGGCTTTTTTGTAAATCTACATTTCTGGAAATGCCTCATAGAGTAACTATGGTTTCCTTTAATCGTAGAACTATGTATTAGATCTGTGGTAAAGAACTGTAAGTCACAACTGCCAAGTAAACTATGAAAAACTTAATTACCAAACTTTTTATCATAGATTTTTTTTATCATAGATATTGTTATATCCCAATAATCTGTACTGTTCTAGTGTGTGATCGCTTAGGAGTGAATACGATCAGAACTTCATGCATTCACAGAGAGTGTCTACAATTCAGAACCATGCATATCCATCTCCTGACCCTAAACATGGTAAATTGCTGGAGGAAATTGGATCCCAAAGATTACAGGTGAGGAACTTTGAAGTGTGTCCATATTCCACTGGAGAACAATGAAGCCAACTAAAAGAATTGTGGACCGACAAGACAGCTGTGGATTGAGCAAAACTTCTTTTTGAAAGGGTTATCTTGAAGATTCTGACTTTTGAAAACTATGGTGATTGGTAGTGCAAAGAATCAGAACACGTGAAATTCCTTAAAAATTTATTGAATGAAATAATTTTGCCTGTTACACATAATAATAATTTTAAAAATAAAACCTTTACACTTTGTGCAGAAAGAAAAAAAAAAATAGACTCGGAACTTTGGAGACGTCTAACCCTTTGAGGGCTGGGAGATGAGAGAGAGCAGGAAGTGCTTCCGGTTCAGGGGCTTCGCAGGACAGGTGCACATCCGGAGTAAGGAGTCGGAGCACCGAGGACCAGTGGTGAAGAGCCCTCTGCACACCCTCCAGGGAATCGGTTCATCACACTGGGAGAGGCTGAAACCAGACGGGAGGGGGTTGGAGAGGGACTAGGATGTGGAGAAGAGGCAAGAGCGATGTCTACAGTCTTTGGAGAAATTTAGCTCTAGAATGCATGGGCAGAAATGCGAGTAAAGCCCAATAATTGTGCTTTCCTCAAATAGGATACAACTTGGGAGAAGGAGCCAATAGTGGAAGAAAAATGGTCGTTGAAGGGAGGGGAGAAGACGACCACCTCTCCCATGTGTCTGTGGTTCAGCTGCTTGTCCTCAGGCTCCCTGAGTCTCCCAGACCTGTTGTTTCTGCTCGCTGCCTCTGACTCTACAGAGTTAGAACTGGCCCTGTCTGGTTGTGATGGCGCCCTACCCCAACCCCGCCCCACCGGCCCTGGCTACTAATGTTCAGACAGAAGAAGGATTTTTAGGGAAAGAGAAAGAATACCTTGGAATATCGCTGAGGCTATTTGTAAGCATTTATTACAAACTTCGGTGGAAGTGAGTGGATGACCTGATTGGTAATCAGGCAGAGATATTCCACTGGAATGTTACTCCAGAAAACAAAAAAAATTAGGTAAGAATGAGTCTAGCAATAAGTTACTTGAAATCATACCTTCTTGATTGAACTTGTTTACTCTCAGAAATTGGTGCTGTGAAAGGAATTGGGAGGAATCTGAGAAAGGTTGCATACTTGTTCATTTCCAAGTGGTTTTCCTGACAGTCTGAGACCAGGGCCCGTGCCAACCGTATACATGCCCTTGGATTGAAAGTCCAAGGAGCCACATCATTTGGGAGTATCACTACAGCATCTAATGTAATCCAGGAGGCAGTTCCAGCCACCAGAATAAGGGGAGCCATCATATGAATGGATCACTATTCTCTTTTAAAATTTTGCATTTGAAGGTAAAAGAATTATTCTTTGCAATAAATATCAAATATTACTTGTAGCAAATATGTCCTATGCTGCTGCTGCTGCTGCTGCTGCTGCTAAGTCACTTCAGTCGTGTCCGACTCTGTGTGACCCCATAGATGACAGCCCACCAGGCTCCCCCATAAATATGTCCTATAAAAGATCTTTATTTTACCATAATAAAAATTTGAAAAATAAAGGCCATCATTATAAGAGAAAGTGTTTTATNCTGCTGCTGCTAAGTCACTTCAGTCGTGTCCGACTCTGTGTGACCCCATAGATGACAGCCCACCAGGCTCCCCCATAAATATGTCCTATAAAAGATCTTTATTTTACCATAATAAAAATTTGAAAAATAAAGGCCATCATTATAAGAGAAAGTGTTTTATATGACATCATCCCAAATTGTTCTTTTATGTTTTAGAAATTTTAGAGCCGGATTCGGATTTGTTGTCCTAGCGGTGGCAAAATTCATAATCATTCTTGGCAGGGGAGGGGTTTGTTCTTTTTTTGTGAATGCTACAGACGTCTTGAAAAAGTCTGCTGACTTTGAAAGTTTAAAAGCATCAATATAATTGAATTCATCTCCTCTGTAATGCTTTGCAGACAGTTTTTGGAAAGTAATCATTTATTATCCAGAAGCAAATAGAATTCATTTCTATAGTTTCCACACTGAGTGTGGGGTTAGTCATGCAGCAAAATACTGAGTCATTTGGCTGGAAAATTTACTCATAGTTGTATGAACTGCCAATGGAAGATGTGAGAGCTGTTCATAAATCAAATTATAAAGCTCTCAGAGTTATAAATCACTGCCCAAACTTGTTCATTATTGTTCAGATAGTGTGGACTACTTCTACCATTTCTAAGAATGGGCAACGTATACAAAGTAAGTTTGAAAGCAGAAATCATTGCCTTCTAGATCCAAGATAAGAGTTGTCATATTCATTACAAGCATTTCAACATTCTTAAGGGAAAAAAGGTAAGCAAGTGGTTTTTAGTTGAAGCCCACCTGGCCTTCCCAGGTGGCTCAACGATAAAGAATCTGCCTGCCAATGCAGGAAACTCAGGAGATTTCGAGTTCAGTCTTTGGGTTGGGAAGATCCCCTGGAGAAGAAAATGGCAACCCACTCCTGTGTTCTTGCCTGGGAAATCCCATGGACAGAGAGGCCTGGTGGGCTGCAGTCCATGGAGTCACAAAACAGTTGGACAGGACTGAGCAACTAAACCAAACAAAAAGCAAAGCAAATAGGTTACGAGATTAATAAATTCTTGATTAGCTAATGTTTATGGATTAAATTCCAGATTGCCTTAATAAAATAACAGCAATATTTATTAACTAAAGGATCTCCATTTCTTAGAACAGTTTCTGCAGGACTTTTCCATTAACTATTTTGTGGTAACAGATTTGTATACTAATGCATCGATGTGCTGATAGCCTGAAAGGATGTCACTAAGAGAACAGAAGTAGCATGTGTACCCAGGAAAAGAGGAGGAGTAACTGAGAATTAGTAAAAGATATTTCAATAACATACAGCTCCAGATGTTATTGAAATTATCCAGGTATAATGGCATCCCATGGATCTAGGAACAGAAAGAAAAAATGTATCTTAACATGACTTTGTGATTCCAAAATACTTTTTGGAGTAAAACAGGAAAACAAATAGCAAACTCACTAAATTACGATATAGTAAAATTTATATTTCAAAGACGAAAGCCAAACATCGAAAGTGTGTTCTTGCTGGTCTTATCTGTGCTGTAGGAGTCTTTAACCTGGGATTCACAAACAGGATTCTAGGGACCTGAAATTATATGTAAAACTGTGCATCTCTTTAGAGGGACATGATCCACAGTTTTCACCAGGTTCTTAAGGAGTTATTACCAAAAAGAGCATCCTCAGAACCATACACACAGATATACCAAGGCTTCTGCAGCATCAAATCATTCTCTCATCCATCAGCATCACATCACGTCAGTGACCACCACGTCCCAGACTGGGGGAAGGGTCTGAAGCATCTTCAGACTAGGATGAACTGAGGAAGCTCTCGGCTGTAACTAAACAAGCTCAGGCAAGGGAACAACTCGGCAGAGACAGTGTGCCCTGAGCTTCCTTGTCCTCCCGCAACTTTAAATGAGTTTGAAGAGGGGCTAAAAGGCTCCTTCAGTAACTTTTCTTGGGATGTCAGTTTCAACCCTGAGAGGGAGAAACCTGTATTAAACTATCCAGGGCCACTCTACAGACATCTAGATGTTTGAAGGCAGAAGCCCATTCTGAGCCAGAAACACTGGTCCTAGAATTTAGTCTTCACCTCAGAGTCTGCAAGGATCTCCATAAAATCTTAAAGCTCAACAGAGAGACAGACAGACTTCCCTGACAGTCCAGTGGTTAAGACTCCTCTCCACTGTGGAGGGCTGGGGTTCCATCCCTAGTCGGTGAACTAAAATCCCACGTGCCACTTTGTGTGGCCAAAAACTAAAAATAAGAAAAATTTTAAAAAGAGCGAGGCAAGGACTTAGTATTGGGCTCCCAGAAACTACTCCTAGACCTCCTAGTGAATTTAGCAGCCACTCCTCCTGTGTCCTGCTTAAGCCACAAATGTGAGGCTTTTCGATACCCAGTGTTCCCTGGAGGTCTGGGAACTGGGGCCCTGAATCCCGCCAGGATAACCCTGCCTGAGGTGTGGAATGGGCTCAGTAGGTAAAGAATCTGCCTGCAGTGCAGGAGATGCAGGAGACACGGGTTTGACCCCTGGGTCAGGAAGGTCCCCTGGAGGAGGGCATGACCACCCACTCCAGCATTCTTGCCTAGGAAATCCCGTGGACAAAGGATTCTGTGGGGTCGCAGAGTTAGACACGCCTGAAGCAGCGAGCACTCGCGCAGGTGGTGTGGAAGACCGCCCTCCGTCCCCAGGAGCTCAGCCCCGTCCTCCCACTACCCTGCCTTCCCCTCCCCATGCCATGCCTGTGAGCCCCGCTCCCCTGCCCCTCGTCTCCCAGGACGCTAGGTCCTGTGACCTGTCCCTGGGATCACATTCCCCCACTTCACGAGGCCCTTTGTTTCATTACGGGACTTCCTCACCCCAGTGGGCAAGTCCACCGTCCCGGGGTCCTAGTCTCTGGGTCTGGGGGGCTCCCTCTCCCCCAGGTTCCCTACCGCCCCCGCAGGCTGCGGAAGGTTTTGCGGTATGACATTCACACATTCCACGCAAGAGCGGACTTGAGACAATGCCATTTCCAGAGTGTCTCTGGTCCCTCTGTGCATTGCTCTTGGCGCAGTTTCGTTTGGGGTCCATCTGCAGGGAAGCAGGAATCCACTTTGAGGAGATACTGCTGGCTCACAGTTAGTGCCCCCGCTCCCCGCGGTGGTCTGCCCAGGCGAGCTGATGTGGTCTGGGTCTTGGGGCCCCGGAAGCTGGCTGGCGTGATCGCTGTTCACCTCTTGCCCTCACTCACAGGGCTCAGGACTCTGTGTGCTGGGCTTCCTCATCACAGAATGGAATACTGCGTCAACGGCATGTGAAAGAATATTAGAGCCAAAAAATTACTGATAGTAGGTGAAGGGGCACCTACTTTTTGTTACAATTGATTAAGTAAATTATCTGAAATATGTGACTCAGCAGATTAATTATGTTCAGATCTAAACTTTTAAGACTATTAAAGTACAAAATTAATAGAGACATTGGTAATTGGTATACACTTAATTTCACTAGTATACGACATTAATATAGGGTATGTGCTTAGTCACTCAGTCGTATCCGACTCTTTGTGACCCCATGGATTGTAGCCCACTAGGGCTGTCCATGGGATTCTGCTGGCAAGAATACTGGAATGGGTTGCTGTGCCCTCCTCCAGACCCGGGGATTGAACCCAGGTCTCCTGCATTGCAGGTGGATTCTTTACCAGCTGAGCCACCAGAGAATGAGGCAGATATTTCAAAGAGAAATTAGCTTGTCCTTTATGTTATAACCAATAAGATAGATTAATATTTGAAAGTTGAATCACTCCTGATTTTTATGCATAGGCATTAATTCCTGCATCAGAATGATTACATTTTATGAATTTTTAAAATTTGTCTAAAAATTATTAAAATTATAGTGATCTCAACTTGCAGTCAACTTTCAAGATGGATAGAATGTTCTACATTAATCAAAAAAAATGTGAAGTGGAAGATGGTTTACATGACTTAACAACTGTCCTAATATAGAACGTTTCATTGATTCTTACTCTTCTTCAGGCGTGACTCTGCACTTGTGTTTCTGATAAATTGGGAAAAGCACATAAATATCAGAGGGCAGAGTGAAGGGATAAGTAATAACAGAGGAATAGCAAGAAGGCAATGGCACCCCACCCCAGTACTCTTGCCTGGAAAATCCAAGGGATGGAGTAGCCTGGTGGGCTGCAGTCCATGGGGTCGCTAGCAGTCGGACGGACTGAGCGACTTCACTTTCACTTTTCTTTTTCATGCATTGGAGAAGGAGATGGCAGCCCACTCCAGTGTTCTTGCCTGGAGAATCCCAGGGATGGGGGAGCCTGGTGGGCTGCCGTCTGTGGGGTCACACAGAGTCGGACACGACTGAAGTGACTTAGCAGCAGCAGCAGCCAAGAAAAATAATACTCACAAAGACTGGTATTCCTTAGAAAACATTTTGGAGGCCCTATAACCATGCGAAAACTTATCCAGAGTTCTTCTGAGTTTTGCATATACTCTCTTGTGCAGACTTTCAGATTGTCCTACACACACACACACACACACACACACACACACACACAGCTATAGGCTTTTTTTAATTGAAGTATAGTTGATTTACAAGGTTAATTTCTGCTGCACAGCAAAGTGACTCAGTTATACACATATATTCTTTTTCGTATTTCTTTCTATTATGGTTTATCACAGGATATTGAATGTACTTCCCTGTGCTATACAGTAGGCCCTTATTTATCCATCCTATATATAATAGTTTAAATCTGCTAATCCCAGACTCCCAATCGTTCCATCCCCCTGCCCCCTTGGCAACCACAAGTTTGTTCTCTATGTGGCTACAGGCTTTCTGTACACATTAGAGGGGACAGGTGACATTGTGGAGCAGGTGAAGGTTGTCTTCCGCTGCTCCCAGCCTCTGATTTCCACGCCATTACCACTCTGCTGTAAACATCTTCCTGAACACATCAGGATAAAAATGAGGTGATCTCACTGTCTCATTACAGAAGAGTTGGAAACTGGGCCATTTAGCACCTGGCTCTCCCACCAGGTCAGGAGCAGCAGAGAGACTTTGGTGCAGAAGATGAGGTTGGTGTCTTTCTTTGTTCAAGCTACTATAGAAAAATACCAGACATTGAGTAGCTCATAAACAACAGAAATGTTCCTCTCACAGTTCTGAAGGCTGGGGTCCTGGATCAGGTGCCAGTGTGGTAGGGTGCTGGCGAAGCCCCTCTTCCGGCTGCAGACTGCCGATTCCTCACTGTGTCGTCCCCCGACAGAAGGCTAGGGATCCCCTAGAAGCCTTTCTAACAAGGGAACTAATCCATTCATGAGGCCTCCCCCCTCCCCCGCTCCCTAA
>SJYX01005964.1:16819-26845 GCA_006410675.1 Oreotragus oreotragus | reverse complement strand
GAGAGCAAAAAAATTGGTTTAAAGCTCAACATTCAGAAAACTAAGATCAGTGCATCCAGTCCCATCACTCCATGGGAAATAGATGGAGAAACAGTGGAAACAGTGTCAGACTTTATTTTTCTGGGCTCCAAAATCACTGCAGATGGTGACTGTAGCCATGAAATTAGAAGACACTTATTCCTTGGAAGAAAAGTTATGACCAATCTAGATAGTATATTCAAAAACAGAGACATTACTCTGCCGACTAAGGTCCGTCTAGTCAAGGCTATGGTTTTTCCAGTAGTCATGTATGGATATGAGAACTGGACTGTGAAGAAGGCTGAGCGCCGAAGAATTGATGCTTTTGAAGTGTGGTGTTGGAGAAGACTCTTGAGAGTCCCTTGGACTGCAAGGAGATCCAGTCAGTCCATTCTGAAGGAGATCAACCCTGGGATTTCTTTGGAAGGAATGATGCTAACGCTGAAACTCCAGTACTTTGGCCACCTCATGTGAAGAGTTGACTCATTGGAAAAGACTCTAATGCTGGGAGGGATTGGGGGCAGGAGGAGAAGGGGACGACCGAGGATGAGATGGCTGGATGGCATCACGGACTCGATGGACGTGAGTCTGAGTGAACTCCGGGAGATGGTGATGAACAGAGAGGCCTGGCTTGCTGCGATTCATGGGGTCGCAAAGAGTCGGACATGACTGAGTGACTGAACTGAACTGAATAATGTTTAGTATATAGTCATATTCATAATATCCCTTCTGAATTTGCTAATTGGCTGGTAATATATACATCGACCCACTTGTTTCTGGATATTAGAACAGTGGCCTGAAATCTACTGAAAAGCAGAAATTCTGAAAGAGGTCTGATATGTCCATTCTGGTTGGTCTTAAATGAATTGTCTGTTTGTGAAGAAATTTGAAGATTTGTTCTATAAGGAAATTATGTCAGCAGGAGAAAATTTTAGTACAGTTAAGAATATTAAAAAATTCTGTATTTTTGCCAACTGATTTTTTCCAGTTTTTTTTACTATGGTAAAAACACATAGCATCAAATTTACATCTTAATCATTTTTAAGTATATAGTTCAAGGGCATAAAGTACATTCACATTACTGTGCAACCATCACCACCATCCATCTCCAAACCGCTTTTCATTTTGCAAAACTGAGCTCTCTATCAATAATTTCCCAGCTCTCCCTCCCCACACCCTGAGCATATCAACAACTGCATGGGACTCTGGTATCTGTCACCATCACTAAGGAATAGTTAACAGGTCTCGGAGTTGGTGATGGACAGGGAGGCCTGGCGTGCTGCGGTTCATGGGGTCACAAAGAGTCAGACACGACTGAGCGACTGAACTGAACTGGTTAAATCTGGCAAATCCAGTTTTCTCAAATAATAGCAATTTGCTGTTGGATCTTCAATTCAGTTCAGTTCAGACACTCAGTCGTGTCCAAGTCTTTGTGACCCCATGACAGGCCTCCCTGTCCATCACCAACTCCTGGAGTTGACCCAAACTCATGTCCATCGAGTTGGTGATGCCATCCAGCCATTTCATCCTCTGTTGTCCCCTTCTCCTCCTGCCCGCAATCTCTTCCAGCATCAGAGTCTTTTCTAATGAGTCAGCTCTTCTCATGAGGTGGCCAGAGTACTGGAGTTTCAGCTTTATCATCATTCCTTCCAAAGAAATCCCAGGGCTGATCTCCTTCAGAATGGACTGGTTGGATCTCCTTGCAGTCCAAGGGACTCTCAAGAGTCTTCTCCAACACCACAGTTCCAAAGCATCAATTCTTCGGTGCTCAGCCTTCTTCACAGTCCAACTCTCACATCCATACGTGACCACTGGAAAAACCATAGCCTTGACTAGACGGACCTTTGTTGGCAAAGTAAAGTCTCTGTTTTTGAATATGCTATCTAGGTTGGTCATAACTTTCCTTCCAAGGAGTAAATGTGTTTTAATTTCATGGCCGCAGTCACCATCTGCAGTGATTTTGAAGCCCCCCAAAATAAAATCTGACACTGTTTCCACTGTTTCCCCATCTAATTCCCTTGAAGTGATGGGACCAGATTATAGGCTCCATATTAGGCCTCTCAAGTACCATTCTAAATATTTTAGTAATAATGTGCAGTGAAGAAAGGCATGGAGAGAAAAAGGTTAAAGCAGTTGTTTTGCTCACCAGGAAAAGAAATGAAGATGAAAGAAAAGGAAGCATGTGACACAGCTAAACTCCTTTTCAGTGTGATAACTGAGCCTCAGGTCAGGGTTCAGCAAACTGCTGCCCCTCTGCCTGCCTTTTGTTTCTGTACAGCTTGTAAACTAAGAGCAACTGTTTACAGTTTCAAGTCATGAAAAAATAATGTGAGAATATCGTATCATGATATGTGAGAACTGTATAAAATTGAAGTTTCGGTGTCCATGAACTTTTATTGGAGCACATCCACACTGTTGTGTGTACAGATTGCCCGTGTGCTTTCGTGCTGCAAGGGCACAGCTGAGTAGTTGTGACAGAGGCCAGACGGGGCATCCCGCTCAGTGCAGTGCCGTTGCAATAACTGGACAGTGTTTTAATGTCATGCACATTGTCATACCACTGTATGACACTGTGTTTTATTTTCTTAATATCAGTGCATGCCAGTCACGCCAAAGCTAGGAAGAAAGAGAAATCTGGACTCACAGCTTCTGAAGCAGAGTGGCATGTGGGTTATTTTGTTACCAAATTAGATGGCAAAGCATTGTGTGTATTATACAAGACACTATAGCTGTGCTATTAAAAAAAACACATTACCAAACTCAACATTCATCACAGTATTTCCAGCTCACCAGACAGCAAGTCACAACAATTAGAAAATTTATTTATTTTTACTTTGGGCCACTCCCTGCGGCTTGTGGATGTTAGTTTCCTGACCAGGGATTGAACCCAGGACCTTGGCAGTAAGAGCCTGAAGTCTTAACCACTGGATTGCCAGGGAATTCTCCTTGAAAATTTAAAGTGAAATATCACAGCAGAATTTTTTCACAAAAATGAGGAATGAAAAGGAATCTGTGACTAGAGTAAGTTTCTGGGTGGTTTGTTTGTTAGCAAGGAAAGCCATTAGTGACAGCTAATGAAGTCATCCTTTTTTTGTAGTAGCTAAAGGCATGTGCCCAGAAAAAAAAAAAAAAAAACTTAAGACTCTTCGTTTTTCAGCAGAAACAGTTACTCAAAGAAATGAGGACATCAGGAGCAGTGTAATTAAAATACACAGCAAATGACTGCATGTTTCTTGGCTCATGATGAATCAACAGATGTACTGATATTGCTTAGTTGTTCTTGTTTATTTGGGGAATAATTGCTGAGTTTAAAGTGACTGATAAATTACCCATTATAAATAGTCTTTGTGAAACTACTGTGGGAGAGAATAATTCCTAAGAAGTTGAGAAAACACTGATTCAGTACAACCTGATGTGGAATCTACTAAGATGTGATGCAGTTGATGATGGTTCAAAATGTGTGTGAAGACAAAAAAGATTTGTTGGAAAAATTTATAAAACTTGTGAAAAGATAAGGTATTTAAAGCCTACAGTTATTCATTTTGTTTTTAATCAGAAGATACTTTGAAGAAAATGTTTGAACCTATTATATATATATATATTTTTTACATAGCTGTATTGAATTATTATTTAAATGCAATTCACCCATTTGAAGTACACAGTTCAATGTGGAGTTTTATTATTATTATTATTTGTTCTATTCACAGGGTTTGTGCAACAACCACCACAATCCAATTTTTAAAAAACTTTTGGGGCCTCCCTTGTGGTCCATTGGTTAAGACTCTGCTTCAAGTGCAGGGGTTATGGGTTCAGTCTCTCGTTGGGGAACTAAGATCCCACATGTCGCATGGCTTGGCCAAAAAAGTTTTTTTTTTAATTTTTAAACATATTTTTGTCTTTTTTAAAAGAAACCCATCAACAGGCATTCCTTTCCCCAGCCACCAGCCTTTCACCTCTAAGAAACCACTAATGTATTTTTGTTTCTAGAAATTTGACAATTCTTGACATTTCTTATAAATGTAATCATAATGTGCAATCTTTTGAGACTGATGTCTTCAACTAAGCATGAGATTTCCAAGGCTCATTTATGTTGTAGCATGTATCAGAACTTTATTTCTTCTTATTGCTGAATCATATTTCACAGTAGGAATGTACTTACTTTTATTCATCTAGTCAGAAGTTGATAAACTTCTGGGTTTTTCCACTTTTTAGCTGTTATGGCTAATAGTGCTATGAACATTTGAGTACAAATTTTTGTTTTGATGTATGCTTTCACTTCTGTTGGATGTATACTTAGGAGAGAAACTGATGTGTCATATGGTGATGCAGTATTTAACTTTTGGGAGAACTGCCAGACTGTTTTCCAAAATGCATGCTCTATTTTTACAATCCCACCTGCAAGAATGGGATTCCAATTTCTCCACATCAGTACCAAAACTTTTTGTTTTTTGTCTTTTTTGGTTTTAGCCATCTCAGTGGATATGAAGAGGCATCTTATTGTAATTTTTATGAGCATTTGTGTAGTGATTAATAACACTGGGTTATTCATTGTTTATCTTCATTGAAATAATGTCTGTTTAAATCCTTTGTTTAAAAAAGTATTTATTTTGTTTAAAAATAATTTTTGTTAATTATCCTTTGTTTAAAAAAAGCTGAGTCATTCATCTTTTTATTATTGTGTTGTAAAAGTTTTTAGATATCCTGTATTCAAGGCCCTTATGAGATCTACTTTCAAATATTTCCTTCCATTTTGTAAGTTTTCTTTTTACTTTCTTGATGGTATCATTTGTGAAAATAATGTTTTTGTTCATATCTATAAAATCATTGCCTAACCCAAGATCACAAAATTTATATAAACTCTCATAACACGTCAGCATTAGC
This sequence comes from Oreotragus oreotragus, assembly GCA_006410675.1. NCBI lineage: Eukaryota > Metazoa > Chordata > Mammalia > Artiodactyla > Bovidae > Oreotragus > Oreotragus oreotragus. The sequence goes on along the minus strand of SJYX01005964.1, from coordinate 21,946 downwards.
AAGTGAGCATTTGACTTTAATTTTGAAAAGGAAAAGGGAAAGAAAGAAACGGGAAAATGTTGAACACTAATTAAACAAGATTTTTAAAAATTCCATTCTCCCTAGGCCTATCTTACAAAAAATTGTACTCAATTATGATTACTTTAGTTTCAAATATGCAGAGTACATCATGAGAAATGCTGTGCTGGATGAATCGTAAGTTGGAATCAACATTGCCAAGAGAAATATCAACTACTTCAGATATGTAGATGAGACCACTCTGATGGCAGAAAGTAAAGAGGAACTAAAGAGCCTCTTCATGAGGGTGAAAGAGGAGAGTGAAAAAGCTGGCTTGAAACTCAACATCAGAAAAATGAAGATCATGGCATCCAGTCCCATAACTTCACGGCAAATAAAAGGAGGAAAAAGTGGAAGCAGTGACCGATTTTAATTTCCTGGGCTTCAAAATCACTGCAGATGGTGACTGCAGCCATGAAATTAAAAGATGTTTGCTCCTTGGAAGGAAAACTATGACAAACCTAGACAGCGTATTAAAAAGCAGAGATACCACTTTGTCGGTGAAGGTCCGTAAAGTCAAAGCTATGGTTTTTCCAGTAGTCAGGTACGGATGTAAGAGCCGGACCATAAAAAATGCTGAGTGCCAAAGAACTGATGCTTTTGAATTGTGGTGCTGGAGAAGACTCGAGAGTTCCTTGCACTAAAGGGAGCTGGAATCAGTGAATCCTAAAGGAACTCAACCCTGAATATTCATTGAAAGGACTGATGCTGAAGTTCCAATACTCTGGCCACCTGATGCAAAGAGCCAACTCGTTGGAGAAGACCCTGATGCTGGGAAAGATTGAAGAAAAAGGAGAAGGGGGTGGCAGAGGATGAGATGGTTAGAGAGCATCACCTCAATGGACATAAATCTGAGCACATTCTGGGAGATAATGGACGACAGAGGAACCTGGCATGCTGCCTGCTTCCTTCGCTGGAGTTGCAAAGAGTCAAATATAACTTAGTGAATGAACAACAACAACTTTCAAATTCATGAATGAAAAGTTTTGAAGATTTATGTTCTTTCTTACTTATAAGTACCCACATAATATCCTGGATTTTGCCTCCTGGCCTGCAAAGGCTAAAAAATATATTATCTGACCCTTCACAGAAAATGTGTGTTGACTTTGCTCTGAGTAACCAGATGAATGAGATTTGCTGTAAGTGGAGACTTTGTTGACAGAATGCTCTCTAAATAATTATATATCACTGATTGAAGATTGCTTATGGCAAACACACTTAGGATCTGTGGATTTACAACTCCCTAGAGAAGGTCATGCGAGCTACACAGCTCTGAGGTATAAAAGGGAGGTGTGTCACAACCTAAACACACCCACTGTGTGAGCTGATCCCCAACTCTCAGAGGTCTCACCTGTTATTCTAGAAGGAAGGACCTATGAAACCAGCAGAAAGTCCTAAATTTCTCCCCATTCTGCCTTGCATTTTTTTTCAATTGGGGTATAATTGCTTTACAATGTTGTGTTAGTTTCTTGCCCATGCCTTTTGATTGCTTGTATCTTTGAAATTATTAACAAAATTTGATACTAGGTAAGATCTCTGATGTTTGTGAGTGAAATATGATAGTCTAGTCCTATGTGTTAGCTGAAACACTATTCATGCATTTAAAAACTTAAAGTAAATTTTCAAAAAGTCAAACCAAGCAGTCTTGGAAAGACCATCCCAAATATAATTTTATGCTTGGAGTAGAGAATAATTAATTTCTCTGAAAATAGGTAAAAGATCCCTATTTTCTAAAAGGAGTGCTTGGTGTAATTTGGTAAGGAGCATAGTTACCTTCCGTTTAACAGTCCCTTTGAGATCAGTCTCTGCTGTAGTTTTATCACGAGCGTACTTAGTCCCTCAGTCATGTCCGACTCTTTGCAACCCCATGGCCTGTAGCTTACCAGGCTCCTCTGTCCATGGAATTTTCAGGCAAGAACACTAGAGGGGGTTGCCATTTCCTTCTCCAGGGGATCTTCCTGACCCCAACTCGTGTCTCCTATGTCTCCTGCATTGCAGACAGATTCTTGACCTGCTGAGCCATCAACTATATAAGTTATATATCTTTTCATAAAAACAAACCAACATTTGCAAGTAAAAAGGATTCTCGGATCAAATGTGCTGAATCATCCATAGACAGTAAAAGATAGATTTGATCATTTCCACTCTGTTCAACTTAAACACTATCGTTTGCTTTATCAGGTTTTGAAAAAATGATTCTCCCTTAAAATTTTTATGAAGTCTATTACCTTTGAAATTTGCCCTCATTCTTTATAGTACTATTCTTAAGTTTATACCAAAGAAGATATTCCATCTCAAAACTTTAGAGGTTTCAGAAAAAAAAAAAATGGACCAGTTTCTAAGCCATTATTGATCTCCTTTGGAATATTTTGGTCCTGATGAGATCTGCTATCTTTAATGTCTTTTTCCTAAAGGTATATAACTTCCGTCCTCATTTGCATCATTTTGTAATCTTTCTACTTAGACTCCTCAAACTGACAAGGAAAAACTTGTAAAGATGGGGAAAAAATTATGCTATTTAATTTTATAAATGACAACTTCCTGCATCCCACATATTGGAAACATGACCTCTTCATGATTTTGAATCAGGTGAAAGTGTGTCCTAAATAGACTCATGGGAGAAGAATGACAGGAAGTATTGAGTAAACTAGTGGCTAGTTTACTTGAGTGGCTAGTGCCTTTATGAAACATACAGTTACAAACATATCATGTATCCCTTTGGTTTTTCTTTTTTATTTCACATATGACCAAACATCTCAAAATATCCCTACTTTTTTAGATTTTATTAACAACTTTATTCAACAGTCTAATAAAGATAGAAAAATGTTACAATTTTATACATACATACATATACTTTCATTTTTTCTGTTTATTTGTTTTTTATGGAAAGGCGTTTTATTTTAAACATAGCAAGCAGGGTGTACATGTCAATCTCAAACCCCCAATCTACCCTCTCTCACTTCCTCCCTGGTAACCACAAGTTCATTCTCTAAGGTTGTGAGTCTGTTTCTGGTTTTTAAATAAGTTCATCTGTATATTTTCTTTTTAGATTCCGCATATAATTGATATCATATATTTGTGTTCCTCTATGTTACTTCGCTTAGTGTGATAATCTCCGGGTCCATCCATGTGGGTGCAAATGGCATCGGTTTGTTCTTTTTATGGCTGACTAGTAGTCTGTTGCAGGGGAAGGCAATGGCACCCCACCCCAGTACTCTTGCCTGGAAAATCCCATGGACGGAGTAGCCTGGTGGGCTGCAGTCCATGGGGTCGCTAACAGTCAGACAGACTGAGCGACTTCACTTTCACTTTTCTCTTTCATGCATTGGAGAAGGAAATGGCAACCCACTCCAGTATTCTTGCCTGGAGAATCCCAGGGATGGGGGAGCCTGGTGGGCTGCCGTCTATGGGGTCACACAGAGTCGGACACGACTGAAGTGACTTAGCAGCAGCAGCAGTAGTCTGTTGCATATCTGTAACATATCTCCATTGTCCATTCCTTTGTTGATGACATTTAGGTTGCTTCCGTGTCTTGGCTGTTGTAAACAGTGCTGCAATAAACACAGGGGTGCATGGATCTTTTCAAACCATGTTTTTCTCTCATTTTTCATTTTAGGGCAAAATATTAACAGAGTATCCCCATCTTATGGGCTTTCCCTCCTCCCACAATTTCACAAAACCTTTGGTAACTAACTAAGAAAATGCAGAAGATCTTTCAAACAGAGGAAACCACTGATTTCCAAGCTCTCAGAAAAGGAAAGAGGAAAAGGACGGAGCCGATGGACTCAGAGAATGTGAACAGTGACCCAGACAAAGCCCAGGTGGGTGTGCTGCTGCTGGGGGTCCACTGCGACTCCACAATTCCTTTCTCAGTTTACTGCTGCATTTCCCCCTTTTGTCTCAGTTTATTCTTCCCTTTAATTCTTTATTCCACTGAAGGAATAAAATCTCATGTTCTTTTTATTATTGAACAAGTTGAATTAGAAACATACTCAAAAGACATCTTACATACTTCTATTGAAGTGTGGCCAATTATGCATTGTTCAAACTTTCCTTGATATCCTGGTATATAAAAGATCAGCAAACCATCAAAAATGTTTTTTTTCTTCCCCAAACCACTGGAGAAATTGGAACACCTCTTCTAAAATTTACTGGCTGCTTTTCTTTTTTGACTGCTGTTTGTAGTCAGGGCCCCTTTCTTGTTTGTATTCATTCATTTACTCCTTTCTGATCTGAATTCCGTACTCGCATTCTCCTCCTACACTTTTGACAAACTATCCAGGTGTTTATTCTGTGCCTTTTTGTGTGTCTTTGTAACGCATGAAGTGTTTATGTGCATATATTTTTAATTTTTCTTATGGTTTAGAATATTTTTTAGTCCCTGGGAATGGTGTCTAGAGGCATCGAGAATGGTCCAGTATATGGCACATGTCCATCCTAGGCTGCCCTACAGCACAGCTTCTAACAAAGCTAGACTGACTTGAACCCCTGGCCATAGAATTGTTTACTTTTAAACCCAGAAGTCTGGGGAAGTACCAAAATCCACGTGTGGAATGTGCCCAGGTTGACTTTGAGAAGTTGGCTCTGTGAGACCAAAAGATCTTACAAGGTTTTCTGAAACGTAACATCTCAGCTGGGCATATGGTGGGTCCGTGTCTGCTAAGTGTGTCCGTGACTGAATTACACAGTCTTTCCTTATAGAGGGACAGAAAATCCTTGTAAAAGTGTTGGAAGCACAAGCACAGAGTCAGGAACCTATATTTTAAATGAAGCCTTTTTCACCTGAAATTAATGAAATACTGTTAATCAACTATACTCCAATATAAAATTTTAGATTTTTAAAATAAAATAAAAATTAAATGAAGCACGTCTGGGTAATTAAAAAATCAAAATGCTAAGACTTATATAGTGTATATATAGTATATATATAATATATAATATGATCATTATATATAGATCATATTATATATATATATAGTATGTATGTGTGTGTGTGCCTGTAAAACATCTCCCACCCCATCCTGTTCCCCACCCCCCAGCCCCCATCACAGAGAACCACGTTTGGCTTTC
>SJYX01005964.1:0-16791 GCA_006410675.1 Oreotragus oreotragus | reverse complement strand
TATAATATATAATATGATCATTATATATAGATCATATTATATATATATATAGTATGTATGTGTGTGTGTGCCTGTAAAACATCTCCCACCCCATCCTGTTCCCCACCCCCCAGCCCCCATCACAGAGAACCACGTTTGGCTTTCTTGTTTATCATCCCAGTGTTTCTTTGTTAAAATAGAGCAAATTGAATGTAGATAGTCTTATCCCCTCTTCTGCACAAAAAGTAACTTACTAGATAGGCTGCTTTGTACTTTGCTTTTTTTATTTAGCATATTTTGCAGATCTTTCTATTAGTGCATGAAGAACTTTCTCTTCTACACATCAGCACCCCTGGGCGTATGTACCCTTTTTTACTTATCCAGGCCCCTAGCATGGATATGGCTTGTTTCCAGTCTTCTTCTTTCTACAAATCACGCTGTACTGTACATTATGGCACCATCATCTTGCACATCATTTAGTAGTATGCTGGTATCATAATATACACCTCAATCTGTTTCTGATTTTTCAACCAGTGCTGCTTTTAACGTCTGTCTATACTGCTATTATACGTGATTCATTGTGTCTAACAAAGCATAGCATTCATTATTTCACATGTGCTTTCCTCCAATGATGAAGACTTAGATTTCCTCCAGCGTCTTAGTACTACAAACAATGACAAAGCAAATGTCCATATACATGTCCTTTTAAGAAACAGCGTGAGAATGTCTCTGGGATAAACACTCAGGAGTGTGAGTAATTGCTTTCATATGACAATGAAATTACTTTCCAGAAGGTATGCGTTGGTCCACATGCCCAGCTGCAGCGCCTCAGGGATTCTGTGTTTGTGCTTCCCTGCCAACACACAGCATTTATGTCCTTATTGCATATATTTGGTCATTGAGGGGAGAAAATGATATCTTTTTTCGATTTGCTAGGGCAGGTATGGAGGTCCAGAGGTTCCTTGAGGATAAAACAGTTCACCTGCTCTAGCAGACCAGTGTTATGGTTTCTTTTGCAATTTGTGTCTCTCAAAAACTTTAACAGCTGATCAAACTCTTTCTATTTGGTTCCCTTGCAAGTAACTACTGCCACACATCTTATTTGGTCCTAAATAAGCCTGAAAACTCTCCTCTTTTATTTTATGGCTGCCCAGCCTCTTTTCTCTCCAACTTTTGGCAGCGAGTTAATTCCCATGTGAAACAAAACCCTTGGAGGTAACGCTCTGAAGCCGAGTTTTACTTTTGGGATGGATTTCAGTGTCTGGCAGAGAGCACTTAAAGAGAAGCTCTTGAGAAAGCCTCGAGGTCATAGGCTTACCTCCTGCAATTTAGATATGGACGTCTTTTTTTTTCAAGCCTTGAAGATTTAACATTATTGGACTCAGTTTAGATCGCTTGCTGCAGTCTCAGTGTCGATGGATGAAGAAAGTCTTCCGTTTCTGCAGACCAGCTAGCACTGATGGGAAGTCACTGATGCTCACAGACATTCTCTTTCCAGGCTCGATAAGCACATTTGATGTTTACAAATGGTCGGCCTCCCAAGGCATTGCAGGTGACCGTGCATCAACTGTATCATCACCGAGGCCTAACACGAGTCAGTGACCTTCCAACATGTCATACCTGTGCTCTTTTTGCTCACAGCCTGACCTCTAAGTAATTGAAACATATGCCACTTTTTGGGTATCTGGCTTCTAGTTTATAGAATCTACATTAGGATGCATGTTGCAAAAGCTGTAAGAAAGACCCAAACATCACAGTGGTGTATAAAGATAGTTTATTTCCCTTTCACACAACAGGAAGCAGAGTCCTGGTTGCTATAGCAGCTCCACAATGTTGAGGATTCCTCTTATCTTCTGTATCTACCTTCCTGAACACACAGCCTTGGCATCTGGGTCAAGGTGCCTGCGTCAGCACCTACCCTCAGGCCTCTCTCTTTGCCAGTAGAAAAAGGAGAATTGAGGCAGGATAAAACGCCCGTTCCTTCTAAGGTCATGACCCAGTGATGGTACACATGGTTTCTACTCCTGTTGATTGGTGGAAGCTTACTCACATAGCCACACTGAGATGCCCAGGAGTCTGGAAAATGTAATCTAGCTGACACCCACCTGCTGAGCTAAAAACCTATAGGAGTATGTAGAGGAGTGGGAGAACAAAGGCCTGGAGATAGCCAGCAGGCTCCATCACTGCCCCTACCCCTACTGAGTTTTTATACTTTCTGCTGGGTTTCTTCACATATTCTGCAGGGATTCCTGTTCTCTTCTTGTTGATTGGTACATATACCTTATCTGTTGTAGGTTTTAGATATCTTCTCTTGATCTATCATGGAGAAGGAAATGGCCCCCCACTCCAGTACTCTTGCCTGGAGAATCCCAGGGATGGAGGAGCCTGGTGGGCTGCCCTCTATGGGTCACACACAGTCGGACACGACTGAAGTGGCTTAGCAGCAGCAGCAGCTAAGTCTGTTACCTATTAACTTTGCCTTCCAATGATGTTTACAAATGGATTCGCTTTAGCTTGATTTTCTTTCTCTCTTGTATGAAATTGGTGCAAGAACTAGATCATGTATTCTGCTTTTTTTCCAATTGCTCTGCATAGAATTATGATCTCAATAGGCATCCTTCAGTTTTTTTTCAAAAATATATTTCATTTCTATTTAACCAAATCTATCATCTTTTAATTTAAAATGTATATATCTACTGTGAATACATTAGCTACTTGCCCACATAGGACAATAATCACTTTCATTACCAGTATCTGTATTATATATGTCACATACATATATGGAATAATGAAATATATACACATATATAGATTTGTATATTTGTAAAATAAGGAGTGAGGTTGAATGTATACATTACCAATCATACAAAAACGAAATTGTATTTCCTATAACTGATCCTACCTGGCTTTCAATTCTCCATCCCTGCTTGACAAGGAAGTGGGGGGATGGGGAATTTGAACTTGTCCATTGACAATGAATTACAGTTAGAGTGTTCCGGGGTTTAAAAGTCCCTTTGAGATATTGGTATGATTTAAGTCTCAGTGAGACTAGACTCTCACCTCCTCCGCTTCCTGTTTATTTCTAAGAAATGATTCAAGTTTTGAGGCGTCTTCTACATCACGCAGCGTCTGTGGAGGGGCGGCTGCTCTGCCACCTGGGCTCGAGTCTTCTTTGTGGCTCCTGGGTGTCCAGTACTGTGACTGCTGAGGCACAGAGGTCCCTCCAGCCCCCCAGGGGTCCTGTTGGCACTGTCTACTGATGTTTGCCGTGCTGGAACCCGCTGCCATCTTCTGTAAGGTTCTGTCACTCTGTCGCCTCTCTGTTCCCCTGTTCCCCCAGCACTTACCCAGTTCCTGACCGGGACACAGGGACCATTCGGATTCTCCACCTGCTTTGCCTGATCTCCGAGGGGTCTGGACACTGTCTCTGGTTCATTTGGCCACACGCCCCTTTTGGCCATTTCTGAGCTGGGGCCCAGAAGGGCACCGTGTTGCCCTGATGCTGCTGGACAGGGAGCTCATTTAAGGCATTTATGATGCTCTGAGGAGCCCAGAGCCGACCCTGCTGCCTAGACTGCTTTCATTCATCTGGATGTTTCTGGCATCTACCCTGACCCTGGTGATCCGCCTCCATTCCATTGTGGGTCAGGGCAGGAAGAGCAGACGCGAATGTTTCTGTCTTTCTTGTCCCTAATCCCTCTTGCTCCTCAACCCGGCCCCAGGAAGTCTCTTCCCCTCCTGTTTAGCAAGAACTTTCTTGATGCCATGCCTTTATCTCTCTATATGTATATAAAATGTATTGTAGTATAGCTGATTTACAGTGCTGTGTCAGTTTCAGCTGTACATGTGCCTCTATCTCTTCTCCTTTGAAGTTTATTTTTATAAACATACGCCAGGCTTCTAGGTTTGGACCTTTACAAATTCGGTTCTGTGTTGTAATTTCCCAGATTTAGACTTATATAAAGATAAGCTTTATAATTTGAGAAAATTTTTCTCTTTCTCTACCCAGCTTAGGGTTTACAGCTCAAGCGTACACATTTCAGACTGTTGTCCTGCTGTCCTCAAAAAATATCTTTTAAACCAAAAGGTAAACACCAGTGCTTTGTTCTGGGTAAATCTCTCTCCTTTCTCTGGTGGAATAAACCCCCAAATTGGCCTGATGGCTTAGTCTCAACAAAGAGGCTGAGGATGAGGCAATGGGAGAAAAATGGAGGATGTGGATGAGTTACGAAGATCTGAATAGCACTCTGGTTGTTTCTGCTCTGTTATTCTATTTTTCTACTTTGTGTTTTTCACTGCCATTAAGCTGAAAGTCAGAATCCTGATGACTGTTTTGAGAAAGATGTGTGTGTGTGAAGCTTTGATGTCCTCCCCTACTCTGAGCTCCCCTGCATGGTGGAGGACCAGGCTGAGGCTAGATCGCTTGCAAGGACCCAGCTCCCTCCTGGGAGAGCAGGAGCCTGTAGGTCTGATTAAGTCCCAGCAGCATCCAGAACACAGGATAAACCACAAAGCTGCCTTGATGCTTTTGTTGTGCCTGCCTTGTATTTTAGAGAGACCCATATTCGGGAAATGCCTTTCTGCCTGGTGAAAGCTCCAGTGAGGATGAAGAGCCTCTAGCAGAACTGTCAAAGGAGGAGTTGTGCACAAAAATAAAAAGGCTGAAACAAAAACTAACAAACATCCGGAAAGAAAACGGCCGCCTTCGACAGTCTTTGGTCATGCTGCAAGGTAAACCTGGAGAAAATTGACATTTTTAGATAAAAAGAAAAAGACTTGATGAGTGGAAAGTATTTTAATCAGTTGTCAAGAGTGAAAAAATCAGTGCCTTAGAGAAAAACTTTAAAACTACATTTTAAGAGAATCTATGATTACACAATTTAACATGGATACACTCTATCAAATACTCAGTTTATTGCTTAGAAAATTTTAGATTATTCCTACAAAATACCAAATGTTGTATTCATTTAGTAATGTCCAACAAATATTTACTGAGCATTTAATACAGGCCTAGACAGAAAAGATCAGTTAGACAAAAAGATAGGTCAATGTGTTCACGATGCACTTATCTCGTTCCCCTCTGCTAATGAAGCACTAGAAAATGAGGCCTGTGGTGATCCCTTATAGAATCACTGGAATTAAAGATTCCATATATTGAATTTCAGATTTAGAGTTGGGAGGAGTAGAAAATAATCCCATTCCATTTAAGACTTACAAAGGAGAAAGATAGGCCCAAGAAAATTAAAACTCCCCTGGTATAATGCCTTTTGGCAGAACCTATTAATATATTATGTTTAAGTGTTTATTGTTTTAATTATGTTTTCCATTTGTAGTTCAGCGTCACACACTATTTTTACAGCTGAATTATATTCTGTGTTGGAAAGCATTCTTTCCAACATAAAACAGTAAACACATAGTGAATTTTGAAAATGCATCCCTCTGGCTGCTGTGTACAGAATGAGTGTAAGGAGCACAGAAAGGAAAGTGGGGAAGAACCACTCTGAAAGGTGTTCCAGTCCTCATACTAGCAGGATGGCAGCCTCGCGTAGGGCTGTGGCCATGGAAATAAAGAGGACGATCTTGCAGTATTCTGGGAGGCAGAAATGGCGTGAGATAGAACAATGGCGTGAGATAGAGCTTGATCAACACAGTGATGGCTCAGATGCCTTCCTACAGTTATTGGTTAAGTTGAAGCCTTCTTAGTTTTAAGTAGAAACAGGGACATGTGAATGGAAATAAGATATTTGTTCCACCAACAAGCTATTCTCTCTTTATTTTTTACATCTTAAATATTGCATTTTTATAATTGATGGTTTTTCCTGGTGAGGTTTTTGCAGTTTTCCTTTTTATAAGGATGTCAGTCATTTTGGATTAAGGCCTGCCTCATTTTAACTTGATTACATCCTATTTGGAAATAGGGTCACACTCTGAGATTTTGGAGGTTAGACTTCAGCATCTCTTTTGGGGGGGATACACAGTTCAGACCACAATATTCCGTATTGCTAACCCCAAAGGTCATTTCTGAAGGGTCCCATTAAGTGCCTGCTACTTTTGACACCTTGTCCACCTCTCCTCCCTTGGCTTTGAGGACACCTGTTTCCTCATGCGCTGCTGAGCTTTCCACCCCGGTCTGTGTGTCTGCCTCATTTCCTCATTTTACCCTCCAAATATCTAATGCTACCCAAGCTCAGCCCTTGGACTTCTTTCTTTTCTGTCTGTGTGCATTCCACAGGGGCTCATGTCCAATTCTATGGTGTTAAATTCAACAGTAACTGTGATTCTCAGACGTACCTCTGGCCTGGACTTCTCCCTTTAGCTCCCGACTCACTGACTGTATTTACGTGACTGGCAGGTATCTCAAGTCAGCCTGTCCCGTCCATGTGCCTAGCCTTCCCTTCCACCTGCTCCTGTATTTCCTTCTTCCTTGTCTTGGTTAACGCTAACTGCATAGTTAAAGTTTCTCAAGTCAAAAATTACGATGCTATCTTGTAGTTCTTTTACATCCTACACTCAGTCTCTTGGCAAATCCTACCAACTTCCCCTTCAGAATATCTCTGGTTTAGACTAGTCCAGATCACCAGCATCTCTCCCCCGGCTATCACGGCGGCTTTCTCCCTGGTCTTGCACTTTCACTCACGCTCCTGTGCAGTCCCCTCTCAATATGCAGCAGTTACAACCCTGCTCCTTGGAGGCCAGCTCATGCCATTCTTCTCTGAAAATTCTTTGGTGCACGTCCACCTCACAGGGGAAAGAACCAAGGTCAGTTTTATGATCTAGAGTCCTTACATGATCCAGGCACCTCCCCGCCACCTACCTTTCTGGCCTTGTTTTCTATTCTCTCCCCATCCTTCTTTGTGATTCAACCCACCCTGGACCACTTGTTTTCCCTCTGAATACATCAGAGGTGATCTGACTTCAGGGTCTCTGTACCAACTTTCTCCTTGGCCTGGGATGCTCCTCTCCCAGATATCCATGTGGTTTGCACCCCCACATACTTCAAGACTTCACTCTAAATTCATTTTTGCCCTGACTTACTCTCTCCATTTAAACTATCAGCCTCTCTTCCCTCACTATGTTTTTTATCCCCCTCCCTTGCTTTGCTTCCTCTTTGGTATTTACAACTTGATATCCTCTATTCCATATTTAATATTGTCTGCCCCCCACATGTGCACACACTGGAATGTACTCCTGGAAACCAAAGTGAAAATGGCTATTGGCTGGACTTCAGGCAAAGAGAAAGAGTCAGGAACTGCCAACTGTCACTGCAGTATTCATGCATGCATTTCTTCATTCAACCAATATTTATAAAGTCCTCTATATATCAGGCACTGCTGTAAGTACCTCGGAAAACCCAGTGAACAAAATAGCAAAAGATCCCTGCTCTCGTGAAACTCACATTCCAGTGAGGCAAGCAATCAAGATCATGAAAAATAGTGATTAAATAAATTACATAATATGTTAGCTAGTGGAAAAAGTTATGGAAAACAATAGGTGGGCAAGGAGGATGGGGATTTGAGAGAGAGCGTGTGTGTTTCAAAATAATGTGGGTCATAGCAGGTCTCCTTGTGAATCTATAGTTGGGAGGTAGGACGATATCAAAAAGTTGAAATTTCATGTATAATCCAAGTAAGAAAGGGATCTGAGAGAAGAGGGCACGGTGGTTAGTCATCTTTTGCTCAGCGGTATTCTTTGAACTAAGAATCAGTTTTTCTGTCTATAAAGCCTACTAACTAAGAAATATGGCAGAACATATATGCCATTCTAGACGTTCAGAATGGCAGATGTGTGGGCTCTATGTGCACATGTTAAACATTTGAAACAGATCTTGTGGACCACAACTAACCAGCACAATAAGACAGAGAAGGAAAGAAGTGATATCTCTTCTGTACAGAATGCTATTAAATTGTTACTACGTGTAAAGGGTGAATATATACCAAGGAAAAATAATGCCTCAGCTGAAAACTCAACTCTATTAACTAAAGAGATTTCAGTAAAGAAGGAAAACTCAATTAAGTGTTGCCGAGGTTCATTTAAATATAGCAGAAAGCTGTCAAAATTTCAGACACAGGCAAAGTTAAACCAATGGATCACTGAAGTAGTAATCATTAAAAGTTTATTGTGCTCACATCAAAAAGACAGTTTGCTAATCAGGAGCACTCAAATCAGAATATGGAATGAGGCTCAGGGGTATACTTTTATAAAGCAGCTTGTATAGTGAGAAAGCAGTGACTGTTTACACTTCTTTATAATATTGGTTATAATATTAGAATTTTTTTTTTAATGGCAGGGAATTGGTCAGTGGTTGCCTGATATCAACCTTGAGAAGCAGTTCAAGTTTTGTTTATGATTTTTCAGAGATGAAAACAAGAAATGGCCCAGGACAAGTTAAGTCTTGCAAAACAAGCTAAATTAAGCCTTGTTTGTGTGATTCACTGGTTCTTTGTCTGCTTGGGGAATTTTCAAGGCTGGTCTCCCTTTGTTTCTGATTTTTAACAAAGCTTCAGTTAAATGTGTGAATCTCCCTCTTGTCTTGAAATCCTATGAAAAAGAAACTTAAAATGCATAAAACCACAAGGACCAAGAAAACTCAAAAGGAGACCACAGCAGATAAAAGATGCCGATAGAATTTGAGAAGCTGAGAGCAGATGGATGAGTGGTAACTGAGTCCATCTGGAGAAATCTGAAAGCTCAGTGTCTGTGATGCAGTGGGGGAGGTACAGGGAGGGGAAGAGGAAGAAGAATTCAAAGGAAATAAGCCACATCATAGCCCAGAACTACAGAAGGCTTCGAATTGTACTTGAGAAAGGGATTATGTTAGTCCTGATAGTGTGAAAACTGGAGGAGTCATTGAAAAACTTCATCAAAACCCTTTAGGACCCAAAGTCTCACATTTTTCCTGTGCAGCTGGCAACTTCCACCCTTCCCGCAACAAAGGATGGGTGTGCTCTCTTAGGAGAGGTTGATCCAAAGCTATGAACTCAGGGACACTGGGCACAGTTGAGGGAAGGGGTGTGATCATTGGGGGAACTCCCCTAACATGTAATGCAGAGACCGAAACAAAGGGGAAAGTAAGGTCACAGGAAACAGAGAAAATGCAAGGAGCAGAGGGAGGCTCTGTGAAACAAGGTGGTTTAAGGAAGGAGGAGTCAAAGACATCAATAAAATGTCTGGAAGTGAAAGTTAAGAAAGTCTTATAGATATCGCAACAAGGAGACTAAGAAAAGGGAAATAAAAGAGATTAGCAAAAACAGAGAATGAGTCCAGGAGGTCAAACATCCGAAGAGAAGAGGTCCTGATAGAGAGGAGAGAGAAACGGGAGAAATTATCTTAAAAATGAATACAGTAAACTTCTAGAACTGAAAGACAGAAAATTCTAGACTAAAAGATGCCACCAAAAGCAAAAAGGCTTATTTAAGGCACAATAATGTGAAGTCTCAGAACACCAGGAAGGGAAGATCCAGAAGCTTTCAGAGGGAGCAAGCGTGTTACCTGCTAAGACGTGGGGGTCAGATGATGTTGGACTTTTCACCAGCAACACTGGAAGTTCCAAGGCAATTGAGCAATGCCTTTATCATGCTGAGGAGAAATGGTTTAAACCTAGACTTCTATACCCAGTGAAACCATCAACCGAGTGTGAGGACAGAATAATGATACTGTCACCCTCCGTGTTTTTCCTGTGCTTCGTTTCTCAAACATTAAGGGAGGGTGTGTTCCTCTAAATGAGAGTGTGAATCTAGAAAGTCAATCTGAAAATGGTAGTCCAGTTCAGGAGAGGGACAGACAGTAGCTCCAGACTGATAGTGAGGGGACACTCCAGGGGAACAGCTCCACAGTGGGCCGGAAGCAGCTGGTTCAGAGGTGGAGGGGGTTCCAGGAGAGAGATGACTGAGAGAGATGTGAAACTGAGAGATGACGTAGTCGAAAGTCAGTAAACAATTGTATGAATCTGAAAAAAATAAAAGAGTAGTTGATTATGCTTATTATTATTATTATTAAAGACTGTAATGGTAATGACCAGAGAAACAGGTAAATGAATTAGAAATTCTCCCTCTAAAGCACTGGGTAATCCAGAGTGGTAGCACTAGGCCTGCTGCTGCTGCTAAGTTGCTTCAGTCGTGTACGACTCTGTGCGACCCCAGAGACGGCAGCCCACCAGGCACCCCCCTCCGCCCCCGTCCCTGGGATTCTCCAGGCAAGAACACTGGAGTGGGTTGCCATTTCCTTCTCCAATGCAGGAAAGTGAAAAGTGAAAGTGAAGTCGCTCAGTCGTGTCCGACTCTTAGCGACCCCATGATCTGATTTTTAACAAAGCTTCAGTTAAATGTGTGAATCTCCCTCTTGTCTTGAAATCCTATGAAAAAGAAACTTAAAATGCATAAAACCACAAGGACCAAGAAAACTCAAAAGGAGACCACAGCAGATAAAAGATGCCGATAGAATTTGAGAAGCTGAGAGCAGATGGATGAGTGGTAACTGAGTCCATCTGGAGAAATCTGAAAGCTCAGTGTCTGTGATGCAGTGGGGGAGGTACAGGGAGGGGAAGAGGAAGAAGAATTCAAAGGAAATAAGCCACATCATAGCCCAGAACTACAGAAGGCTTCGAATTGTACTTGAGAAAGGGATTATGTTAGTCCTGATAGTGTGAAAACTGGAGGAGTCATTGAAAAACTTCATCAAAACCCTTTAGGACCCAAAGTCTCACATTTTTCCTGTGCAGCTGGCAACTTCCACCCTTCCCGCAACAAAGGATGGGTGTGCTCTCTTAGGAGAGGTTGATCCAAAGCTATGAACTCAGGGACACTGGGCACAGTTGAGGGAAGGGGTGTGATCATTGGGGGAACTCCCCTAACATGTAATGCAGAGACCGAAACAAAGGGGAAAGTAAGGTCACAGGAAACAGAGAAAATGCAAGGAGCAGAGGGAGGCTCTGTGAAACAAGGTGGTTTAAGGAAGGAGGAGTCAAAGACATCAATAAAATGTCTGGAAGTGAAAGTTAAGAAAGTCTTATAGATATCGCAACAAGGAGACTAAGAAAAGGGAAATAAAAGAGATTAGCAAAAACAGAGAATGAGTCCAGGAGGTCAAACATCCGAAGAGAAGAGGTCCTGATAGAGAGGAGAGAGAAACGGGAGAAATTATCTTAAAAATGAATACAGTAAACTTCTAGAACTGAAAGACAGAAAATTCTAGACTAAAAGATGCCACCAAAAGCAAAAAGGCTTATTTAAGGCACAATAATGTGAAGTCTCAGAACACCAGGAAGGGAAGATCCAGAAGCTTTCAGAGGGAGCAAGCGTGTTACCTGCTAAGACGTGGGGGTCAGATGATGTTGGACTTTTCACCAGCAACACTGGAAGTTCCAAGGCAATTGAGCAATGCCTTTATCATGCTGAGGAGAAATGGTTTAAACCTAGACTTCTATACCCAGTGAAACCATCAACCGAGTGTGAGGACAGAATAATGATACTGTCACCCTCCGTGTTTTTCCTGTGCTTCGTTTCTCAAACATTAAGGGAGGGTGTGTTCCTCTAAATGAGAGTGTGAATCTAGAAAGTCAATCTGAAAATGGTAGTCCAGTTCAGGAGAGGGACAGACAGTAGCTCCAGACTGATAGTGAGGGGACACTCCAGGGGAACAGCTCCACAGTGGGCCGGAAGCAGCTGGTTCAGAGGTGGAGGGGGTTCCAGGAGAGAGATGACTGAGAGAGATGTGAAACTGAGAGATGACGTAGTCGAAAGTCAGTAAACAATTGTATGAATCTGAAAAAAATAAAAGAGTAGTTGATTATGCTTATTATTATTATTATTAAAGACTGTAATGGTAATGACCAGAGAAACAGGTAAATGAATTAGAAATTCTCCCTCTAAAGCACT
This sequence comes from Oreotragus oreotragus, assembly GCA_006410675.1. Classification (NCBI taxonomy): domain Eukaryota; kingdom Metazoa; phylum Chordata; class Mammalia; order Artiodactyla; family Bovidae; genus Oreotragus; species Oreotragus oreotragus. Next base: position 4,939 of record SJYX01005964.1, on the reverse strand, counting down.
GGGTAATCCAGAGTGGTAGCACTAGGCCTGCTGCTGCTGCTAAGTTGCTTCAGTCGTGTACGACTCTGTGCGACCCCAGAGACGGCAGCCCACCAGGCACCCCCCTCCGCCCCCGTCCCTGGGATTCTCCAGGCAAGAACACTGGAGTGGGTTGCCATTTCCTTCTCCAATGCAGGAAAGTGAAAAGTGAAAGTGAAGTCGCTCAGTCGTGTCCGACTCTTAGCGACCCCATGGACTGCAGCCCACCAGGCTCCTCCGTCCATGGGATTCTCCAGGCAAGAGTACTGGAGTAGGGTGCCATTGCCTTCTCCCAGCAGTAGGGCAGAGGACTCCTATTTTTCATTATAAGCCTTATTGTATTTAAAAAATAAATGCCTAATACCTAATAGGTACCCCAAATCTAACAGCTACCATTGTTTAAAAAATCAGTAATTTTCTTAAAGATTAGAAACTGCTGGTTATTGCCCTAAAAAATACAAAGAATCTACACATGTTAATTACAAATAGCTATAAAATATCTACTAGTTACCCTAACAAGAAATGTGTTGGCTTCCCAGGTGGCTCAGTGGTAAAGAGTGCGCCTCCCAATGCAGGAGATGCAGGAGACACAGGAGGCAGAGTTTCAGTCCTTGGGCTGGAAGATGAAGATCCCCTGGAGGAGGAAATGGCAACCTGCTCCAGCATTCTTGCCTGGGAAATCCCATGGACAGAGGAGCCTGGAGGGCTACAGTCCATAGGGTCACAAAGAGTCAGACACAGCTGAGCAACTGAGCACAGAATGTGTAGGATCTATGATGTGAAATTAAAACCTCAACAGAGAAATACACAAATCTGCACTTCCCTGATGGCCCAGTGGTTAAGAAGCCTTCTGCTAATGCAGTGGACGCAGGTTCGATCCCTGGACTAGGAAGATCCCGCATACCTCGGGACAACAAGGCTGGTGTGCCACAGTTAATGAGCCTGCAGTCCAGAACCTATGCTCCGCAACAAGAGAAGCCCTCACACCATGGCTGGAAAGGAGCTCCCACCCTCCACGACTAGAGAAAGCCCGCCTGCAGCAACAAAGACTCAGTGTGGCCACAAATAAATTTTAAAAAATACAAAATCTGAATAGAAAGACCTCAAATCCATAGATGAGAAGATGCCAGTTCAATGGCATCCCAGTCAAAATGGAATGGAATCCCAGTCAAAATGTCAATAATTGCTTTGTTTTGGGTTTTTATCTTTGGGATGATTTGACAATAATTATTCTAAAGTTAACCTGAAAGAATTAATAGGCAAAACCAAGTAAGAATATTCTGAAAAAGAATCAGAGGGCATACTGTCAACATGAAACCATGTGGTTCTGATAATTCCAAGCAACTTGCTAGGACAAGAGGCAGCAGATCAATGGAACAGAACACACACTCCCAGATAATACCTTCCACACAGAGAAGAAATGTCCCGGAGCCACAAGAGCACACGGGCATGGTTTAGAGGGATCAAGCCATCTGGGTCCAAACCCTGGCTCTGCCACCTACTGGCTGTGTAGCTGAGTGTGAGATAAATGGAAATGATGAAAGGACTGCCCTGGGTGACATGCAAAGCATTCAGAGCAGAGGCTGGCAAGGCAAGTGCCTAGAGTGTTTGCTTCTTGCTGTACAGCAACCGGCACGGCCACACAGGGCTCTGCTCCTAGGAAAGCCCCACATGCTTGTTAAAGGTGTTGCTGTCATCAGATTCAAATTCTGAAGAAGCTTTGAACAAGGAGTCCTGCATTTTCATTTCATAGTGAGCCTGGCAAGTTACTACGTAGTGAGTCCTGCAAGCCGTTTAGGATAAGGATGAATTATTCAACAAAAGATGCTGGGCACACTGACATTCCAGTGGTGGGGGAGGGGCGGGCTTAAGTTAGGCTCTCGTTTCACACCATATGGCATACTAAAAACATAACTGTACAGTTTAAATTAAAACTTCATGTCCTGAATGTGAATGAGTTTCAACACAAGATGAATTTTATTCTTGAAAATTAATAGTGCATATTTTCTAATAATATTCACTGAAGAGGCCTAGAAACAAGAAACCAATAGCAAAGAGTACTTCTAGCACCTGGGTTATGGTCTCAAAATACTGTTTCCCATTAAAAGGAGCTGGGGTTCCCTGGAGAAACAACTGATTCCAGAACTTGCCCAGGAAATGGACAAGATGAGCCTTGTCAGGAGCGTTGAAGGGAAATGCAGATGAAAATGTTGTCCTCTTGGGAAAGAAGGAGGTCAGCAAAGACCACGTGAACACGTCAACTGGAAGAGGTTCCTACTGGATTGGAGCATCAATAATAATGACTGTGGCAATTGGTTTTCCTGTGTGTTTACATGCATGAGTTCATTCAAAAGAGAGAAAACTTAATGACCATCTGAAAGAGCCAACTCATTGTTTTGAAAACTGGCAAACACCTACTGAAAAATCAAGTGTTTATCCTCCCATTATTACAGAAATTAACCTCAGGGTAACCAAAGAGTTGATGAGAGAAAGTTTCCCTTGGTGGAAGAATTTTAGCTGAATGAAGAAGAAAAGAATTAGGATATCACCGTTTCATAACCCTTTGTAATTTAATTAATCTAGGCAGTGATCATTCAGTTCAGTACAGTTCAGTTGCTTAGTCGTGTCCGACTCTTTATGACCCCATGAATCGCAGCACGCCAGGCCTCCCTGTCCATCACCAACTCCCGGAGTTCATCACCATCAAGTCGGTGATACCATCCAGCCGTCTCATCCTCTGTTGTCCCCTTCTCCTCCTGCTCCCAATCCCTCCCAGCATCAGAGTCTTTTCCAATGAGTCAACTCTTCGCATGAGGTGGCCAAAGTACTGGAGTTTCAGCTTTAGCAGCATTCCTTCCAAAGAAATCCCAGGGCTGATGTCCTTCAGAATGGACTGGTTGGATCTCCTGGCAGTCCAAGGGACTCTCAAGAGTCTTCTCCAACACCACAGTTCAAAAGCATCAGTTCTTCAGCGCTCAGCTTTCTTCACAGCCCAACTCTCACATCCATACATGACCACTGGGAAAACCATTGACTGCTAATATTACAACAAAAGGTTATCATGCATTCAATGCCCTCTGCTGGAAGTGTTTTTAAACACTTCCAAGCCTTTAGATCTAACTACCAATTTACACCAAGTACAAGAAACAAAAGAATATGTGAAACACTCTCTTAAGGGTGCGATCAGAAAAATCCAGACTGTGGGAAACCCTACAGGCCGAAGGACTCAGTTTCTTCAACTTACAGCCTGGTGTGCTGCAGTCCATGTGGTCGCAAAGAGTCAGACACAACTGAGCGATTGAACAACGAAAAACAACTATAAATCACAAGGAAAAAACTAGAAGAGGGAAAGGAAAAGCATAGTTTGTAAGAGACAGCAACGGATTGTATTAGCGTGTGTGCTTAGTTGTGTCCAACTGTGCAACACCAAGGAATGTCGCCCTCCAGACACCTCTACCCATGGAATTCTCCAGGCAAGGGTACTGGAGTGGGTTGCCATTTCCTACTCCAGGGGATCTTTCTGACCTAGAGGGCCAACCTGTGTCTCCTGCATCTCCTGTATTGGCAGGCAGATTCTTTACCACTGCACCACTTTGAAAGCCCAGCGAATTGTGATATGTGGACTTTATTTGGATTCTGATTCAAACAAACTGAAAACAGCAAAGACAACAACAAGGAGAAATCTGATCATTTGCTAGTTTGTTTTTTAATAATATTCAAAAACTATTGCTAAGTATTTCTGGCTGTAACAATGGTGTTATGGTTTTATATATATATATGTTTTTTTTTAATTTCTGACCTTCGGTGATATATATGAAAATATTTACAGATAAAATGAAATGATGGCTGTGATTTGCCTGAAGAAATTTTGCAGGTGAAGAGAAAGTGGATGGAGGTACAGGTGTAATAAGATTGGCCATGAGTTGGAACTGGGGCATGGAGTACATGAGAGTTTACTATATTGTGTATGTGTGTTTAAACATTTCCATTAAAGGTTAGAAAAAATATATATACAGGGAGAAAGAAAGCTTACTTGTGGAAAGATGTTTAGACTGTATGAAATAGGTGAGTGAATATTTAACTGATCTGAATGGCTTTCTAAACAAATAAATAGCATGTTAGGGAAAAGACTACTACTTTTAACTAAAATAAAAACTTAAAATATGTGTCTGCTTATAAAACTAAAATTAAAATAAATACTCTAAGAAAAATAATTGTAACTGATGACAAATTAAAGTTAAAGTGCTTAAGACAGAAGGAAATTAATAATAAAAGCAAAGCTAATACATTCTGCTTATAGTGCAGTAGGCACTCCTATAAGCACTTCACAAAAGCCGTCTAGCATATTATAAAATAGAAAAAGTACTAACATTCCTTGGCCTAACAGCTATTTCACAGAATAAGTTCAAATAATCAATCAATAAATATTTAACTTCACAATAATAAAATAATTGCAATTTAAGTTGTACTAAAATTTTTTAATTAATTAATTTTTTATTGAAGGATAATTGCTTTACAGAGTTTTGTTGTTTTCTGTCAAACCTCAACAGGAATCAGCCATAGTATACATATATCCCCTCCCTTTTGAAGCTGCCTCCCACCTCCCTCTCCATCCCACCCCTCTAGGTTGATACAGAGCCCCTGTTTAAGTTCTCTGAGCCATACAGCAAATTCCTGTTGGTTATCTATTTTACATATGGTAATGTAAGTTTCCATGTTACTCTGTCCATACATCTCACCCTCTCCCCCTCCCCATGTCCACAAGTCTATTCTAAAATTTTAGCTATCAAAATAGTGAGTTCAGTTCAGTTCAGTTCAGTCGCTCAGTCGTGTCGGACTCTTTGCGACCCCATGAATCGCAGCACGCCAGGCCTCCCTGTCCATCACCATCTCCCGGAGTTCACTCAGACTCACGTCCATC
>SJYX01005962.1:0-33331 GCA_006410675.1 Oreotragus oreotragus | reverse complement strand
AGCCTGGTGGGCTGCCGTCTATGGGGTCACACAGAGTCGGACACAACTGAAGCGACTTAGCAGCAGCAAGAGCCCTAAGCAGGACTGTTTCCCAAAACCAGGGCTTAGGCACTGGACACCCAGGGCCTCTGGAGCAGGGAGGAGTCTTCATTTAACGGCTCTGTTCTCTGCAGAATCCTAGCCAGTCTCTAACTTGCCCTGTAACCTTGTGCTCTGTGGAACTTGGTTTCTCCACCTGTGAAGTGAAGGGGGTTAAATTAGGACAGTGGCTCTTTAACCTTGGGCAATCATGGCCTATTTGAGAATCTAATGAAAACTTCTGAAACTTGCCCCAGAAGAAATGCAAAAACTTCACAACTTTGCATTCTGGGACTCTCTAACCCATCCATGGAACTTGGAGGTGTCTGTGAACTCTAGGGTAAGGACCCCAGTGAGGTCATCTTTGAGAACACATCCTGCGTGACTCTAGGCATGACATTACCCTCTCTGGGCCTGATTCCCCGTATCTCTAAAATTTATTATTGTTGTTTAGCTGCTGAGTTGTGACTGACTCTTTGCACCCGCATGGACTGTAGCCTGCCAGGCTCCTCTGTCCATGAGATTAACCTGATAAGAATATTGGAGTGGGTTGCCATTTTCTTCTCAAGGGGAATCTTCCAACCCAGGGATCGAACCTATGTCTCCTGCATTGGCAGTCGGATTCTTTACTACTGAGCCACCAGGGAAGATCCTATCTCTAAAATACTAATGACAAAAATCCACCAACCCCTGCCAACCTATTACTCATCACTTTATGGACATTATTTTATTTGACCGCCACGACATCAAGACAGGATAGATATGCTTAGCCCCCTTTTAAAGACGGAGAAAATGAGACCAGATAAATGGGCACAAAGTCATGCTACAGAAGATTCGACTTCAAAGTAAATTTCCTTTCCACTCTCCCAAGGCACCTTTGTGTTAAAAACATCAGTGAAGTATTAATAGCTCCTGCCACTATTCTTTGGAGAAGGAAATGGCAACCCACTCCAGTATTCTTGCCTAGAGAATCTCATGGACAGAGGAGCCTGGTGGGCTGCTGTCCATAGGGTCACATGGAGTCAGACAACAACTGAAGCGACTTAGCATGCATGCATGCATTGGTGAAGGAAATAGCAACCCACTCTAGTATTCTTGCCTGGAGAATCCCAGGGACAGAGGAGCCTGGTGAGCCGCCGTCTGTTGGGTCGCACAGAGTAGGACACGATTGAAGTGACTTAGCAGCAGCAGCAGCAGCAGCCATTATTCTTTCTGGAACCTGAATTCATCCTAGACCCCGTGCTAAGGTCTTTACCCTCTCTTACCTCCTTTAGTCCTGGAGGCAAGCAGGAGTTGCCCCATTTTATAGAGGAGGAAATTGGGGTGCAGTGTCTCAGATCTAAGGGTGATGGAGCCAGAAAGGCCTCATATTTTTTATGCTGAATAATGACTCAGATGACTTCGAAATTATGTGCCCAAACTCACATTTCAAGATCTGACCTGTTTCCTGTTTGGGGAGCATCAGTGTCAAATTTTATAAAATGTTTGAATTACTTTTAAAGTCATCCTGTTTTATTCACCTTCGGCACTTACAGTAGCTCACACCAACAGCTGGGCAAGTGTTGCCAAACTGAGGCCCCATGGGGACAACTTTAATGAAAAGAGAACTGTTTGGAAGGGCAGGCTTGCATTAATTATCAGCATGCAGCTGGATATTGCTGATTATAAATGGACCTCTCAAATAGGTTAAGCAAGGTGCCTCCTCCCATCCTGCGCCCCACATCCCAATGCACCACTGATTTGCCGAGCAGACCCTTCCTTCAGAGGGAAAAGAAGTCTTCTAGTCTCTGTCAAAGCCCCAACAGCATATGATTCAAAGGCCATGAACTTCAGCCCCTTCCCTGAGCAAGAAACCAACAACAGCTGGGCCTGGCAAGGGTCCCTCTAAAGGGATGAGACTGCAGCGGGTCACTCAAGCAACTTCCCATCTTCAAAGGGAGCTTGTTTTGGCCAGAAGATTCCAACTTGGGAGCTAGGTTTCGGGCAGCCTCCTGGAAGACTGGAACTGGCGCCCCCCCACCTCGCCTGGCCTTGCTGTCTTCCTTGCTTATGTGCGTGCTGCCGCTTCAGTCATATCTGACTCTGCGACCCTATGGACTCTAGCCCACCAGGCTCCTCTGTCCATGGGATTTTCCAGGCAAGAATACTGGAGTGGATTGCCGTGCCCTCCTCCAGGGGATCTTCCTGACCCAGGGATCGAACCTGCATCTCTTATGTCTAACCTGTGCTGGCAGGTGGCTTCTTTATCACTAGTGTCACCTGGGAAGCCCACTGGACTCTAAATCAGAAGCTCCAGGGCATTAGCCAGGTGGAGAGCCACATGCACCACCCCCAGTCCTGCCCTCCAGAAACTGATGGTCCAGTGGACCGCTGGCCTGCTGAGCAGCAATTACCCAGCATGACATTGCAAGGGCTCCACAGAGACTCTGGGCACCAGGAAGGGTCCTGACCTAGCACAGGGGTCCTGAGGCTTTAGGGAGAACCGCATCTCAGCAGAGTCTCGCAGGAGTTAAGCAGGGGAAGAGGGTGGGATGAGAGGCCTGGAGGTGGGGAGGTCCTGGCTCTCTGGGGGCAGATTCAGAGGTTCTGGGAGGCTGAGGGGCAAGAGGACAGGAGCAAAGCCAGGAGCCCACCTTCCTGCTCTCAGTCCGTCTTCCGATGAAGTGTCTGCTGCTATGCCTGCAGCATCAGTCTGACTCAGCCTGGAGAACACAGTCCCAGTGCTCAGATGAAATTCATTTGTAAAGTTCCATGTGTGATGGAACTCTGAAGGGAATTCTTAAAGAGGAAGAGCAAACAGGTCAGGGAGCAAGCTCAGACAGCACACAGCCAGCCTCTGCAACATGGGAGCTGACACCTAGGAGGGGAGGAGAGAGCCCAGGCGGGGCTGGAAGAAAATGGGTGCCTGGGAGGCAGAGACCCCCACCATCTGAGGACAAGCACAGTGCATCCCAGAAGTGCTCCCAGCTCCAGCCCGGTGGGAGGGGGGCGCCTGCACCCTAGAAGGTCACCCCGAGGACTTGTGATTTTATCTCTGCAAAGGGGCGCCATGGGAGAGTTTTATTTAAATCTATTGTTCTTTTTCCCTCTTTTATGGACTTTTTTTTACCACGTGTGTGTGTGTGTGTGTGTGTGTGTGTGTGTGTGTGTGTGTGTGTGTGTGTGTGTGGGATAGAGATCTTAGTCCCTCTTTTATGGACTTTTTTTTACCACGTGTGTGTGTGTGTGTGTGAGTGGGATAGAGATCTTAGTCCACTGACCAGGGGTTGAGCTCATGCTGCGGTGGAACCACAAAGTCCTCACCACTGGACCACCAGGGAATTCTGTTACTGACTTTTCATTAATTGAGTGTTGAACTATACTTCTTTTAATCATTGCTCTATAGTTTACAATATACACACTTCACTTAATACTATCTTCAAATAATATTATCCAACTTTGTGTGTAGTATAACATGCTTTTTTCCTTCTGCCATTGTGCTATCATTCACACACACACACATATATGTGCCACAATACATTGTTATTATTATTTTGTTGAACTGACCATTATCTTTGAAGATTAGCAAATAAGGAAAATATTTACCAAGATAATTTACCATTTCCAATCTTCTTCTTCAAAAAAGTTTTATTGTGGTAAAATGCCCATAAAATGTACCACCTTAATCTTTTTTTAGAGTACAGTTCAGCAGTGTTACTTTACCAGCCTCCCTGGTAGCTCAGCTGGTAAAGAATCCACCTGCAAAGCAGGAGACTCTGATTTGATCCCTGGGTCAGGAAGATCTGCGGGAGAAGGGATAGGCTACCCATGCCAGCATTCTTGGGCTTCCCTGTGGCTCACCTGGTAAAGAATCCTCCTGCAATGTGGGAGGCCTGGGTTCAGTCCCTGGGTTGGGAAGATCCCCTGGAGAAGGGAAAGGCTACCCGCTCCAGTACTCTGGCCTGGAGCATTCCATGGACTGTATAGTCCTTGGGGTCGCAAAGAGTTGGACACAACTGAGGGGCTTTCACTCACTCACTCAGCGGTGTTACATACATTCACATTGTTGTGCAGCCATCACCACCATCCATTCCAATAACTCTTTTCATGTGATAAAACTGAAACTCTTTCTCCATTAAACACTAACTCTCCATTCTCCTCTTCCCAAGTAAGCCAACAACCATCACTCTACTTTTGAGTCTGACTACTCTCAAGTTCCTCACATAAGTGGAGTCACACAGTATTTGCCTTTTTGTGACTGGCTTATTTCATTATCATAATGTGCTCCAGATTCATCTGTGTGTAGTGTCAGCCTTTTTAAGGTTGAATACTGCTCCACTGGGGCTGAATACAAGCCCATTTTGTTTATCTGTTCATCCATCTATGGACACTTGAGTTGCTTCTGCCTTTTAGCTCTTATAAATAGTGCTGCTATGAACACAGGGTGTGCTGATATATCTCTTCAAGGCCCAAATTTCAATACTTTTGGATATACGCTCAAAAGTGGAATTGCCAAATCATATGGTAATGGCAACCCACTCCAGGGTTCTTGCCTGGAGAATCCCAGGGACGGGGGAGCCTGGTGGGCTGCCGTCATGGGGTCGCACAGAGTCGGACACGACTGAAGCGGCTCAGCAGCAGCAGCATGGTGACTCTATTTTTACTTTTCTGCAGGAGTGCCATACTGTTTTCCACAGCTACTGTACCACTGTGCATCCTCACACGCAGTGCACAAGGGTTCCAGTTTCTCCACGTCCTTGCCAACGCTTGTTTTCTTTAATAGTGGCCATCCTAATGAGTATGAAGTGCTATTTTATCATAGTTTTGGTTTGCATTTCCCTAATGATTAGTGAAGGGCTTCCTAGGTGGCGCAGTGGTGAAGAATACACCTGAGGTAACTTGGGTTCGGTCCCTGGGTCAGGATTATCCCCTGGAGTAGGAAATGACAACCCTCTCAAGTATTCTTACCTGGAAAATTCCATGGACAGGTGAGCCTGGCAGGCTACTCCTGACAGGGAGTAGGACACAACTGAGTGTGTAAGCACGCGCACACACACACAATGACTAGTGACACTGAGCGTTTCTCCATGAGCCTGTCAGTCATCTTTATATCTGCTCTGCAGAAATGTCTCTTCGAGTCCTTTACCCATTTCTGAATCAGGTTGTTTGGATTTTCTGTTGAGTTCTGTTGTCCAGTCACTCAGTCATGTCTAACTCTTTGCGAATCCATGGACTACAGCACTCCAGACTTCCCTGGCCTTCACCATCTCCCAGAATTAGCCACACTCATGTCCGGAGAAGGCAATGGCATCCCACTCCAGTGCTCTTGCCTGGAAAACCCCATGGACGGAGGAGCCTGGTGGGCTACAGTCCATGGGGTCGCTAAGAGTCAGACACAGCTGAGCGACTTCCCTTTCACTTTTCACTTTTATGCACTGGAGAAGGAAATGGCAACCCACTCCAGTGTTCTAGCCTGGAGAATCCCAGGGACAGGGGAGCCTGGTGGGCTGCCGTCTCTGGGGTCACACAGAGTCGGACACAACTGACGCGACTTAGCAGCAGCAGCAGCAGCAGCAGCAGCAGCAGCACCATGTCCATTAAGTCAATGATACCATCCAGCCATCTCATCCTCTGTCCTTCTCCTCCTGCTTTCAAGCTTTCCCAGCATCAGGGTCTTTTCCAGTGAATCAGCCCTTCACATCAGGTGGCCAAAGTATTGGAGTATTGTTGAGGTTTAGGAGTTCTCTTTATTCTTTTGTGTAGTCCAAATTTCCAAGTGGTGGTTATTAATATTTTCTTTCCTCCTGAAGAAATGCCTTTTACATTTCTTGTAGTTCATTCCTCTGATGATGAATTCTTTGGATTTTGCTTGCTTAAAAAAGTCTTTGTTTCTTCCTCCATTTCTAAAGACTTTATTTTTTTAGAGCAGTTTTAGTTTCACAGCAAAACGAAGGGAAAGTTAGAGATTTTGTGTAATCCACTTGCCCTCACACATGCATGGCCTCCCCCGTTATCATCATCCCCCACCAGATGGAACATTTGTTTCAGCGGAACCGACACTGACACACCATTGTTACCCAAAGTCCGTAGTTTACATTAGCGTTCACCCTCGGTGCTGTGTATTCTGTGGATCTGGACAAACATGTAGTAGAGTGCGTCCATCATTACCATACAACGCTGAATAGTTTCACCTCCCTAAAAATCCTCTGTGCTCCACCTGTTCATCCCTCCCTCTCCCTCAGACCCTGGGAACCACTGCTCTTTTTGCTGTCTCCGTAGCTTTGCCTCTTCCAGAATGTCATACTGTTGCAATCATACAGTATGTGGCCTTTTCAGGCTGGCTTCTTTCACTTAGTAATATGCATTAAGGGTTCCTCTGAGAGAGGGTTTTAAGTAGAGGGGTGACATGATCTGATGGATATATTTAAAAGGCCATCTGGCACCCACAGGGGAAATGGATTAGAAGGAGCAAAGGGGTGGGGTGGGGGCAGTCAGGAGGCAGTTGCAGAAATCTATGCCAGAGGTGGCCATGACTTGACCCCAGAAAAGGAGGCAAGGGGACAGACACACTGACCAGAGTGGTTGATAGATGGACAGGGTGGGGGAGGGGAGAGGCAGGGCAAGTGAGAGCCTGGAACTGGGAGACAGGACGGGCATTTCATCTGGAGCTTGTTAAGTCTGAGATGCCTGTGACAGCCAGGAGATGTCAAGAGGGCAGCCCATTAGGATCTCAGGCTCAGAAGAGGGAGGAAAGTTATGAACTGGGAGTGTCTGTTAACAGATGTGATCCGGAGCCCTAGAAATGGATGTCAGCCGGAGACTGCAGAGTGTGGGGGTGGAGAAAGGAAGGGGTGAGGAGGGAAGATGTGCCCATTATAAGGCAGCATCTACCCAGATTCAGAGCTCAATACACATTCTTGGAAGGAAGGAAGCAAGGAGCCGTGGCGGACACCAGCAGGAGCAGGAGCATGATCCGCTAGCTCCACCCTGGGGAAGAGACTAGAGGGGCTCTAGAGGCATGGAGACGAGTGAGAGGGCGAAGTTCGGGGGAGAAATGATGGTGCCTAGAGCGAGCAGGGGAGAGGAGAAAGGAGGAAGCTGAGTCAGAGTGGGTGGAAAAGCCCAACCAGGTCTCCAGCTTGGCCAGTAGGGTGCTCTCCTCACAGTCTCCACTCCACCTCCCCACGGGGAGTGGGTTTGGGGCGCTCCTTCTGCCAGCTGTGGGGGGCAGTGTCACTCTGTAGGCCCATCATTTCCATTTCACATCCAGATCCCTTCATGGTCCCCCAAGGCTCCCACTTAGGCAATGCAGTTCACTGCCTGGCATTCAGTTCAGTTCAGTCACTCAGTTGTGTCCGACTCTTTGCGACCCCATGGACTGCAGCATGCCAGGCTTCCCTGTCCATCACCAGTTCCCAGAGCTTACTCAAATTCATGTCCATCGAGTCAGTGATGCCATCCAACCATCTCATCCTCTGTTGTCCCTTCCTCCTCCTGCCTTCAATCTTTCCCAGCATCAGGGTCTTTTCCAATGAGTCAGTTCTTCTAATCAGGTGGCCAAAGTATTGGAGTTTTATCATCAGTCCTTCCAATGAATATTCAGAACTGATTTCCTTGAGGATTGACTGCTTGGATCTCCTTGCAGTCCAAGGGACGTTCAAGAGTTATCGCCAACACTATAGCTCAAAAGCATCAATTCTTTGGCACTCAGCTTTCTTTATAGTCCAACTCTCACATCCATACATGACTACTGGAAAAACCGTAGCTTTGACTAGACGGACCTTTGTTGGCAAAGTAATGTCTCTGTTTTTTAATATGCTGTCTAGGTTGGTCATAGCTTTTCTTCCAAGGAGCAAGTGTCACTTAATTTCATGGCTGCAGTCACCACTTGCAGTGATTCTGGAGCCCCAAAAAATAAAGTCTGTCACTATTTCCATTGTTCCTCCATCTACTTGCCATGAAGTGATGGGACCGGATGCCATGATCTTATTTTTCTGAATGTTGAGCTTTAAGCCAACGTTTTCACTCTCCTCTTTTATTTTCATCAAGAGGCTCTTTAGTTCTTCACTTTCTGCCATAAAGGTGGTATCATCTGCATATCTGAGGTTATTGATATTTTTCCCAGCAATCTTGATTCCAGCTTGTGCTTCTCCAGCCTGGCATTTCGCATGATGTACTCTGTGTAGAAGTTAATTAAGCAGGGTGACAATATACAGCCTTGACGTACTCCTTTTCCTATTTGGAACCAGTCTGTTGTTTCATGTCCAGGTCTAACCGTTTCTTCTTGACCTGCATACAGAGATTTCTCAGGAGGCAGGTCAGGTCGTCTGGTATTCCCGTCTCTTTAAGAATTTTCCGGAGTTTGCGATCCACACAGTCAAAGGCTTTGGCACAGTCAATAAGGCAGACATAGATGTTTTTCTGGGACTCTCTTGCTTTTTTGATGATCCAGTGATGTTGGCAATTTGATCTATGGTTCCTCTGCCTTTTCTAAATCCAGCTTGAACATCTGGAAGCTCACGGTTCAGGTACTGTTGAAGCCTGGCATTACCTCAGTTCATTTTTCAAAGTCCTTCCGCAGGTGGGAGGCACTGTCCTCGTTCCTTCTTCGAGGCTGCCACCCTGTGGTGAACAGGGGAATATCAGCTGAGGAGACCATCCTTCTGTCCACTTGGGAAGTATTCCTTGTGCATCTACTACACAAGCACACATTCGGCACTGGGCAAAGTTCAGCGTGGGATACAGAAAATCTAAGATACGGTGGTGGGGAGAGGAGTTGGAATAAGCAAAACTTGGGGTTTAAATCTGATTCCAAGACGTGCCACCCTGTGACTCTGGGCGAAGTCCAAGGAGAGACTGGCCCCAGACAAGGTTCTATGGGCCTCGGGGATTCTGCAGTGGCCTCTGGGATGCGGGTGGGGCGGGCGGGGGTTGGGAGGTCCCCGGTCCCCAGAGGCTGTCTCTTATACACATCTAGATGTGTATAAGAGACAGGCTCTATNTCCAAGACGTGCCACCCTGTGACTCTGGGCGAAGTCCAAGGAGAGACTGGCCCCAGACAAGGTTCTATGGGCCTCGGGGATTCTGCAGTGGCCTCTGGGATGCGGGTGGGGCGGGCGGGGGTTGGGAGGTCCCCGGTCCCCAGAGGTGCTGCTTACTGCCTTGTTCATTCCTGCGGCTCTGCCACTGTCCCTTCCCATTCTCAGTGTCTCTGAATGTGTGCCCTCTGTTGATTCTTTGTTATTCTTCGGGGCTCGCGCCCTGCGTCTTTTTCCCCCTCTGTCTCTGCCTCCCTGTGTGTCTCTCCCCTCTGTGTCTCTCTGTCCTGTCTCGGTCCCTCTCTCCCCATGTCTCTCCCTGTCTCCTCCTCTCTCTCCCCTGCGTCTGCCTCTCCCCTTGCTGCCCTGTCTCTCTCTCTGTCTCTCCATCACTGTTCCTATCTATCTCTGTGACTTTCTTGGTCCCCCTCACTTCGTTATTTTGCTTCTCTCTCTGGTCATCTCTGCCCCATTTCTCCCTGTCTCTCTGTTTCTGCCACCTTTCCCCACCCATCCCTCTCTCCGGCTGTGTCTCTCCTCACCAGCCTGTCCAAAGCCGCTGACCTGGACCATCACTGGGTGGCAAAGGCCTGGCTCAACGACATCGGCCTGTCCCAGTACTCCCAGGCCTTCCAAAACCATCTGGTTGACGGGCGGATGCTGAACTCCCTGATGAAGCGGGACCTGGAGAAGCACCTGAATGTGTCCAAGAAGTTCCACCAGGTCAGCATCCTGCTGGGGATCGAGCTGCTCTACCAAGTGAACTTCAGCAGGGAGGTGAGAACCAGGGGGCAGGGCACCTTCTGCAGCCCTGCTTTCCCTTCTGGAATCCGCTGTCTGTCCATCCAACCATCTGCCCATCCACGCATCTCTGCATCCATCCACCCACCTGTCCATCATTCCATGCATTCACTCTCTGCCCATCCACGTATCTCTCCATCCATGCATCTCTCCATCTATCTCTCCATCCACCTTTCCATCAATCCACGTATCCATCCCTTTCTTTCCCCCTCCCTCCTTTCAACAACTGCTTATTAGGGATGGACCAGACCTTGTGCTCAATTCAGGGGGAAAGGGAAACAGTCATTCTCCAGGAACTCACTGCGAATCAGGGGCAACCACAAAGAAGCTTGTGGCCACAACATCATGGAAGGTGGTCCCAGTGAGGGAAGCCCAGGGTTTTATGAAAATCCAGAGGAAAAGCTTTTAGAGGGACACGAGAAGCATTTCCAGTGATAGTGACAGCTAAACTGAGACCTGAAGGGAAGAATTCCGGGTATCAGTCAATAGAAGGTATGAGGGGAAAAGCAATCTAGCAAGGGAATAGCATAGACTAAGACCCAGAAGATAGATCTATGGCAGCAGAACTGAGTCCTGTGTGTTTCTGTGCTGCGTTTGAGGTGGAGGAGTGAATAGGGATGCTGACAGGTAACCAGGGGGCTGTGGGGCACATTGTAGAGTTTAGACTCTGAGTGCCCCTTGTTCTGATTGCTGCCAAGCCAGAGAGCACAGCGTGTCTGCTTCAGCTTCCCCCAAACCTAGTACATCTCCCCAGCTACTCCTCCTCGGGAGGGGCCTGGGCTGCCGGGGCTGAGTGCAAAGGGCTTACTCTTCTCAGAGCACTGTCAGAGCACAAATAGTTCAAGGTCAGGGGGAGAGGGACAGAAGAGGGAGCTCTGTGGCCTTCTCAAACACCCCAGCCAGAGCCCTGGGCACAGGAAGTGATGAGGACACAGGCCCTGGCCCCCTGTGTGCCCCAGTCGGGTACAGGAGGTGATGTGTGGGAAGATCGTGATGGTGAAGTGTGGAAATAGGCAGCCTCATTTGGGGCATCCTCAAGAGACATGCACTGAGCCCCTACTCAGGTCAGGTGAGCAGGGGTGGGCTATACAAACTAGGCAGGTGGGGGCTGGGCTACACAAACCAGGCAGCTGGCGTGGGTCCCACCTGGCCCCACACTCTGCATGCAGGTGGCTCTGCCTCTAGGCTCCTCCCTCCCTGGAAGCGGGCTTCTCCCCATTTCCCAGAGGGAAAGGACTGACATGGCTAGAGCAGCCGTGGGTGATCTGGCCAGGACCCCTCACATCAGCATGCTGAGGTCCCTGCCAGCACCACAGACCCTCACTCCCTGTGTGATCTCGGCGTGCCCCCTTGGACCCCCAGCTGACCCACTCTCCCTCCCAACAGGCTCTCCAGGAGCGCCGGGCCCGCTGCGAGACACAGAACATAGACCCCGTGGTCTGGACCAACCAGCGAGTGCTCAAATGGGTGCGAGACATTGACTTGAAGGTGAGGGGTGATGGCGGGCGTGGGGGGTGGTGACTCTTGGGTATATGCAAATCCCATGCCAGTCTGTGTGCAAATTCAGTATCCATCTTTGTGTGGGCTGGGCATCATTTCCCAGGCTGGCAAGAACAGCCTGCGTCCTGTCACTCCAGAGGCCAGAAGTACTTCCCCTGCCCACCCCTTCCCATCCCAAAGCGAGGGTGCGGATGCTGAGCCATCCTCGCTCTCTGAAGTCAGTGGGGGGTTGAATCCACAGCCATCTTCTCCCTCAACAAGCATGTATGGGCCCCAGTCTATCAGGGACAAGATAGCCCAGTTGCTATTCTGAAGGCCCTAAAAAGAGTGAGGCTGGGGTTCCCTCTCGGGATTAAATACGCTAGTCCCCGGGGGGCGGGGTCAAGCCCTTGCTCTTGAGGACATGTTCCCCCCGGGGTATCCCCGCCCGCAGGCCAGCGGGGCGGCCCCGCAGGCTCACCACCCCCGTGCCTTGCCCTCAGGAGTACGCAGACAACCTGACCAACAGTGGCGTCCACGGCGCCGTGCTGGTGCTGGAACCCACGTTCAACGCTGAGGCCATGGCCACCGCCCTGGGCATCCCGAGCGGGAAGCACATCCTCCGGAGGCACCTGGCGGAGGAGATGAGCGCCATCTTCCACCCGGCCAAGTGAGTGTTAGCTGCCAGCAGCAGCTTCCGGCTTTGGAAGCAGATGGTTCTGACTTCCGGTTGGTCCCGGCCGTGCCCTTCCTGGGTCCCACTTGTTCTTCTGCGACACAGCGTTCTCCTTTTACGGATCCAGGCTCAGAGACGTGAATGCTTTGGCCTCAATGTCATAGACTAGAAAGAGGTAAAGGAGGAGTCCATCAGCTTTTGAATAAAATGTGTGGTGCTTCCCAGGTGGCTCTTGGGGTGAAGAATCTGCCTGCCAGTGCAGGAGAGGCAAGAGACCCATGGATGGATCCCTGGGTAGGAAAAGGCAAGCCACTCCAGTGGAATATTCTTGCCTGGAGAATTTCATGGACAGAGAAACCTGGTGGGCTACCTACAGTCCATGGGGTCACAAAGAGTCAGACACAACTGATTGCTCATACGTACACACACACACACACAAACTGGGCATTTAGAGAAGGGAGAAAGGTCAGCATGTATGAGGAAGGCCATGTGAGTGTGGAGTTTGAGCTGAGGAGGATTTGCACTGGCCTAAGAGGTTTACATGGTCATTCCAGGTAGGACTGACATGGGGACAAAGGTTTGGAGACAGGGGTGGGCGTGGTAGTGGTGTTTACCATCCAGGTGAGCAGACCATGTCAGCCCTTCTACCCCAGTCTCCTCATCTGAAAAGCGATCAAGGAATAAACACCTGAGCAGATAAACTAGTCCCCTCCCAGTGGTCTCTTTCCTTATGATGTGCTTAGGGTTAGATGACTGTTCATTGAGCACATGCTGTGTGCACAGTTCCAGCCTCATAACAGTACTAAGCAATTTCACAGGCTCTCTTTTATAGAAACTTGTCTAAAGGGCCCAAGGTACTTTCCTAAGGTCAAACAACTAGTAAGTGGCAGAGCCCAGATTTGTCCTTTTTTCTATTAATATGGTAAATCATGTTGCTTGATGTTCAGATGTTGAATTCCAAGGATAAATCCCAGCTGGTCGTGGTGGTCATGGTGTATAATCTTTTCGTATGTTGCTGGATTAGGTTTGCTAGTATTTTGAGGAAGAATTTTGTATTCATATTTACAAGGAATATTGATCTGTGATATTTTTGTCCAGTTTTGATATCAGAGTAATACTGGCCTCATAGAATGAGTTGGAAAGCCTTCCCTCCTCCTCTGTGTTTCGGAAGAGTTTATAAAGTATTGGTGTTCACTGTTCTTTAAACATTTGGTAAAACTCATCAATAAAGCCATCTGATCCTAGGCTTCTCTTTGTGGTAAGTTGTTTTTTTTTAATTATTACTAATCCAATCTCTTTACTCATTGTAGATCTATTTATATTTTCTGTTTCTTCTGGAGTCAGTTTTGGTAGTTTATATCTTTTTTTTTAGGATCTTAAAATTTTTTTTAATTGAAATACAGTTGATTTACAATATTGTATATTAGTTTCAGGTGTACACCACCATGATTCATATATATAAGTATATTCCTTTTTAGATCTTTTCCCTTATAGATTATTACAAAATATTGAGTATAGTTCCCTGTGCTATAAAGTAGGTCCTTGTTAGTTATCTATTTTGCATAGTAGTGTGTATAGTTTGCGGAGGAGCCTGGTGGGCTACAGTCCATAGGGTCACAGAGAGTCAAACATGACTGAAGCGACCTAGCATGCATGCATCCCTTCTCTCATTCCTAGTTCTAGTAATTTGAGTCATCACTCTTAACTCTTGGTCAGTCTAGCTAAGGTTAGTTTTTTTTGTTAACAGATGCCAGATTTGAGGGCTTCCCAGGTGGTGCTAGTGGTACAGAACCCGCCTGCCAGTGCAGGAGACACAGGATCAATCCCTGGAGCAGGAAGATCCCCTGGAGAAGGAAATGGCAACCCATTTCAGCATTCTCGCCTGAATCCCATGGACAGAGGAGCCTGGCAGACTACTGTCCATAGGGTCACAAAGTGTTGGACATGCCTGAAGCAACTTAGCACACCAGATTCAAACAGAGGCTCTATGCATCAGGCCTGAGTACTCAATCCCCAAACTACATGGGGCCTCAGGGAGCAGCCGAGTCACACCCCGCGTTATGCAGGTAGAACAAAATTAGGCATCTGTCCCAAGGTCCAGGTGCCCTGGGCCACCCTCCCCCAACAGCAGGCGCATGCCCAAGCAGTTCTCATAGACCCTGCAAGCAGAATCATCAGTGCTCTTGTGAACTGCAGATTCCCGCATCCCTGCTCAGACCTGCAGGACCAGTATCTAATGGCAGAGCCCAGGAATCTACATTTTCAGCATTTCAAGCACGCTTAGGTGGTTTTTATGACAAGCACCCTATCCTCAGCTGGTAAAGAATCCACCTGCAATGCGGGAGACCTGGGATCAATCCCTATGGAAGACGCCCTGGAGAAGGGAAAGGCTACCCACTCCAGGATTCTGGCCTGGAGAATTCCATGGACTGTATTGTCCATGGGGTTGCAAAGAGCTGGACACAACTGAGCAACTTTCACTTTCACCCTATTCCATGAGCCATGAATCAATAGGTCAGGGAAAAGGTTTTTCTCCTCAGAATTTTCCACTTTCCTCTACCTTCCTTCCAGAGCCAAGTAATCTGTAACAAGCTTAAGGTATTCTGAGCCCTGGAGGGGTGAAGTGAAGTCAAGTGAAGTCACTCAGTCGTGTCCAACTCTTTGTGACCCCATGGATTGTAGCCTACCAGGCTCCTCCATCCATGAGATTTCCCAGGCAAGAGTACTGGAGTGGGTTGCCATTTCCTTCTCCAGGGGATCTTCCCAACCCAGGAATCGAACCCAGGTCCTCCACACTGTAGGCAGACACTTTTACCATCTGACCCACCAGAGGAGTAGGTCTAGCTAAACATTAGCCATGTGCCTAATTCATTAGCATTCATGTGATACTTAAACCCTTGACCCCCCTCCTATGAGGTATCTAAGATTAGTGGATGAACACTAGTGGAGTTTCTGGGAGGGGAGAGCACAGATAGGATGGGTTCTTACATTGTTGGGAGGTCAGAGATTCCTTCAAGAACTAGATGCAGGGAACTATCAGGATGAAGAAGAGGGAAACTGACTCAGTTTAGGCTCCTCATTTTACCTCTAAGGAATCTGAGGCTGCTCAGGCAGGGAACTAGGAGAACCAGACCTCAAGCTGGTCTCCCCGTAAGGACCTCTTTCCTTGATGCTGCTTCTCTCCGTGAGTCGACATCATGGCTGATGACTCAGAGTCTTCATGTGGGATTTTGGAACCTCGTGGCCCTTTGATGAGACCGTGGGCCAGTGGAGCAGACTTGCAGTTGGGTGGGGGGAGACAAACTCCATAGGCTGCTCAGGCAGGGAACTAGGAGAACCAGACCTCAAGCTGGTCTCCCCGTAAGGACCTCTTTCCTTGATGCTGCTTCTCTCCGTGAGTCGACATCATGGCTGATGACTCAGAGTCTTCATGTGGGATTTTGGAACCTCGTGGCCCTTTGATGAGACCGTGGGCCAGTGGAGCAGACTTGCAGTTGGGTGGGGGGAGACAAACTCCATGAATTTCTAAGGAATTTTAGAGCCCATTTCTGTTGGTACAAGAGTCCCCAGCTAAACCAAACACCAGGGAAATAGTGATCCCCAGGCACACTTGGGAAGGTCTGATGGGTTTATATTAACCAAGATCTATGGGCTTTGCCCAGGACATGTCTCTCATGGTCTCAGCATCTCATCCTGTCAGACTTTATTTTTTGGGGCTCCAAAATCACTGCAGATGGTGACTGCAGCCATGAAATTAAAAGACGCTTACTCCTTGGAAAAAAAGTTATGACCAACCTGGATAGTATATTCAAAAGCAGAGACATTACTTTGCCGACTAAGGTCCGCCTAGTCAAGGCTATGGTTTTTCCTGTGGTCATGTATGGATGTGAAAGTTGGACTGTGAAGAAAGCTGAGCGCCGAAGAATCGATGCTTTTGAACTGTGGTGTTGGAGAAGACTCTTGAGAGTCCCTTGGACTGCAAGGAGATCCAACCAGTCCATTCTGAAGGAGATCAGCCCTGGGATTTCTTTGGAAGGAATGATGCTAAAGCTGAAACTCCAGTACTTTGGCCACCTCATGCGAAGAGTTGACTCATTGGAAAAGACTCTGATGCTGGGAGGGATTGGGGGCAGGAGGAGAAGGGGACGACCGAGGATGAGATGGCTGGATGGCATCACGGACTCGATGGACGTGAGTCTGAGTGAACTCCGGGAGATGGTGATGGACAGGGAGGCCTGGCGTGCTGCGATTCATGGGGTCGCAAAGAGTCGGACACCACTGAGCGACTGAACTGAACTGAACTAAACTGATGGGCTTTGCCCAGGACTTGTCTTTCATGGTCTCAGCATCTCATCCTGTCTTCTGCTTTCTTGCTCCTTTTCCTTCTCTGTTGCTGAGAGAAGGGCAGGGCAGGTGGTGCTGGTCTTTTGGGGTGAGTCCTCCCAGAATGATCAGGTTGGGTGGAAAGATTCCAGTTTGAGAAAACATCCTGAACCTTTGCAATAGGATTGCAGACCAACCCAGGACTCCATCCCAACTGAATCCCAGGCTGGGTGGACCAGGATGATGGTCATCACGACAACCCTTCACATTAATATCATATGTCATCTTCCACAAAGTGCTGTCACATCCCTTGTTTCACTCGCTTCTACTCCTCACGAAGGGAGCTGAGTGAGAAGGACTCATAACCTCTTTTGACGAATAGGGAAACAGGCTTCAGAGAGGTGCTGTGACCTGCTCGTGACTAGACAGGAGTCCGTGGCAATGCTGTAATCTATCAACCTCTGACCCTCCACCACACCTTGAAGCCTGGAGAGGGGCTAATGATTGCCTGATTCTGCTCCCCAGGAGATGTGACCCCTGATCACATCTGTGACCCCACATCACCCAGTCAATGTGTTGCCTGTAGTCACAGGAGGGTAGTTGGCTCAAAGCATCTAGGGAGATTATAGTCACCATGTGTTAATGTCCCATGACCAGGGAGACAGGAAATATTAGCACCCAATCCTCCTCCTAGAAAGGCACATTTACCTAGAGTTTATAGGTTC
This sequence comes from Oreotragus oreotragus, assembly GCA_006410675.1. Taxonomy (NCBI): domain Eukaryota; kingdom Metazoa; phylum Chordata; class Mammalia; order Artiodactyla; family Bovidae; genus Oreotragus; species Oreotragus oreotragus. Next base: position 16,232 of record SJYX01005962.1, on the reverse strand, counting down.
CCATATGACATCATCTTCTCTAGCCTCCTCTCATTGCTCTGACACCATATAACCAAAGGGATCAAGGCAGAGCAGTTTCTCACATCATCTCGTGATGTCTGCTTTGACATGCACTGACTTCTTATTTCTCTTGGTGAACCACTGGTTCACTACCAACTCTGTCATAGTACTGTGCTTACGTTAAAGAAACAGAGAAAAATTTTTTTAAAAGAGAGAAATAAACCAATGGACCAAAAGGATGCAGGAGGTAGCCATGCTATCCCAAAGGCATTCACTGGAGCATCACAGGAGCCAGAGAAAAACCTTGATGAAAATGCGTGACCATCTCCAGCACTTGCCTGAAGGATGGTATATTCTGTCACTAACACAAGGTCAGAGCCAAGAGGGATTCAGCCTGTAGTTCATTCAGATTCTGAATATTAGGCCTGAGAAGAGTGGCCTATAGGCCTCTGAAGCTTTAGGCCTCAGACAAGCTTTGCATCTCTCTTGTAAATACCCCTTCCCATCCTGTGGTCTTACGACCCACGGCCCCCAAAATTGTGCATTATAGTCCAAGGATGCAAGAGTCAGCCAGCATCTCCCTCCCTTCTCTCCTCCTTCCCCCTCCAGATGCAGTTATGAGGTGAGTTTATCAAACTACCGTAACTGTTTGCTGAGCTCTGCCATGGGCCATGCTCAGAACCTAGCACATTGTCACCACCTTCTGGAGGTGGGTACATGAGCCCCATTTCACAGATGAGGAAACTGAGATACTGTAGCAAGTTTACACATCTTGCCTGGGTAAAAACTGAGGAGCTGATAAAAACTGAGGAGATGGGATTCAAAGCACCACACTTTGCTGCTTCCCTAAAGAGCAGGAAGAGTGGTCAGAACAACAGATGACCTGTCGGGCAGTGGTTTTGTTGCCCCTGGGCCCTCCCCGGGAACCTTTTTTTTAAGATCAGTCTTCAGTTGAAAGAAAAGTTTACTAGTGGCTCAGGAATTGGGTACATTCAAGGTGAAATAGCTAGATCCAGAAATTCTGGGTTAATAAATCTCTTTCTGATTATTGGGTATTTCCTTTTTTTCCCCCATATTTTAAAACTGGGACTTAATTTTCTTGGGTTCCAAAACTATTGCAGATGGTGACTGCAGCCATGAAATTAAAAGATGCGTGCTCCATGAAAGAAAAGCTATGAACAACCTAGACAGCGCATTAAAAAGCAGAGACATTACTTTGTCAACAAAGGTCCCTCTAAGGCTATGGTTTTTCCAGTAGTCATATATGGATGTGAGAGTTGGACCATGAAGAAGGCTGAGTGCCGAAGAACTGATGCTTTGAAACTATGGTGTTAGAAAAGACTCTTGAGCGTCTCTTGGACTGCAAGGAAATCAAACCAGTCAATCCTAAAGGAAATCAGTCCTGAATATTCATTGGAAGGACTGATGCTGAAGCTGAAGCTCCAGTACTTTGGCCACCTGATGCAAAGAGCCAACTCATTAGAAGAGATCCTGATACTGGGAAAGATTGAAGGTGGGAAGAGAAGGCGGTGACAGAGGATGAGATAGTTGAGTGGCATCACTGACTCAAGGACATGAGTTTGAGCAAGCGCTCCTGGAGATGGTGATGGACAGGGAGGCCTGGCGCGCTACAGTCCATGGGGTCACAAAGAGACACAACTGAGCAACTGAAGAGATAGTCTCTTTACTCACTTTACTATGTTGTGTATAATGAAGTGGATCTGCTGTATTGAGCCTCCATCCCTGAGTGTGACTGGTGAGGCAAAGTGAACGCAGTGCCTGAAGCAGAGATGCCTCACAATAACTGACAGTTCACATGCCCTGACCTCCCAGGAGCGCTAGAGTGTCTCAGTGAAGCAGTTTCCTCTTCAGTTAGTTACATGGGGCTCCGCTTTCTGTCACTTTGCTCCAGTTTTCTCATTAGTGTTTCCGCGGAGAGTGATTTCATTATGAACTCAGACAGACGCAACTCCCAAGCACAGAGTAAAAGGCTTTGTCACAGCTCTGCCTCTGGGGCTGGCATGTGGCCCCAGTCTGAGAGATCCCAGCAGCAGGCAAAGGGGAATAGTCCTGGGCCACCTGGCAGATCACCAGAGCTGGAGTGGGAGGGGGCACACTGAGATTTAGGGGCACCCCCTTGGAAGAAAAGTTATGACCAACCTAGATAGCATATTCAAAAGCAAAGGCGTTACTTTGCCAACTAAGGTCCGTCTAGACAAGGCTATGGTTTTTCCTGTGGTCATGTATGGATGTGAGAGTTGGACTGTGAAGAAAGCTGAGCGCCGAAGAATTGATGCTTTTGAACTGTGGTGTTGGAGAAGACTCTTGAGAGTCCCTTGGACTGCAAGGAGATCCAGCCAGTCCATTCTGAAGGAGATCAGCCCTGGGATATCTTTGGAAGGAATGATGCTAAAGCTGAAACTCCAGCACTTTGGCCACCTCATGCGAAGTGTTGACTCATTGGAAAAGACTCTGATGCTGGGAGGGATTGGGGGCAGGAGGAGAGGGGGACGACTGAGGATGAGATGGCTGGATGGCATCACGGACTCGATGGACGTGAGTCTGAGTGAACTCCGGGAGTTGGTGATAGACAGGGAGGCCTGGCGTGCTGCAATTCATGGGGTCGCAAAGAGTCAGACACGACTGAGCGACTGAACTGAACTGAACTGAACTGAACAGGAAGGTGGTGTTTATAATATTCTGCCCCACCCCAACCCAAATGATCACTGAAGTGTGAGCCCAGGCCCCGGGGTGGTCAGTGCCTGCAGTCGTGGTCCTCTATAAGGAGAGGGCCTGGCAGGATCTTTGGGGGCTGAATTCTGGCTCTCCCTCCATCATCTGAGGTTTTTCAGTTCCCTCATCTTGAAAGGGGAATAATCACTCCTCCTGAACCGTGGTGTGAGTTCAAGGAGCTATCACGCAGGAAGGACCTGGTGTCATGCCCAGCACACAGCAGGCGACCAATTAAGACTCTGTCCTCCCCTACTTCACTCGTCTCCACTGAAGCATCTTGCACCTCATGGGCCTCGTAAACCCTTGTTTAACTGGGTGAGACTCAGCTCTCAGAACGCCCAGCTGGCAGAGTCTGATTCTCACCCACCACCTCCTACCTACACAGGATGCCTTTGCAGCACCCCAGACACCCTCTGTGTTGACTCAAGAAATTGCACAGAGATGCTCTGTCTTCCAGAAACTTCCCTCATTAAAGTGTATCCTTCTAGCATTCCACTCCCTCAAGGTTTGATGGAGAGACTAGGAATACTCAGTAAGCCATTTCAAGCCTCCAAGGGCCATAGCCTTGCACTTGACCTAGTCCCTGCAGCATCTGCGTTTTAATCCACAGGAGGAACAGGGTAGGATTTTAGTGACTGTAGAAAAGCAAGAGGAAAGGTGTTTTAGCATAGTGGGGGTAGCAGCTGCCCATGTTCCTCTGTCTACACCACAAAGACATCACTTTCTGCACAGGGTATGGTCTGTTAAGACCAGAACTGAGTACTGGACTCCATTGTACAGATGAGGAAATTGAGACCCAGGCAGGGAATCAACTCACACAAGGGCACAGCTAGGGGATGTGCAGTGCCTTGAGCGGGGATTCAAGCCAGGTCTGTACCCCTCAATGCCTGTGTTGGTCACGGCAATTACTCATGGTATGCAGCCCCTTCTCAGCATGTTATATGTGTCCTCTCATTTAATCCTCCAATGACCTTATAAGAGAAATGTTGTTATTAGCCCCACTTCACAGAGTACACAGCTCAGGGGACATGACTGCTAAGGGGGTGGGGCCAGGCCACTGATGTGGAATCCACGGTCTTACATTGACCTCCCAAGGTGGGAAGAAAAAAAGGTCTAGATCTTGTTCCTAGAAGTTCAAGTTCTCTGCCACTGTGTGTCTTATGTATCTTTGGATGAGACATACATCCCCTCTGAACTCCCATCTCTTTTTCAGTGAAAACCATAGAAGGGGCTCTGGAGTCCTCCCAAGCTCATGGAATGACTAATATTCCATACATTGGGAATGGGGGGTGAATGTCCTTCCCACCAGACAGCAAACAGGTTTGGCTGCACGAGTTTAGATTGTCACGGCTTCTGCGGTTAGAACAGCTTCCCTGCTAGACCCAGGGCATTCCATCCCCAGGAGGAGAGAGGATGGGCCTCAGTGGACCTGTCGTCCCTCACCCACCACAGAGCCAGAACCTCCCTGTGCTGGGGATGCCTTGGCGCCTGGGGACCTGAGAACCCAGCTTCATCTGCCATCCAGCAGCCAGTGTGGGTCCCTGCCCAGCACCCTCCCCTCCCTTGAACCTTCTCAGCAGAAGTTATGCCACAAGAAGCAGAGCATCTCTGAGGCAGGTGTTAGAAGGTTCGTTTCTCTTCATGTGTCTACTTCCGTGGAGGCCCAAGCCAAGCCTCGCCGCTCCTGCGAAGCCAATTCCTGACCGTCCGTCAGCCAGAGCCAATTCCTCTGACATTAAAGTTATAACTTAATTTGAATTATTATCATTGTAGCCATTCACTAGATGCTCAGCTCAGCTCCAAAGTACTTTTTAACTAACCTTCCAATCACTTGATGAAGTCGGCTCCAATACCTTCTCCACCTGGCAACTGGAGGAGTCAAAACTGGAGAAACCCAGCTTTTGAGAGACAAAATGATGAGCTCACGGTCACACAGCCAGTAAAGAGGAAAGCCAGGATTTCAATGCAGCTAAAGCTTCAAGGAAGATAACTGGACATTAGTGTCTTAGGATTGGGGAGGTTGGCAGGAGAGGTGCGGAAGGCTCTGCCCTAGCTGGAAGAACCCTGCAGGCAAAGAAAAGACAGGAGCCCCAGGGACACTGAGGGTCACCCAGAATCTAAAAGAGAAGGAAGGCAAATGGGAGAACTAAGTTCCAAACCCCTGGCTCTGAACCAATTTTTTGCCCCAACTCCATACCCCATACACACCAGCCTTGAGATGCTAACACAGGGCTCAGCAAATTTCTCCCGTGAAAGGCCAGGCGGTGAAGATGTGAGCACTCAGGAGCCGCATGGTCTGGGTCAAAACAGATTTGATGGCAAAAAAGCAATTGTAGACAATGTGCAAACAAATGGACTGGGTTTCAGTAAAACTTTATTTACAAACTCAGTCCACTGGCTGCATTTGACCACTGGCTGTAGGTCACCAAGTCCTAGTCTAACAAGCCTTTGATGCTTTTATACAGGGAAGGGGGTGATGGGGGTAACTTCAGACAACAAATCAGTGGGTGCTACAGATTTCAAATGCAAAGTGGGGAAACCTTCCTGATGCTTCTCAAGCTACACCTAATGAGCTGGAATGTGGGGCTTCTCCTATCATGTCTTCCCTCTCCTGATAGGGTTTGCAGAGTCCTGGGGGCTGAAGAGAGACTTTGGGGTCTCTGAGACCCCAAAGTTGAAATCTTGGCTCTGCAAGATTTGCTCACACACTCCAAGCTGTGTGATCCTGGGCAGATTGCTTAACCTCTCTGTGCCCCCTTTTCTCCAGCAGAGATGGAAGCTGGACCTCTAGGTGTGCTGTGAGGATTGTTTGTAAAGTGCTTAGCTTAGCACAGTGGTGGCACATAGGAGGTACTAAATGACCACAGTGGCGGTCACTGTGGCCAGTGTGGTGACTGAGTGGCTGTGTCTCTGGGTCGCAGTAGCTGACAGCGCCCCCACCTTGCCCACACTGACTTGCAATGGGTGTCTCCCCAGCTGCACAGGCATCCGGGAAGCTGAGCGATTCGGAACGCCCCCCGGGAGGGCCTCCAGCATCAACAGTGGTGGTCACTGTGGCCAGTGTGGTGACTGAGTGGCTGTGTCTCTGGGTCGCAGTAGCTGACAGCGCCCCCACCTTGCCCACACTGACTTGCAATGGGTGTCTCCCCAGCTGCACAGGCATCCGGGAAGCTGAGCGATTCGGAACGCCCCCCGGGAGGGCCTCCAGCATCACCCGGGCAGGGAAGGAGGAGAACAGCGGTGGGATCAAGTACAAGGCTGGCCGGGTAGGTCACTCCATGTGTTTCCCTGGGGGTCCCCCAGCCTTTGTGTTGTCTGGGCTCATGTTACCCTTTCCCAGCTCCCCCTGTGGAGTGGTATTGATGGACCAGGTCACACGCACAGCTGGGAGGACGGCCCTGGAAGCCACCTTCGGGGACCCACATGATGGTTAAGACACACTCAGCCTTGTGGGGCTTTTGACACTGTATCTCAAAGTGCAGGTCTCACCTGCCTGCATAAGACTCACCTAGGCAGCTGCTTAACATGCAGACTCCAGGACCCACCTGGGCCTCCTGGCACTAGAGCCTCTGGGATGAAGGGGACCTGCATGCTGCCAGCCTGCCCAGAGGGTTCCAATGCACCCCAAACTCTACGGGCCACTGCCTTAGATTTGGAACTCCAGTGGCCTGACCAAGAGCAGCGGATGAGCCTCTGGTGCATGAGACCATGAGCATTTGGGCCTCAGAGACAACACAGACTCTTAAACGGAGGTGTGTAGACACAGACAGCAGAAGTGGGTAATTCAAATTCTTCCATTCGTTCAGCTGACAGTTTGGGGTACTAAGTACATCCCAGACATGTCCTGAGCATGGGTGATAAGCATGGGTAAATGCCCATCCTCACCATCAAGATGCTTTCAGTCCAGAATGTACGTTCCCGCTTGGGGGTCCTATCACCCCCAAGGCGGTCAGAATTGGTTCTCAGTGTGGCGGATGCAGAAGTCTTACCCTTTTTATGTGTAAAGCACAGACATACACGTGCCCCATAAACACGTGCACAGAGGCCCTGTGGTGTGAAAATTTCACGGTGGGGCTGTGATTAGGGAAAAGCTATGTAAAAGGTCATCTTTTTAAAGGGGACAGCAATGGAAATAAAGCTTACAAAACACTGGTCTGGAAAGAAAGGCAGTCAAATAAATAATTACACAGCGCTGTCACAACTACTCCAATAGACATCTGTTCAAAATAAGAGCAATATTTATTGCGGGTCCACCATGTCTGATAACAATAGCTACTCTCTGCCAGTGCCCTGAGGCTTCCCATGTGGCTCAGTGGTAAAGAATCCGCCTGTCAATGCAGGAGACACAGGCTGGATACCTGGGTCAGGAAGATTCCCTGGGAAAGGAAATGGCAACCCACTCCAGTATTCATGCCTGGAGAATCCCATGGACAGAGGATTCTGGCGGGCTACAGTTCATAGGGTTGCAAAGAGTTGGACTTGTCTGAGCTTGCACACACGGCGTGGCCAGCACCTTGCTATGTGCTTCCCAGATGGGATTTCTACTCTTTGCATGAAACTCTGAGAGGAATTACCAGTTCTATTTTGTAGCTGCGAAAACTGAAGCTTAGAGAAGGTGGGTGACTTGTCTAAGGTCACACAGCTGGGAAGTGGCAGAGCAGGGATCCAAACCCCAGTTTCTGAGTCACCAAAACCCACACTTTTTCTGCCACATCTAGAATATTTCTTCTTGACCTGGGAATGCAGTCGGACCTCATATCCGCACATTCTCCCCTCTCTTCCTGCTGAGGAGGAAGAGAGAAGCTTTGATGGATAATCAGAAAGACTGTACTTGTCCTCACTCTCGGCAACCAGCTGGTTCCTCCAGGCTGGGGACACAACATAAGGCTAACTCACAAAAATCCTCCTCTCAGTCTCCCTGAGCAAGGGAGAATTATCACTCATAGAACCACAGAGTGGTTAGGTAAGTTCCTCAGGGACACACAGCAGTTGGAGACACCACATTTCCCAGATCCAAGAACACTCAGTTCTTTTTTCTCTTCTTCCTGTCCTTTGTTCTCCTTCCTCTCTTCTCAGCTGCCCCTGGGAAAGATAGGAAGAGGCTTCAGCAACAAAGACCCCGATTTCCACGATGACTACGGCTCTCTTCAAAATGAAGATTGCGGAGACGAGGACTCCCAGGGCAGACCGGAGCAGTGCCGTCTGGAGGGCTATAATGGCCTGGAGGTCACCAACGTGTAAGGAGCAAACATTCCACCACACTCAACACGGAGAGGCCCGGGGAGGCAGGCCATCCCGGGACCGTCACCACTGTTCATAGTCAGCTCGGCCTGAGGATGCTCCTCTGGTCCCCGGAAATCTCAGCAGACTGCCGTGACTTTGAATGGGATCCCCACAGAATGAGGGGGCACCAGCCTGCCTGCCTGGAGCGGACTGAGGACTTCCCTGCTCCCTGGAAGAAGACTAGCCCAAAGGACCAGTCAGGGTGCCCAGCACCTCCATTATCAAGGCCCCGCCACTGAGTGACTCAGCCGCTGAGCAGTCCAGGTGATCCTGGGAGCCTCGAACTAAGCCTCTTGGGTGTAAAGAAGCACAGAGTTCCCCAAGACACCATCCCAAGAGGACTCTAGCGAGATACACAGAGCCCAGTGGTGGCAATGCCAGGAGCTTGCAAAGCTGGGGGCTCACCATCCTCACGTGGACCCTTCCAGCCAGCCTGGTGGTGGTCTCAGCTCCCACATACATGCCCTCCATGACCGAGAACTTAGCTTCTGACTTGGGTCATTGAATCTCCCTTGGGAGAATGCAAAACAGGAAGGTCATTTAAATCTTAAAAGCCTTGTATCATGTCAGCGTAGATGTATTGAAGGGCTACCTGGCCCCTCCCTGGGGGAGGGGCTCCACTGGGTGAAGAGGGGCAATGATCCCTGTAGAGGTGGGGCTGAGCAGCAGCCTTCCTAGGAAGTGTGGATACCCCATCATCTGGATGAAGGACATCATGTCAACAAGACTGGGAATGACTGAGTTTGGTCTGTGACAGCTTGTCTCAAGTCTGACAGTAGAGCGGGGAAATGCTTCTCGTTAATGCGACAGACCGTGTTGTCAGCTGACACACAGGTGTGTTCACCAGTGCCCTAACGGAGCTGTCTCACCAGTCGCTAAGGCGATGGAGAGGACCCCCAGCCTTCTTCTTGACTCTGCTGCTGTTTGGCTGTATGGCTTATTCCCAGTGGCCTCACCTCTCTGTGCCTCAGCATCTTCATCTAGAATACTTCTGGTTCCCTCCTGGGGATGTTGTGAGGATTAACACTTGCTAACCTCTGTAACATTCTTACCCTCTCAGGAGACAAGTGGGAAGTTATGGGATCTGGGATGGGTGTCTCATTTCCCATTTACAACACAGACTTGATACTGTACTTGTTCTCTCCAGCTGTTTTGGTTGGAGGAATGTGCACAAGGAGGGCAAGGCATGTTTAATGTGCAGGCTCTCTAGGGCCCCCGTGGGACTGGACCCCCAAAAGAGGAAAATCCCGCAGCCCTTGAAAGCCAGTTTGATTCCTGTGTTCAGACTTGAATTCATTGACCTCATTACTGAGAAATGATTAGGGGTGGACAGACAGTATTGGGGTTCCACTTACACTTTGGTTATCAAAGCACATGATTCATTTGGAACCACAATGCTCGACTTCCAATGAGGCCTTTGGCACTGCCAGACTATAAAAGGGTTTGAATTTCCAGTACTGGAAGCAGGGGTCGGCCTCCAAGAACCATCAAAGCACCTGGTCTTCAACCCAATGAATGATTTCTCCTCAAGGGAAAAGCACAAACCTAGGCCCAATGAGCTTAAAAATTCCTCCTCCCTAAGGCCGAAGACCATTATATTCTAAACTTAACAGAAACACAACTTTTTAGACAGGCATGCCCGCTCTGGTCTGAATGTTTGACCTCCTAGGGACACATGTCTGATTCCTGGGCCCAAGGAGTGAGGCTCTGGAACCTGACTTGGCTTTGCTGAGGCTCCAAGCTCACTATCTTTATGACATTAAGCCACATACATGGGGTTTGAGGCTGCAGTGCTCACAGCCCAGAGAGGGGAGTAAAACCTCCCTCTAACCTGATGCCGCAGGTCACTCCCAGGCCAGCATCCAGGCCGGGTGACTGGGGGCGCCAGGATCTGCCTCTCCGGAAGCAGCAAACCTGAAAGGCAGTGTTCCTCACAAGGTGAGCAGGTGTGGCAGACAGGCAGGCGCCTGAATGTGGGTCTGATTATAGGAAACCAATGCATTGTCCCCAACTCAGTCCCTCTGGGGACAAGATGGGCAAGTGGACAACTGAGGGGTCACTGGAAGGAATGGCACTGCCCGAAACATTCTCAGCATTCAGCTAGCAGGCCTGGAGCAACATGGGCAACCTCGAATGCGCCTTTTGGTCCAAATGATGCTCTAAGTTCACATTCTCACTTGCCCAATTCTCTGTGTCCCTAAGGTGAGCATTTGGAACTGACTTTTCAACATGAGGATGGGCTGGCTGATAAATGAACAAGCTCTACACAGAGTTAAGCCAAGAAAAGCTCTGTCTCTTGGAAAAATCCTAAATGTCAGCTCTGCTACAAGGGCAGGCAAGAGGAGCAGGGCATGTGGACTCGGCAGAGAGCTTCTGGTGGCTGGTTAGCAAAGGCTGACAGTGTGGCCACCCATGGAACATTGACTGGCCACATCCTGTCCAACAGCCTGGGTCATGGTCTTGGTCCTTAAAGGGTGGTGACATGACACCCGGACCTGGGAACCATATGCATGTGCTTCTCTGAGGTGATGTCACCTGTACCCATGGGTGCTGGTCCTTTTCCAAAGAGATAGTTGCTGCCAGAGGTTGGGGAGAACCAGGGTAGGCAGAGACACCCCAGCTTTCCAACCCTGTGCACCTCTGAAAGGCTCCCTTGTCCTTGGCTGAGCATGGCCTTTCTCCCATAAATCCATCTGTCTCATCATTGCAGTCATTGGACCCCAGGGTGCAGGAGACAGGGAGACTCCACAGGAGTGCCTGGGCCAGAGGAAGCTGAGGGGAAGGGCTCTTCCCACAGCCCAGCCAGCACGGAGGGGCCTCAGAGCAGTGACCCCCAACCTCGAGGCCGCCGAACGGGTCTGGGTCCAGCAGAATGGGATGATTTGGCAAGATGTTCAAGCCTTCCTGTCCCCCTTCCCATCACAGCCCGTATGTTCTGGACACCATCACTACTGCTCTCCCCTTCGAGGTTCCAGTGGGCTCCTGGCAGTTGAGTGGCAAGAAGAATCCGTGTGCTAAATAGCGTCTTCTGACACTAACATCCTTCCCAGAAGTTGGCTGATGAGAAGAATTTCCTGAGCCCTAACACCCCCAGGAGTGTTTGGCTGCAAAGGAAACAAGTTGTCCATGACCTAGGATGATGTTACTGACATTTAATTGCTGGTCGTGGCCCCGAGTGTCTTCCCAAGAGTGAATTTTAACACTGTAACAATAAATACTGCTTCACAGCACTTCACTGATGAGCTGGCCTTTTCCTCTCATTCCGTTTTCTCAACAGTCTCTTTGACGGGGGGTTATTAACCCATTTCATAGATGGAGAAACTGAGACTAGGGTTGAGAGGCCTGTCCAGCTCCAAAAGCTAAAACATTACAGAGTAGGACTCAAACTCAGTCACCTGCCTCCAAATCCTGGACTTGCTCCTCCCCGCTGAGTACCCCAACCCCCACCTTCCAGCATAGGACTTAACCTTACCAGGTGGAAGGATTCAAAATGGATGCATTCTGATGCATTCTGTCCTATTGGAAAAGTCTGGTGCCTCCTGTCAGAGTGCTGCCTTATATCCTGGGACCCCATTGTCAGGGGGGAAACGAGTCACCATACCCTTGGTATCATTCGCTTTGCTGTGTCCCTCCTCCAAGGAATTCATATTTCCAGATGATCAGAATAGACTTTTTTTGTGTGGTCATTTCAGTGGCTCAGGCTGCTACAACATAATACCAGTGACTAGGGGTCTTAAACAACCAACATTCATCCCTCAGGGTTCTAGAGGCTGGGAAGTTCAAGGTCCAGGTTGCCAGCCAATTCAGCCTGTGGTGAGCACTCTCTCCTGCTTGGCAGATGGTGGCCTCCTCATTGTGTCTTCATATCTCATTGTGCCCTCACAGACCGGAGGGCAGCAGAGAGGACGCAAATGCCCTGATGTCTCATCTTACAAGGGCACTAATCCCATCATGAGGACCCTACCTTCATGACCTGATCACCTCCAGGAAGGCCCCACCTCCTAATACCAACACCTGCAGGTTAGGGTTTATCGATATATAAATTCTGGGAGGATGCAGACATTCAGTCCGGAGCAGTGGTGGAACACACAGGCTTCAGTGTGCACCTGAGAGGGACAGGTGTTTCTGGAATGCAGATGCTGACTCGCGAGGTCTGCAGTGGGGCCTGGGGTTGACATTTCTAATATACTCCCAGGTTGTACTTTTGGTTCAGAGACACACTCTTGAGTATTAAGATCCTGGCTGACAGCTGGGCCCTTCTGGCAAAGCCCAGATGACAGGAGGTGGGGGCTGGTCTGAGGGTTCTACCCAGGGGTCCAGCTGGTCCTGATGGAGCTCCAACCCAGTGAACCCAACTGTTCGCTTGTCCCAGGACAGGAGCCCAGCCTGGCTCCCTAGCTCATTGCTAAGTTTAGGCAGAAGGTGGACACTCAGGAAATGTGCATTGAACAGGGAAGGTTTGGAAGAGTTAGAAGATACTGTGAAGTGGGCCTGGGCACAGCCGGCTTCAGCAGGCTGTGCGCACTGTATTTACTGAATCCTCTTGGGTGCCAGGGCCTGTTCTTGGTGCTTGGGATACAAGGGTAGAACTCATACAATGTAGCGAAGGAAGACAAGAACCTCATCCGTGACTGGGGTGACTGATGTTGGATGCAAAAAGTGGTAGGTGTGATGGAGGGGTGGAGGTCCCAGAGGACTTTTGAGCTGAGATGTAAGTTTTGAGCAGGAGCCAGCCCTGCAAAGATCTGGGGGAAGAACATCCAGTAGGCAGTTGATGCTCAGTCACTCAGTCGTGCCCAACTCTCCCCGTGGACTGCAGCACACCAGGCTTCCCTGTCCTTCACTGTTTCCTTGAGTTGGCTCAAAGTCATGTTCTTTGAGTTGAGTGATGTCATCCAACCATCTCATCCTCTGTCGTCCCCTTCTGGATGGAGACAATGTGAATGAAATTCTGCCCAGCCTCTGCCCACACAGAAATTACTGTCCAGCAGGTAAGAGAGTAGTTTTTTCAGTAGTCATAAATGGATGTGAGAGTTGGACCATAAAGAAAGCTGAGCACTGAAGAATTGATGCTTTAGAACTGTGGTGTTGGAGAAGACTCTTGAGAGTCCCTTGGACTGCAGGGAGATACAACCAGTCCATCCTAAAGGAAATCAGTCCTGAATATTCATTGGAAGTTCTGATGCTGAAGCTGAAGCTCCAATATTTTGGCCACCTAATGCTAAGAACTGACTCATTTGAAAAGACCCTGATGCTGGCAAAGATCGAAGGCAGGAGGAGAAGGGGGTGACAGAGGGTGAGATGGTTGGATGACATCACCAACTCAAGGGACATGAGTTTGAGCATGCTCCGGGAGTTGGTGATGGACAGGGAAGCCTGGGGTGCCGCAGTCCATGGAGTCAGACACGACTAAGTGACTGAACTGAAGGAAGAGAGGCATAAATCAAATACTCCGGGGCGACATGAAATTGTAACCTTGACCAAGAGAGCCAAGGTAGCTGGTAGTCAGAGAGCCTATCTTATGAGGATCTAATGTAGTCGAAAGGAAGAGAAGCCTGGGCTGAAGGGAGTTCAGCAGGTGACGAGGAAAGGGTAGAGGATTCCAGACAGCAGGTCAGCATGCGCAAAGGTCCTGTGGGAGGAGCACAGTAAATAGGGCTGAAAAAAAGGCCCATATGTGGACTTCCCTGGTGGTCCAGTGGCCAAGACCTCCCACTCCTAATGCAGGGGCCCCAGGTTCTATCCCTGGTCAGGGAACTAGATCACACATGCTACAGATAAGACCTGGCACTACCAAATTTTATAAACATTTAAACAGATTTTTTTTTTTTAAAGGCCCACATGGCTGGAGTGAATGGAGTGAGGGAGTGAGAGGCATCAGGCAGCAGCAGAGCCTCTGCTGGGTCTCTGTCCACTCTCAGGGCACTTGAGCTGGCTCCTGCCCATCTGTGTCATCCTTGATGCAATTAGGAATGTTCCCTAGTGGCACAATCGGACACAAGCCCCCACCTCCTGCAAAATGGGTCCTTCTTTCCCTTTGCTGTGTTCTTGGCTAAATTAGGTTCCCTGGTTGCAGAATGATGCAATCGCCCCATGGGCACTAGGGCTCCCAGGGCACAGATGACTTGGAGGCAACAGAGATGCCAAGTGCCTCCTATCGCCCCACGTGCAGGCCACACTGGTTGCCAGATGTGCTGCTGGTTTCCAAGAGTAAGGAAGGAACCGCGAATGAAACTTGATCGAACTTGAATGAATTGCCTAGCTCCTCTCTAATCATCTGTACCCAGAAGAGTATCTTCCTGGGGTTGACTTCCCATAGCCCAGGCAACCCTAGCATTTAGGGGGTGTACTGATGGATGGCTTCCCAGGTGGCGCTAGTGGTAAAGAACCTGCCTACCAATGCAGGACACATAAGAGATGTGGGTTTGATCCCAGGTCGGGAAGATCCCCTGGAGAAGGAAATGGCAACCCTCTCCAGTATTCTTGCCTGGAAAATCCCATGGAAGAGGAGCCTGGTGGGCTACAGACCATGGGGTCACAAAGAGTCAGACATGACAGAAGCAACATAGCATGCATGCACTGCTGGATGGAGGGACGGAGCCCACTGCAGGGCTGAGGTGGGGCAGGTCTCTGGGAGGGTCCTAAGTCTCACCATGCCCCCCAGAGGTGGGGACCCAGTTTGCATCATCATTAGTAGCTAAGACTGTGTGTTCTATCCATGTGGGGCTTTCCCAGTGGCAAAGAATCTCCCTGCGATTCTCCTGAGACACAGGAGATGCAGGTTCGATCCTGGGCCAGGAAGATCCCCTGGAGAAAGAAATAGCAACCCACTCCAGTGTTCTTGCCTGGAAAAATCCCACGGACAGAGGAGGCAGGCATACTGCTACTCACTCCGTTTTACTGATGAGAAAACAGGCATGGCAAGTGAAGGGGCTTCTCCCAGGCTTCAGAGCTGAGAACCAGTGCACCATCCTGCCTGGCCCCACCCCTCCACGTGCACTGCAGATGTAGGCCTGCCTCCCGGAACAATCCCTCAGCAACACACAGATTCATCGATCCCATATTTGATTAATCCCCTTGAGAACATTGTTTTATCCAACCCCCAGTCTCCCTCTGGACCACAATAGATCTCCCTGAACTTCCAAAGAATCGGATCTGGGCCTCCTCTGAAACATTCTGCATTCTCAACTTTGCATTACATTTATCTGCCTGGGACCTGTGGGGCCGTGACTGCCCACGTACTATATCCACCAATACAGCATCGTCACCCTCTCCCTGTTCATTAAGCAAATAAACAGATCATCAATCAATAAAAATCAACTGAGCACCACCACCACCACCACAGCAAGATGCTATCCCACTATGCTGTTTGATCTGGCAGCCAAGCCACTTTAAATTTAAATTACCAACCAATTAAAATTAAATAAAATTTAAAATTCCATTTCTCAGTAGCACCAGCACATTTCAAGCACCTCATAGCTGCCTGTGAGATACAGAACATTCTCATCATGGCAGAATGTTCTGTTGCCACATACAACCCAGAGAGAATTTAGTTTTCTATACAATCCCTTTTCATTACAGGGGACTGGAATGCTAAAGTAGGAAGTCAAGAAACACCTGGAGTAACAGGCAAATTTGGCCTTGGAATGCGGAATGAAGCAGGGCAAAGACTAATAGAATTTTGCCAAGAAAATGCACTGGTCATAGCAAACACCCTCTTCCAGCAACACAAGAGGAGACTCTATACATGGACATCACCAGATGGTCAACACCGAAATCAGATTGATTATATTTTTTGCAGCCAAAGATGGAGAAGCTCTATACAGTCAACAAAAACAAGACCAGGAGCTGACTGTGGCTCAGATCATGAACTCCTTATTTCCAAATTCAGACTGAAATTGAAGAAAGTAGGGAAAACGGCTAGACCATTCAGGTATGACGTAAATCAAATCCCTTATGATTATACAGTGGAAGTGAGAAATAGATTTAAGGGCCTAGATCTGATAGATAGAGTTCCTGATGAACTATGGAATGAGGTTCGTGACATTGTACAGGAGACAGGGATCAAGACCATCCCCATGGAAAAGAAATGCAAAAAAGCAAAATGGCTGTCTGGAGAAGCCTTACAAATAGCACTGAAAAGAAGAGAGGCGAAAAGCAAAGGAGAAAAGAAAAGATATAAGCATCTGAATGCAGAGTTCCAAAGAATAGCAAGA
>SJYX01005961.1:221052-265525 GCA_006410675.1 Oreotragus oreotragus | reverse complement strand
GTGTGTGTGTGTGTGTGTGTGTGTGTGTGTGTGTGTCCGTCAGTTCAGTAGCTCAGTCTTGTCGGACTTTTTGCGACCCTGTGAACTGCAGCATGCCAGGCATCCCTGTCCATCACCAAATCTCGGAGTTGACTCAAACTCATGTCCACTGAGTTGGTGATGCCATCCAACCATCTCATCCTCGGTCGTCCCCTTTTCCTCCCACCTTCAATCTTTCTCAGCATCAGGGTCTTTTCAAATGAGTCAGTTCTTTGCATCAAGTGGCCAAAGTATTGGAGTTTCAGCTTTAACATCAGTCCTTCCAATGAATATTCGGGACTGATCTCCTTTAGGATGGACTAGTTGGATCTCCTTGCAGTCCAAGGGACTCTCAAGAGTCTTCTCCAACACCACAGTTCAAAAGCATCAATTATTTGGTGCTCAGCTTTCTTTATAGTCCAACTCTCACATCCATACACGACCACTGGAAAAACCATAGCTTTGACTAGACGGACCTTTGTTGGCTTCCCAAATGGCTCAGATGGTAAAGAACCTGCTTGCCAGTGCAGGAGATGCAGGTTCAATCCCTGGAGAAGATCCCCTTGAGAAGGAAATGGCAACCCACTCTAGTAGTCTTGCCTTGAAAGTCCTATGGACAGAGGAGCCTGGCGAGCTACAGTCCACGGGGTCGCAAAGAGTCAGACACGACTGAATGACTGAGCACGCATGCATACTGGGCTTCCCCGGTGGCTCAGTGGCACAGAATCCGCCTGCCAACGCAGGAAGATGCAGGAGACTCGGGCTTGATATCTGGGTTGGGAAGATCCTCCTAAATGGCAACCCATTCCAGTCAGCATTCTTGCCTGGAGAATCCCATGGACAGAGGAGCCTGGCGGGTCCATGGGGTCGCAAAGAGTCGGACACAACCGACCAACTGAGTACACGTATACACATATATATAGATTTAATTTTTCCATTATAGATTATTATGAAATATTGAATTCCCTGTGTTATACAGTAAGTCTTTGCTTGTTAACTATTTTATATATAGTAGTGTATGTCTGTTAACCCCAAGCTCCTAAATTATCCCTCCCTTAGCCCCCAACCAAGCCTCCTGCTTTTTTCATTCTTGAAAGCAAAGACCCCTGAGAGTGCCTTGTGTTAGAAGTGGAGAGGCTTGGGATCATTTTTTTATGCGACATCAGGTTCCTCTAGGAACGCTCAGCCCAGAATGGGCAGGTGGCGGTCTGGAGAGCCCTGGAAACTGGCTGCAGGAAAACGGGGAGGCTGTGGATGCTGGTGGTCTGATATCCCTCCACAGCAGGGACCCTTTCCCAGTCCCTCCCACAAAGGCCAGAGGCCCCGGATATTGACACATGCCTTTAAGCCCGTGGATACTTCAAAGCGAGAAGATTAGGAGTGAGTCTCAGAACCCGTTCCCCAGAGAGAACCGTTTGTCCAAAAGTTGATATTATTGATGCTGGGGGAAGCTGAGAGGAGCGTGTAATTTATTTAATAAAAGTCGGACTGTGTTTGCGGGGGCTCCTGAGTTTTCCTGCTTCCTTAGGAGCATTCTCAGGGGTTGGGAGGGCCCCCTGTGATCAACACGAATGTTTGATCAGCTATGCGTCTTCTCCAGGGCAGCTCAGACGATCCGAAAGGCTTCAGCTCTCTGGTCGTCTCCAGAGCTTTTCTCCTTAAATTCTTTGTTTCCTTCAGAATTCATTATAAACGACATAATTACATCTCTTTTTCTTCTCTGATTGAGTACATTTCTTACAAATGGTGATTTACCACTTGGAAGCGGGAGGAGGCTGTGAGCCCCGGGAGCCTTGCCTCTCCAGTCCTGAACTGCATCTCCCCGCGTGCCAGGCGTTCTGCTCGCCTCTGTGTTTCTTTGGCATGTGCCTGAAATTGAGGGCAATGGCAGATGACCACTAGCTCACAAGGAAGGAAAAAGTTTCTGGATCAGTCTAAGGTTGAATTTCAGAGGATGATGGCGTCTTGTACGGAATGTGGGCTGTTTCCTTGAATAATTATTGGGAGCATACCTTTCCCAAGTCTGGACCTCTTATCCATGTATGATTGCTTTAATTCCTTGCTTAGAAACAAACATTTGCTTAGACCTCTTCTTCCCAGCTATAGTGAAAATAGAAAAGAGGGATTGGATAGGTAGCAAATTATCAACTGTAACAGGAAGAAGTGAAAATCAGAGACAGACACGAGGGAATTCATTCAATCATTTTACTGATACTTACTGTGTTTCCTCTTGTGCTGGGGACTGCTCTGTGAAGTGAAAGTGTTTTAGTCGTTTAGTCATGCTCAACTCTGTGACTCCATGGACTGTAGCCTGCCAGGCTCCTCTGTCTGTGGATTTCTCCAGGCAAGAATGGGAGTGGGTAGCCATTTCCTACTCCAGGGGATCTTCCCAACCTAGGGATCAAACCCGGGTCTCTTGAATTGCAGGTGGATTCTTTACCATCTGAGCCACCAGGGAAGGCCAGGGACTGCTCTAGGGGATTATAATTACAGTGGTGAATAGAAATAACTTATGTTTGCTGTGCATATATTATGTGATAAACATTATTTCATTAGTCATTCCTATCAATGCTCATGGGATTTCTTCACTAGTCCCATGAGATAGGAACTGGTCTTTTAAAATTTATTTATAAATTAATACAGAGGAGGAAACCGAGGCTAGACAAACTAAATGACTGCCCAAAGTCAATAAAGCTGTTACACAACAGACTTTGGATTTCAACCTTGCAGCCTGATACCAAGACCCACACCCTCAAGTTTGGCTAAAACACTCCACTGCTACTGAAGGCAAGCAATATTTTTGCTCTGTGGAGTTTTCATCCATGGGGAAACAGTTGCAAAGAAAGTCAAATGTAAGCATATAAACAAGCAAGATAATTTCAATAGCGGTAAGGACACAGGAGAACATAGAGCAGAGTGATGTGAGAGGCAACGACAAGAGAAGGATCCTCCTTGCCCACCTTGGCACTTATGGCAGCAGGATGGTGTTCCTTCGGCTTAATTGTTCCACTTGAAGGCAGGAGGCTGGATGAAGGATGCTTTCGTGGCTCCTTTCATGCTATAGATGTACAGGTAGCACTCCTCACTGCTTACAACCAGCATTCTTCCTCTGTGTGCTGACATGCAGGATTTCCCAGGACAGTGTAAGTTAGATGGTTAGAAATGAGCTGAGTTAGATGATATCTAAATAAAAAGTCATCTTTCTCCTTAAGCAAATAATCCTACAGAGTACGCCAGATATGGAGCAAGCAGGTGTCCAAAGATTGAAAAACACGAAAATCAGTGACTCTCCACAGGGAGCCATTTTTGTTCCCCAAAACTGGTGCTCTCTGGAGACATTTCTGTCGTCATCACTGGGAGACAGATGCTAATAGCACCTAGTGGGCAGAAGCCAGGAATGCTGCTAAACATCCTAGAATGAACAGGACAGCTCCCTATAACAAAAATGTGCTGAGTCACTTCAGTTGTGCCCTACTCTTTGTGACACCACGGACTGTAGCCCACCAGGCTCCTCTCTCCATGGGATTTTCCAGGCCAAAATTCTACAGTGGGTTGTCATGCCCTTTTCCAGGGGATCTTCCTGACCCAGGGATCGACTCTACATCTCTTATATCTTGTGCATTGGCAAGCAGGTTCTTTACCACTAGTGCCACCTGGGAAGAGATTATAACAAAGATGATCTTGTCCAAATGTCAGTAGTGCCAAGGTTCAGAAGCCTCACACTGAAGTGTCTGGAGAGAGAGCACCTCATTCATTTTCTGAAGAATCTCTATGCCCCAAATCCTTTCAAACTTATAGGGAGACAAGAGTTTTCAACAATCTTGCTATGCCTTGAATTCTGCCTCCCCAACCCCTCAAAAAAAGCAAGAGAGTTCCAGAAAAACATCTATTTCTGCTTTATTGACTATGCCAAAGCTTTTGACTGTGTGGATCACAATAAACTGTGGAAAATTCTGAAAGAGATGGGAATACCAGACCACCTAACCTGCCTCTTGAGAAATCTGTATGCAGGTCAGGAAGCAATAGTTAGAACTGCACATGGAACAACAGACTGGTTCCAAATAGGAAAAGGAGTACGTCAAAGCTGTATATTGTCTCCCTGCTTATTTAACTTATATGCAGAGTACATCATGAGGAACGCTGGACTGGAAGAAACACCAGCTGGAATCAAGATTGCCGGGAGAAATATCAATAACCTCAGATATGCTGATGACACCACCCTTACGGCAGAAAGTGAGGTGGAGCTAAAAAGCCTCTTGATGAAAGTGAAGGAGGAGAGCGAAAAAGTTGGCTTAAAGCTCAACATTCAGAAAACGAAGATCATGGCATCCGGTCCCATCACTTCATGGGAAATAGATGGGGAAACAGTGGAAACAGTGTCAGACTTTATTTTTGGGGGCTCCAAAATCACTGCAGATGGTGACTGCAGCCATGAAATTAAAAGACGCTTACTCCTTGGAAGAGAAGTTATGACCAACCTGGATAGTATATTCAAAAGCAGAGACATTACTTTGCCGACTAAGATCTGTCTAGTCAAGGCTATGGTTTTTCCTGTGGTCATGTGTGGATATGAAAGTTGGACTGTGAAGAAAGCTGAGCGCCGAAGAATTGATGCTTTTGAACTGTGGT
The DNA here is from genome assembly GCA_006410675.1 of Oreotragus oreotragus. Lineage (NCBI taxonomy): Eukaryota > Metazoa > Chordata > Mammalia > Artiodactyla > Bovidae > Oreotragus > Oreotragus oreotragus. Next base: position 260,878 of record SJYX01005961.1, on the reverse strand, counting down.
GTTGGAGAAGACTCTTGAGAGTCCCTTGGACTGCAAGGAGATCCAACCAGTCCATTCTGAAGGAGATCAACCCTGGGTTTTCTTTGGAAGGAATGATGCTAAAGCTGAAACTCCAGTACTTTGGCCACCTCATGCGAAGAGTTGACTCATTGGAAAAGACTCTGATGCTGGGAGGGATTGGGGGCAGGAGGAGAAGGGGACGACTGAGGATGAGATGGCTGGATGGCATCACGGACTCAATGGACGTGAGTCTGAGTGAACTCCGGGAGATGGTGATGGATAGGGAGGCCTGGCGTGCTGCAATTCATGGGGTCACAAAGAGTCGGACATGACTGAGCGACTGAACTGAACTGAACTGAACCCCTCAAATCCATATATTGAAAGCTTAATTCATAATGTGATGGTATTTGGAGATTTGGCCTTTGGCAGTCTATTGGGCTTCAATGAGGTCATAAAGGTGGGGCCCTCGTGATGGGATTAGTACCCTACTAAGAACAGACACTAGAAAGCTTCCTCCTCTCTCTCACTCTCTCTCTCCCCCTGCCCATGTAAGAAGGTAATGAGAAGGCAGCTGTCTGCAAGTCAGGAATCATCATTGGGGAAATGAATTAGCCAGCACGTTGACCTTGGACTTGCCAGTCTCCAGAGCCGTGAGAAATAAATTCCCTCTGTTTAAGTCACCAAGTCTATGATAGCTTGTTAATGGCAGCCTGAATGGATTAGTACAAATATTCTACTAAAAATTTCCACCAAAAATGCAGCTCAAAAGGCATGATAAGGATGTTTTCCATTTTCAAAATGGCCCGAACACACCCTTTAGAGAAAGAGAGGACTTGCTTAGATACATGTGGTGAAAGGGACAATGCCTAAATCCCTACTTGTGCAAAATCGATAATACAAAACATATCTCCATTAAGGTTTCCTTTAATTGAAAGGATGCCCTCTTTCATCCCTGTCAGGAAGAAGAAAAGTCGTGTTTCCAGCCTGGGCTGCTGTATGTTAGACCTGCTTGTGAGCTAAGCCAAGTTTCATTAAAAATTATTGGTCTCATAACTTTTGTTTTGTTTTGTTTTTGCTTTAAAGACCCCATATGGAACCAATATCATGATAGGATTGTAGCTGCACAAAACCACTAGACATTTTGACCATCTCTCTGCTTCTTGGATTTTAAGTGCAGATCTTTTTTTTCTTTTGAGTATTAAGTGGATATGTCAGCGAACAACTCCAAGTTTAGAAAGTTAGGCTAAAGAAATGATGAAGCAGGTCTAGTCCCCATGCAGAAATCTTTCTTCTCTTTGCAGGGCTTGATTCCTTGATAGATCCCAATATTCTGTATCTTTTAGTAGAGCGCCAGCCAGCACCTGCTTCTCCTTGATTAAGAAATCTTCTGGTAGGACCCAAGCACTTGCAGAAGTATAAAATATGACCAACAGTCCTCGTGCAAGTATTCTCACACCTCTAACCTTCTGATAGGTTATATTTCATTGACTTGGAAGAAACACTGCATTATCTGGGAAAACAGCACAGATGTTGCCTAATAAATGTTTGTTTTATGCATTGTATTAACCTCATGAAACATTTATGCAAATCTCACATTAACAAAAGGTAAAAGAACCATTCTATGTTATGAAGCATACAAGAGGCCAACCTTTGTTTTTTTGTTTTGTTATTTTTTTTTTAACCTCGGTATTTTATGGGTGTGTTTGTAACTCTCGGGGTTTCTATTTAGGAGCACACAAGGGCATTACAGATTTTCATCTCTTCTGTTTTTAGTTCTGTTATCATTCCTTCCAGCTGATTTCACATTTTATGATGCTAATGGTGGCTGTACGGTTTAGGGTTTCTCTCCTGTCAGCTGGTCAGTAGGTCTGAGGGATATATTTAATAGAATCTGACAGCTGATGGAACTGGCCTTATTGAAAGAGGATTTGATATGTGGAGTGAATGTGGAGACCCTGAATTCGCCATAATAACGACCATTATTATTCAGCCTCTCGCAGCCAATATAACTCTTTCTCCGGTACACACCAGTACATGTGTACAAAAGGCATGACTTATGGATGACTTCTTCCGTATACTGATCTGAGGGCCGTTTAGATAGCATGTCAAAACAGATTAGCCATCTTATCCCGCCACAAAATTAAGGGCGAGAACTTTCTACAACTCTCCTCAACAAATGCACATATGTCTGTAAACAAAGAGGTGCGAGAAGGGTCCCCATGGGGGTTTCGGGAGCCAGGGTGCTGAGAAAAGCTGCAGATTCACTAAGTGAGGTGCTCTCTTTCTTCTGGGTGCAAGAAATCCCTGACCCTCCCCCTGGAAAGTGAAAGTGTTGTTCAGTCATGTCTGACTCTTTTGCGATCCCATGGACTGTAGCCAGCCAGACTCTCCTGTTCACGAGATTCTCCAGGCAAGAATATTGGAGTGGGTTGCCATTGCCTTCTCCAGGGGACTTCCTAATCCAGAGATCAAACTCAGGTCTCCTGAACTGCAAGCAGATTCTTTACCGACTGAGCCACCAGGGAAGTGGCCCTTCCCCTGGCAGCAACCAAAACAGCCATTCAATCAAGGAAGCAACAGCCTGAATTTCTTTCTTTATAAACTGGCTGCCTCCCACTCCACAGGGCTGTTCCAAAGACACAGAAGAACTCCTGTGCACACAGCACAGCCTCAGGCCCAGGGAGCCACTGGCCCTTCTCTCCTTCCCTTCCAGCCTCAGAACCCCACCCTCTCTGCAGGTCCCTATCAGCCGCCATCCCCCAGGGTTCACTCCCAGCCATCCAAACCTGCTCTGTGAGGTTATCATTTAAGGGAATGGTATCAGAAACACTTGACTCTACATTCCTAAATATCCTTATATTTATCCATGTCATCCTCTGGCCAAAAAAAAAAAAAAACAAAACAAAAAACGGGAAAGCGCTGCAGAGAAGTAAGCACGTGTGTCAGAGGTAGCTGAGGAAAGTGAGCCAGGTGTTAGGAGATATACTCATAGCTGTCTGTGTTTAAATTACATGGCGCTGGTACTTTTTAGGTCAGAGACATAAAACCTACTATTGATCCTGAGCAGTGCGTCCAATCTTGAATGTCTGTTAAAGCCCCAGGCACTTCCATGCCACATAATCAATACCTTTTCCTTCTTCCTTTCTTTTTTTCTTACGGTAGCAAATGTATGGGTTTGTTTATCCATCCTGCAGGCGTCCAGCCTGGCCTTTTATTCCTCCTCAAGCAGGACGCATGGCATGCTGGGACCGCTGCTGGGAACCACCATCTGCAAGACTGCAGGCCCTGAAACTCCGGTACCATAGAACCAGTACCTGCTCTTTAGAGCCCACACAGCTTTCCACAAGCAGGTCCCACCTCGGAGGCAACCAAATGACACAGAGGAGGAGAGTGGCACGGAGAGAGAGAGAGAGACAGGGACAGAGAAATGGAGATGGGAAAATGGGGGACTGCGTTTAGCTCGGGGTAGCCCCTAAGATGAGATAATGGATGGAATCTTGAAATTTAGAGTGGAAAAAGGCCTTGGAGAGTCTCTGGAAACGCGTTATCTTCCAGCTCACAGGTGGAAAAACTAGTCCCCAATGCAAAGCTCCATATGTACTNGAGTGGCACGGAGAGAGAGAGAGAGACAGGGACAGAGAAATGGAGATGGGAAAATGGGGGACTGCGTTTAGCTCGGGGTAGCCCCTAAGATGAGATAATGGATGGAATCTTGAAATTTAGAGTGGAAAAAGGCCTTGGAGAGTCTCTGGAAACGCGTTATCTTCCAGCTCACAGGTGGAAAAACTAGTCCCCAATGCAAAGCTCCATATGTACTGGGTTGCCGAAGCTGCCTGGAGAAAATGAGCCAGTTCACCCCCAAAATGGGTTAAGCTGTGGTGTCCATTAGGAAAAGGGTTGAAGGTTGACCAGATGACCTTGGAGGTCTCACTACTATGATTCTGAGGGCATCTGGTAAGTAGGCCATGTTATTTGGGGCCACCAGCCATGCGCTCTGACTAAAGGCCCAGGGGCTGTGGTGAGATTCAAGGGTGGCTTCTCCTGCAGGCTGCTATTTAGACTTGGCCTCGAAAGACAAGGAGGAGGGAACCTGGTGAAGGATGAGGAGTCAGGGGGCAGAAGAAAGAGGACAAAGAGATGACTTATGCCAAGGCACAGAGTCAAGAAGAAGCATGGTACACTGAGGAGACTGCAAACGGTTCTCATTAACAGCAGAGTGGGTGCCTGAAAGGGTGGTGAGAAAGACGGCATCCAGGTAGCCCACGAGTGTCCTGTAACAGGAATTATGAACTCTCTGCTATGAAGGGTTTTAATCAGGAGAGTAACAGAATCAGGGTTGCACTGTAGCAAGTGCATACTGGCTAGAGGGCAGAGGATGGATTGGAGGAGGTGAGACCAGTGTCAGGGAGCCAGAGAGTGAGTTATTTCTGCAGCCAAGGTCAGCAATGATGATGACCTGACAAGGAAGGAGCAGAGGAGAGGCTGGGTTTCAGATTCTTATGAGGGCAGCTCTGCAGGGTTTGGTGAGAGACTGGGGCTAAGTGAAGTAACGAGAGGCAGTGACCCTTAATCCTGACACTACATGTGACTTATTGTGACTTACTGTGTGATTTTTGGCAAGTCATTTAACCTCTCTGAGCCTCAGTTCCCTCACTTATAATATGAAGGTAATATTGTTGACCCCATAAAGCTATAATGACAATGAAATGAAGTAATGCATGAGAAGTGCATTACCCGGTGTCTACCACATAGGAAACCTTTAATAAGTGGTAAAGTTTATTTTAGTATTGACCTCGTGGGGGATGTCCAGTGAGATACACGGTGGGTTTTTCATTAATTATTTAGTGACTTATGGCTGCACTGGGTCTTGGTTGCTGCATGCAGGCTTTCTCTGGTTGAGGCGAGCAGGGGCTACTCTCTAGTTGGGGTGCACAGACTGTGTTGCCTTGCGGCATGTGGAATATTCCCAGACCAGGGATCGAACCCATGTCCCCAGCATTGGCAGGCAGATTTTTAACTGCTGGACCACCACGGAAGTCCAAGATCTGCTGTGGTTTGAAGCAACATTGTTCCTAACACAATCTTGAAGTAGATTATTTGAGTCATAAGCCGTTCCTAAGAAGCAAGCTCAAGTTATTTCTCTAGTGCTGGAAGACAACAATTTAAGCATCTAACTTTCTTCTATTTCCCAGGTTCCCAGGAAAATGACCAACTGTATATAAAAATAGGAAAATACTCATATCAGCACAGGGTATTAGAGATGGGTGATATTTATAGGCTAGAAAATCTAAAGAATGTCTGTTACATACATAGCAGAGGACCAGACTGAAAGATGGGCCAACCAGAGTCAGGATCCCTCAGATGAGAAGGAGGAATCTGCTTGATTACCGTCTCAGAAAGATCTTTGCAAGCCTCACCAGTGGCCCAACTGGAGTGAGAGCTAGAAATGGGAGTGGGCCAGAGCCTTTGGAGCTGGTCAGCACCACGAGGACATGCCCCCAGCACCAAGGACATGGTGAGATGGGTGCCCACAGCATAAATTCCTTGGGATTTAGCCCAGAAGTTGACTGCCATTCTAGACCCAGGTCATGAACTACTGACTGTCAAGCTTTAGTAAACATGAATTCTTCATTTTCTCAGCATCTAGTTTCTCTTATCTTAGTAAGAGTCTGGTATCAATCTTTCCTCCATTCGGAGTTCACATGTTCTGAGTAGATTTCCACAGTGGAGTTCATGACCTGGATTCAGTCCATCCAGCACCAAGGAGACCCTAGCCAGTGATTCATTCAGGAATGGTCACATTGCTCAGGGTAGTCCAATCAGAATGGCTCACTTCACACCACTAAGATATTAGGTTGGTCAAAAAGCTTGTAGGGGTTTACCCCAATGTTGGGGGTTCAGGGGTAACTCTCAATGAACTTTTTGGCCAACCCAATAGCTATAACCAAAAAAAATAGATAATAGCAAATGTTAGGAAAGATGTAGAAAAACTGGAACCTTCCTGCATTTTATTTTTAATTTTGTTAGCTATTCACACTGGATATGTTTTTAGTTTTAGTTACTTATTTGGCCACATCATTTGGCAAGTGGGATCTTGGTTTCCCAACCAGGGGTCAAACCCATGCCCCACTGTAATGGAAATTCAGAGTCTTAACCACTGGACCACCAAGAAGTCTGGAACCCTCCTATACTGTTGACAGGACTGTAAAATGATGCAGCTGCTTTGGAAAACATTCTAGCAGTTCCTTAGAAGATCAAATATAAAAGTACCTTATAATCTAACAATTTTATTCCAGAATATATACCTAAGAGAAATGAAACCAAATGAGCATGCAACATACGTACATGTTCACAGTGGCATTATAATAGTCAAAAGGTGAACACAACCCAAATATCCATCAACTGGAGAATACAGAATACGGTACATTCATGCACAGGAATGTTATTCAGCTATAAAAAAAATGAGTGAAGTCTGATGCGTGCTATAACTTGGAATGAACCTTGGAAATATGCTAAATGAAAGGAGCCAGTTAGAAAGGACCACATACTGGGACTTCCCCTGGTGGTCCAATGGCTAAGCCTTTGTGTTTCCAATGCAAGGGGCCCAAGTTTGATCCCTTGTCAGGGAACTAGATTCCACATGCAGTAACTAAGAATTTGCATACTGTAACTAAAGATCCTGCATACCATAAATAAAAAGAAACAAAACAAAGAAAGAAAAGAAAGGACCACATACTATGATTGCATTTGGATGAAATGCCCAGAATGGGAGAAGCTATAGAGACAGAATGTAGGTCAGCAGCTTCTTAGGTTTAGGGACTGGGGGGCTGAGGGAGCTGGAGGGTGACTTTGAATAAAGACAAGATTTCTTCTTGAGATAAAGAAAAGGTTTTAAAACTGATAGTGCTGATAGTTACATAATTCTGTGAATATACTAAAACCATTGACATTTATATTTTAAATGCATGAATTGTATGGTATGTGAATGACATCTCAATAAAGCTGTTATTAAAAAAAAAAGTTTAGTGGGTGCCAAGGGGAAAACCCAAGCTTTAGGCCTGCTAGAACTAAACTGCAGGGATGTGAGGCCAAAGTTATTGTAGCCACTTTACCACCTAGAAGTTCCAGGGCCTACCATGAAAACTCAAAAATGAAGGTAATTTAGCATAAGACAGAACCGACTGATGGAAAGAAACCAGATTCTCAATCAAGGACACTGTACTCTGTATTCAGCTTCACTTGAAACCAGAACAACACCTTTATTTCCCTTCTGCTTCCCTGGTGGCTCAGAGGTTAAAGCATCTGCCTTCAATGTGGGAGACGTGCGTTTGATCCCTGGGTTGGGAAGATCCCCTGGAGAAGGAAATGGCAACCAACTCCAGTATTCTTGCCTGGAGAATCCCATGGATGGAGGAGCCTGGTAGGCTGCAGTCCACGGGGTCGCAAAGAGTCAGACATGACTGAGCAACTTCACCTTCACCATCATTTAACCTAGTCTGAGTTGAGCTTTGTATCACTTGTAATAGAAAGACCCCCATATGAAGACCAAACACGAGAAAGAAACTTTGAGTAAAGAGTGGGAACGTCAAGCCAAGAGTGGAAACTTTCCAATATGGCTCTCTCCAGCTCTGACTCCCTTATCCTATCATTTTCTAGCTCTCTTTTTCCTTCGGCTTCTGGATCTTTGAATCAACAAAATGAAACTCCATCATGTTTAACCCACTCTTTTCTCCTATCATTCTGGCCTGAATGATTCAGACAGGGACACACACCATCTCCAGCAGAAGCCCCACTGATGGATAAACACAGAAAAGAAAGCAAAAAAAAAAAAAAAATCACAGGACATATGGGAAGACAGAACTGTTCAAAAAAGGGGCGGGGTGGCGGGGCACAGGTTCCTTCCAATAAAATTGAGTTATTGCAAGACGATTTCTCAAGATTGTTCATTCAGGTCATCAGAAGGAATCAAGAACAAACTGTGACTTCCATTTCCAGAGACCAGACTGAGTTGATCTGTTTCATTCCTTTTCCTCTCAAAACCTCATTATGACAATATTTAAAAAAGAAAGGAAGGCATAACCTTTATCAGTGTTAGAAAATAAGCTGTGGCTGGACTAGAAACTTGCTTTTTTTTTTTTTAAGAGGAGATGATGGAGAAGGAGAAGGTTTGAAGTAAAGAATCAGGAAACCTATAGTGAGGGGCCCGGTTGGAAGTGGAAAGGCAGAATTTCCCTGGTAGTCCAGTGGCTGACACTCTGAGCTTCCAGCACAGCAAGCACGGGTTTAATCCCTGAGCTGGGAACTAAGATCCCAAATGTTGGTTGCTATGGCCAAACATAAAGAAATAATTTTTCAAAAAGAAGAGGAAGGGTTGCCCCAAGACTCTCAAAGACCTCTCAGAGATGGAGGTACGTTGTTTATTAAGGGGGACCACAGAACAGTGGATATGGGGCAATTCAAGGACTTTGGAAGTTGCCCTACTGCTGCCTGCCCGTAGGGGATTCCATCTGGTCTTCACGTGGCAGACATAGTGTGTGAAGCAAAGAACAAGTATTGCTAAGGGGACCCATAAGGAGATCGGTTGTGCCAGAGAGAGAAGGGATCGGTGCCCCGATGTGGGGCTGCTAACGCAATCACAGCAGAGAAATTCACCCCTGGGGCAGCAGTAAACTTCCCTGCCAGATGAGAGGTGCATGTGTCTGGGAGACAGTGTAACACAGTGGATGGAGTGGACATATCTTAGTCCTGCAGACAGACGACGTCAACTACCTCAGCCCCTGACACCTGCACAGGGTGGAAAGAAACGCTGGTCAAAGAGTGAATTCTCTGTTGGACACTTACCTTCTCGAGTAGCTCACTTCCTGCTCCTCAGCGTCAACTGAACACCCAAACTAAAACTTAAAACTGCAGAATAGATAAGGAAGTTCTTTTTCCCTCTGTGAGTAAAATATCTATAAGGATTCTCACAGACTATATATTGAAAGCTTAATTCATAATGTGATGGTATTTGGAGATTTGGCCTTTGGCAGTCTATTGGGCTTCAATGAGGTCATAAAGGTGGGGCCCTCGTGATGGGATTAGTACCCTACTAAGAACAGACACTAGAAAGCTTCCTCCTCTCTCTCACTCTCTCTCTCCCCCTGCCCATGTAAGAAGGTAATGAGAAGGCAGCTGTCTGCAAGTCAGGAATCATCATTGGGGAAATGAATTAGCCAGCACGTTGACCTTGGACTTGCCAGTCTCCAGAGCCGTGAGAAATAAATTCCCTCTGTTTAAGTCACCAAGTCTATGATAGCTTGTTAATGGCAGCCTGAATGGATTAGTACAAATATTCTACTAAAAATTTCCACCAAAAATGCAGCTCAAAAGGCATGATAAGGATGTTTTCCATTTTCAAAATGGCCCGAACACACCCTTTAGAGAAAGAGAGGACTTGCTTAGATACATGTGGTGAAAGGGACAATGCCTAAATCCCTACTTGTGCAAAATCGATAATACAAAACATATCTCCATTAAGGTTTCCTTTAATTGAAAGGATGCCCTCTTTCATCCCTGTCAGGAAGAAGAAAAGTCGTGTTTCCAGCCTGGGCTGCTGTATGTTAGACCTGCTTGTGAGCTAAGCCAAGTTTCATTAAAAATTATTGGTCTCATAACTTTTGTTTTGTTTTGTTTTTGCTTTAAAGACCCCATATGGAACCAATATCATGATAGGATTGTAGCTGCACAAAACCACTAGACATTTTGACCATCTCTCTGCTTCTTGGATTTTAAGTGCAGATCTTTTTTTTCTTTTGAGTATTAAGTGGATATGTCAGCGAACAACTCCAAGTTTAGAAAGTTAGGCTAAAGAAATGATGAAGCAGGTCTAGTCCCCATGCAGAAATCTTTCTTCTCTTTGCAGGGCTTGATTCCTTGATAGATCCCAATATTCTGTATCTTTTAGTAGAGCGCCAGCCAGCACCTGCTTCTCCTTGATTAAGAAATCTTCTGGTAGGACCCAAGCACTTGCAGAAGTATAAAATATGACCAACAGTCCTTGTGCAAGTATTCTCACACCTCTAACCTTCTGATAGGTTATATTTCATTGACTTGGAAGAAACACTGCATTATCTGGGAAAACAGCACAGATGTTGCCTAATAAATGTTTGTTTTATGCATTGTATTAACCTCATGAAACATTTATGCAAATCTCACATTAACAAAAGGTAAAAGAACCATTCTATGTTATGAAGCATACAAGAGGCCAACCTTTGTTTTTTTGTTTTGTTATTTTTTTTTTAACCTCGGTATTTTATGGGTGTGTTTGTAACTCTCGGGGTTTCTATTTAGGAGCACACAAGGGCATTACAGATTTTCATCTCTTCTGTTTTTAGTTCTGTTATCATTCCTTCCAGCTGATTTCACATTTTATGATGCTAATGGTGGCTGTACGGTTTAGGGTTTCTCTCCTGTCAGCTGGTCAGTAGGTCTGAGGGATATATTTAATAGAATCTGACAGCTGATGGAACTGGCCTTATTGAAAGAGGATTTGATATGTGGAGTGAATGTGGAGACCCTGAATTCGCCATAATAATGACCATTATTATTCAGCCTCTCGCAGCCAATATAACTCTTTCTCCGGTACACACCAGTACATGTGTACAAAAGGCATGACTTATGGATGACTTCTTCCGTATACTGATCTGAGGGCCGTTTAGATAGCATGTCAAAACAGATTAGCCATCTTATCCCGCCACAAAATTAAGGGCGAGAACTTTCTACAACTCTCCTCAACAAATGCACATATGTCTGTAAACAAAGAGGTGCGAGAAGGGTCCCCATGGGAGTTTCAGGAGCCAGGGTGCTGAGAAAAGCTGCAGATTCACTAAGTGAGGTGCTCTCTTTCTTCTGGGTGCAAGAAATCCCTGACCCTCCCCCTGGAAAGTGAAAGTGTTGTTCAGTCATGTCTGACTCTTTTGCGATCCCATGGACTGTAGCCAGCCAGACTCTCCTGTTCACGAGATTCTCCAGGCAAGAATATTGGAGTGGGTTGCCATTGCCTTCTCCAGGGGACTTCCTAATCCAGAGATCAAACTCAGGTCTCCTGAACTGCAAGCAGATTCTTTACCGACTGAGCCACCAGGGAAGTGGCCCTTCCCCTGGCAGCAACCAAAACAGCCATTCAATCAAGGAAGCAACAGCCTGAATTTCTTTCTTTATAAACTGGCTGCCTCCCACTCCACAGGGCTGTTCCAAAGACACAGAAGAACTCCTGTGCACACAGCACAGCCTCAGGCCCAGGGAGCCACTGGCCCTTCTCTCCTTCCCTTCCAGCCTCAGAACCCCACCCTCTCTGCAGGTCCCTATCAGCTGCCATCCCCCAGGGTTCACTCCCAGCCATCCAAACCTGCTCTGTGAGGTTATCATTTAAGGGAATGGTATCAGAAACACTTGACTCTACATTCCTAAATATCCTTATATTTATCCATGTCATCCTCTGGCCAAAAAAAAAAAAAAACAAAACAAAAAACGGGAAAGCGCTGCAGAGAAGTAAGCACGTGTGTCAGAGGTAGCTGAGGAAAGTGAGCCAGGTGTTAGGAGATATACTCATAGCTGTCTGTGTTTAAATTACATGGCGCTGGTACTTTTTAGGTCAGAGACATAAAACCTACTATTGATCCTGAGCAGTGCGTCCAATCTTGAATGTCTGTTAAAGCCCCAGGCACTTCCATGCCACATAATCAATACCTTTTCCTTCTTCCTTTCTTTTTTTCTTACGGTAGCAAATGTATGGGTTTGTTTATCCATCCTGCAGGCGTCCAGCCTGGCCTTTTATTCCTCCTCAAGCAGGACGCATGGCATGCTGGGACCGCTGCTGGGAACCACCATCTGCAAGACTGCAGGCCCTGAAACTCCGGTACCATAGAACCAGTACCTGCTCTTTAGAGCCCACACAGCTTTCCACAAGCAGGTGTTACCTCGGAGGCAACCAAATGACACAGAGGAGGACAGTGGCACGGAGAGAGAGAGAGAGACAGGGACAGAGAAATGGAGATGGGAAAATGGGGGACTGCGTTTAGCTCGGGGTAGCCCCTAAGATGAGATAATGGATGGAATCTTGAAATTTAGAGTGGAAAAAGGCCTTGGAGAGTCTCTGGAAACGCGTTATCTTCCAGCTCACAGGTGGAAAAACTAGTCCCCAATGCAAAGCTCCATATGTACTGGGTTGCCGAAGCTGCCTGGAGAAAATGAGCCAGTTCACCCCCAAAATGGGTTAAGCTGTGGTGTCCATTAGGAAAAGGGTTGAAGGTTGACCAGATGACCTTGGAGGTCTCACTACTATGATTCTGAGGGCATCTGGTAAGTAGGCCATGTTATTTGGGGCCACCAGCCATGCTCTCTGACTAAAGGCCCAGGGGCTGTGGTGAGATTCAAGGGTGGCTTCTCCTGCAGGCTGCTATTTAGACTTGGCCTCGAAAGACAAGGAGGAGGGAACCTGGTGAAGGATGAGGAGTCAGGGGGCAGAAGAAAGAGGACAAAGAGATGACTTATGCCAAGGCACAGAGTCAAGAAGAAGCATGGTACACTGAGGAGACTGCAAACGGTTCTCATTAACAGCAGAGTGGGTGCCTGAAAGGGTGGTGAGAAAGACGGCATCCAGGTGGCCCACGAGTGTCCTGTAACAGGAATTATGAACTCTCTGCTATGAAGGGTTTTAATCAGGAGAGTAACAGAATCAGGGTTGCACTGTAGCAAGTGCATACTGGCTAGAGGGCAGAGGATGGATTGGAGGAGGTGAGACCAGTGTCAGGGAGCCAGAGAGTGAGTTATTTCTGCAGCCAAGGTCAGCAATGATGATGACCTGACAAGGAAGGAGCAGAGGAGAGGCTGGGTTTCAGATACTTATGAGGGCAGCTCTGCAGGGTTTGGTGAGAGACTGGGGCTAAGTGAAGTAACGAGAGGCAGTGACCCTTAATCCTGACACTACATGTGACTTATTGTGACTTACTGTGTGATTTTTGGCAAGTCATTTAACCTCTCTGAGCCTCAGTTCCCTCACTTATAATATGAAGGTAATATTGTTGACCCCATAAAGCTCTAATGACAATGAAATGAAGTAATGCATGAGAAGTGCATTACCCGGTGTCTACCACATAGGAAACCTTTAATAAGTGGTAAAGTTTATTTTAGTATTGACCTCGTGGGGGATGTCCAGTGAGATACACGGTGGGTTTTTCATTAATTATTTAGTGACTTATGGCTGCACTGGGTCTTGGTTGCTGCATGCAGGCTTTCTCTGGTTGAGGCGAGCAGGGGCTACTCTCTAGTTGGGGTGCACAGACTGTGTTGCCTTGCGGCATGTGGAATATTCCCAGACCAGGGATCGAACCCATGTCCCCAGCATTGGCAGGCAGATTTTTAACTGCTGGACCACCACGGAAGTCCAAGATCTGCTGTGGTTTGAAGCAACATTGTTCCTAACACAATCTTGAAGTAGATTATTTGAGTCATAAGCCGTTCCTAAGAAGCAAGCTCAAGTTATTTCTCTAGTGCTGGAAGACAACAATTTAAGCATCTAACTTTCTTCTATTTCCCAGGTTCCCAGGAAAATGACCAACTGTATATAAAAATAGGAAAATACTCATATCAGCACAGGGTATTAGAGATGGGTGATATTTATAGGCTAGAAAATCTAAAGAATGTCTGTTACATACATAGCAGAGGACCAGACTGAAAGATGGGCCAACCAGAGTCAGGATCCCTCAGATGAGAAGGAGGAATCTGCTTGATTACCGTCTCAGAAAGATCTTTGCAAGCCTCACCAGTGGCCCAACTGGAGTGAGAGCTAGAAATGGGAGTGGGCCAGAGCCTTTGGAGCTGGTCAGCACCACGAGGACATGCCCCCAGCACCAAGGACATGGTGAGATGGGTGCCCACAGCATAAATTCCTTGGGATTTAGCCCAGAAGTTGACTGCCATTCTAGACCCAGGTCATGAACTACTGACTGTCAAGCTTTAGTAAACATGAATTCTTCATTTTCTCAGCATCTAGTTTCTCTTATCTTAGTAAGAGTCTGGTATCAATCTTTCCTCCATTCTGAGTTCACATGTTCTGAGTAGATTTCCACAGTGGAGTTCATGACCTGGATTCAGTCCATCCAGCACCAAGGAGACCCTAGCCAGTGATTCATTCAGGAATGGTCACATTGCTCAGGGTAGTCCAATCAGAATGGCTCACTTCACACCACTAAGATATTAGGTTGGTCAAAAAGCTTGTAGGGGTTTACCCCAATGTTGGGGGTTCAGGGGTAACCCTCAATGAACTTTTTGGCCAACCCAATAGCTATAACCAAAAAAAATAGATAATAGCAAATGTTAGGAAAGATGTAGAAAAACTGGAACCTTCCTGCATTTTATTTTTAATTTTGTTAGCTATTCACACTGGATATGTTTTTAGTTTTAGTTACTTATTTGGCCACATCATTTGGCAAGTGGGATCTTGGTTTCCCAACCAGGGGTCAAACCCATGCCCCACTGTAATGGAAATTCAGAGTCTTAACCACTGGACCACCAAGAAGTCTGGAACCCTCCTATACTGTTGACAGGACTGTAAAATGATGCAGCTGCTTTGGAAAACATTCTAGCAGTTCCTTAGAAGATCAAATATAAAAGTACCTTATAATCTAGCAATTTTATTCCAGAATATATACCTAAGAGAAATGAAACCAAATGAGCATGCAACATACGTACATGTTCACAGTGGCATTATAATAGTCAAAAGGTGAACACAACCCAAATATCCATCAACTGGAGAATACAGAATATGGTACATTCATGCACAGGAATGTTATTCAGCTATAAAAAAAATGAGTGAAGTCTGATGCGTGCTATAACTTGGAATGAACCTTGGAAATATGCTAAATGAAAGGAGCCAGTTAGAAAGGACCACATACTGGGACTTCCCCTGGTGGTCCAATGGCTAAGCCTTTGTGTTTCCAATGCAAGGGGCCCAAGTTTGATCCCTTGTCAGGGAACTAGATTCCACATGCAGTAACTAAGAATTTGCATACTGTAACTAAAGATCCTGCATACCATAAATAAAAAGAAACAAAACAAAGAAAGAAAAGAAAGGACCACATACTATGATTGCATTTGGATGAAATGCCCAGAATGGGAGAAGCTATAGAGACAGAATGTAGGTCAGCAGCTTCTTAGGTTTAGGGACTGGGGGGCTGAGGGAGCTGGAGGGTGACTTTGAATAAAGACAAGATTTCTTCTTGAGATAAAGAAAAGGTTTTAAAACTGATAGTGCTGATAGTTACATAATTCTGTGAATATACTAAAACCATTGACATTTATATTTTAAATGCATGAATTGTATGGTATGTGAATGACATCTCAATAAAGCTGTTATTAAAAAAAAAAGTTTAGTGGGTGCCAAGGGGAAAACCCAAGCTTTAGGCCTGCTAGAACTAAACTGCAGGGATGTGAGGCCAAAGTTATTGTAGCCACTTTACCACCTAGAAGTTCCAGGGCCTACCATGAAAACTCAAAAATGAAGGTAATTTAGCATAAGACAGAACCGACTGATGGAAAGAAACCAGATTCTCAATCAAGGACACTGTACTCTGTATTCAGCTTCACTTGAAACCAGAACAACACCTTTATTTCCCTTCTGCTTCCCTGGTGGCTCAGAGGTTAAAGCATCTGCCTTCAATGTGGGAGACGTGCGTTTGATCCCTGGGTTGGGAAGATCCCCTGGAGAAGGAAATGGCAACCAACTCCAGTATTCTTGCCTGGAGAATCCCATGGATGGAGGAGCCTGGTAGGCTGCAGTCCACGGGGTCACAAAGAGTCAGACATGACTGAGCAACTTCACCTTCACCATCATTTAACCTAGTCTGAGTTGAGCTTTGTATCACTTGTAATAGAAAGACCCCCATATGAAGACCAAACACGAGAAAGAAACTTTGAGTAAAGAGTGGGAACGTCAAGCCAAGAGTGGAAACTTTCCAATATGGCTCTCTCCAGCTCTGACTCCCTTATCCTATCATTTTCTAGCTCTCTTTTTCCTTCGGCTTCTGGATCTTTGAATCAACAAAATGAAACTCCATCATGTTTAACCCACTCTTTTCTCCTATCATTCTGGCCTGAATGATTCAGACAGGGACACACACCATCTCCAGCAGAAGCCCCACTGATGGATAAACACAGAAAAGAAAGCAAAAAAAAAAAAAAAATCACAGGACATATGGGAAGACAGAACTGTTCAAAAAAGGGGCGGGGTGGCGGGGCACAGGTTCCTTCCAATAAAATTGAGTTATTGCAAGACGATTTCTCAAGATTGTTCATTCAGGTCATCAGAAGGAATCAAGAACAAACTGTGACTTCCATTTCCAGAGACCAGACTGAGTTGATCTGTTTCATTCCTTTTCCTCTCAAAACCTCATTATGACAACATTTAAAAAAGAAAGGAAGGCATAACCTTTATCAGTGTTAGAAAATAAGCTGTGGCTGGACTAGAAACTTGCTTTTTTTTTTTTTAAGAGGAGATGATGGAGAAGGAGAAGGTTTGAAGTAAAGAATCAGGAAACCTATAGTGAGGGGCCCGGTTGGAAGTGGAAAGGCAGAATTTCCCTGGTAGTCCAGTGGCTGACACTCTGAGCTTCCAGCACAGCAAGCACGGGTTTAATCCCTGAGCTGGGAACTAAGATCCCAAATGTTGGTTGCTATGGCCAAACATAAAGAAATAATTTTTCAAAAAGAAGAGGAAGGGTTGCCCCAAGACTCTCAAAGACCTCTCAGAGATGGAGGTACGTTGTTTATTAAGGGGGACCACAGAACAGTGGATATGGGGCAATTCAAGGACTTTGGAAGTTGCCCTACTGCTGCCTGCCCGTAGGGGATTCCATCTGGTCTTCACGTGGCAGACATAGTGTGTGAAGCAAAGAACAAGTATTGCTAAGGGGACCCATAAGGAGATCGGTTGTGCCAGAGAGAGAAGGGATCGGTGCCCCGATGTGGGGCTGCTAACGCAATCACAGCAGAGAAATTCACCCCTGGGGCAGCAGTAAACTTCCCTGCCAGATGAGAGGTGCATGTGTCTGGGAGACAGTGTAACACAGTGGATGGAGTGGACATATCTTAGTCCTGCAGACAGACGACGTCAACTACCTCAGCCCCTGACACCTGCACAGGGTGGAAAGAAACGCTGGTCAAAGAGTGAATTCTCTGTTGGACACTTACCTTCTCGAGTAGCTCACTTCCTGCTCCTCAGCGTCAACTGAACACCCAAACTAAAACTTAAAACTGCAGAATAGATAAGGAAGTTCTTTTTCCCTCTGTGAGTAAAATATCTATAAGGATTCTCACAGACTCTTTCAATCTCTATTAATGGGTGAGCAATTTGCCTATTGTAAGTATATATAATTTTAAAAAATTTCACAGACATATGTAATGTTTCTGTGATTAAGAAAAAATGGTTATTCTGAGAAATAAAGCCATAATATTCTTGTGATATGAAACCACCAAGGGTGGGGGGAATACCCTCTAATTTGAGAATTTCTCATAAGATTTTGCCTCTTTTAATGGAAACAGAAAATTCAGAAAGATTGTTCCCCAGTGAAAAATACAGTCATGGAAATTTGCTAATGCCATTAAGGCAGTAAAGAACAGATTTAATAGAGCAGAAAGCTAAATCTATGAATTCAGAAGTGAGTTCAAGGAATTCTGCCAGAAATCAATGAAAAGGAGAAAATACATGGAGATGGTGAAAAAAGAGAGATAGAGGGAGAGAGAAATGGGGAGAGAGAGATGGAGAGAGAAAGAAGCTAGATACTAAGAAATCAAATATACATGTAGGAAAGATTTGAAATGGTGTCAACAGAAAAAATGGAGAAGAAAAAATTAAAGATCTGTTGGAAAAGTCCTGTGACTAAAGGACTTGTGCCTCTAGACTCTAAAGGCAAACTACATCCTATGATTTGTTCACCTGTTTTTGTAAGCAAAGTTTTATTTTAACGCAGCCAAGGCAAACTACATTCTATGAGCTGTCCACCTGTTTTTGTAAATAAAGTTTTATTTTAACGCAGACAAGGCAAACTACATTCTATGAGCTGTCCACCTGTTTTTGTAAATAAAGTTTTATTTTAACACAGCCACATCTGTTCATTTATACGTTTTCTATGGCTGCCTTCAGCTTATAACAGCAGAATTCCATAGCTGGGACAGAAACCCCGTGACCCCCAAAGCTACATGGATGCTCAAGAAAAGATTTGCAACTCTGTTAAGAGTTCATTCAGACATCCATGAGGAAAATGTTTGAATTTCAAAGAAACATTTAAAGATTTTTCCTCTGTGGAAAAAAATCCCAAATTCCCTCAAAAAAAAAAAAAAAAAAAGAAGGGAAGAAATTTCCATTAGGACATACTTTCCAGTAAATCATAGGATAGAATTTTTCAAAATCTGAAGACTTCTGAAGGAATGAGACTCAGGAACAAAGAATTGTATGTGCAGCCAAACTGCCGTTATTGAAGGTGGATAATTATTTTGGAAGGACTCAGAACATATGCCATGGCTATTACTTTCTTGAAAAAAAAAGAAATGATCAAAGAAATACTCCAGGTGGCTGAAAAATGAAGCAAAATAAATAATTCAGATACAAGAAAAAGCAGTATAAATGATAGCTCCGCAGAGAACACAAAAACTTTTAAGTTAATTTCTCAGTAATTGTAGTTAACATGATTATAAAACAATGTAAATGTCAAAAAATAATTCTGGAAAAAGATGATATCTAACATAAAAATATATTAATTATAATATTCTTATTCTCAAAGCCAGATGGAGCTGGAAAAGGAATTGATGATAATAATACTGGTAATTATAGCTTCCATTTTTAGAAGTTACTGTGTATTAAGCACAAAAATAATGCTAATATAAATATTGTTTTTCATAAATCTTTGTACTCATCTCTAATACTAATTCCTTAATGTAAATTCTTAGAAAGTGAAATGCTGAGCCTGAGCATTTTAAAAATCTTTCCATATGATGGGAGGTTGAACTCTCACCAGAAATATGAAAGCTTTTATTTCTCTGAACCCTTTTGCCAATGCCGTTATTATCATTCTGCAATTAGTAATAGTTAATTTCATGTACTGGAAGTGAAGAAGTTGAAAAATTTTGTATAAATTAATTGAAGGTTATTTGCTATAATTCTCTAACTTTCACTGATGTTCTTAAAAAGCAGACACTCCCTGGTGGTTCAGCAGTAAAGAATCCGCCTACAATGCAGGAGATGAGGGTTCGATTTCTGGATTGGGAAGATCTCGGCATGGCAACTCACTCTGGTATTCTCGCCTGGAAAATCCCATGGATAGAAGATCCTGGTGGGCCATAATCCATGGGGTTGAGAAGAGGGGCACGGCTGAAGTGACTGAGCATACACACAACCCTCCCATACTTTATCTATTTAAAATTTTTCATTGGAGTATAGTTGACTTACAGTGTCGAGTTAGTTTTAGGTATACAGCTAAGTGAATCGGTTGTACATATACATATATTCATTCCTTTTTTGGGGGGGTTATTTTCCCATATAGGTCACTTCAGAGTATTGCACAGAGCTCCCCGTGCTATACAGAGCGTTCTTATTAGTTACCTATTTTATATATAGCAGTGTGATGTGTCTAGATTTTTTCATTTTTCAAGAAAGTATTAAGTGGCATGTTTTCCTCCTATGTGAGTAACAATTTGGCAGGATGTCAAATTCTTTGTTTGGAGGCAAAATTTATGACCCACAATTGGGGATTGGTTAAATAATTGACTGCATGTTCCTTAGATGGAATTCCCTTACATCCACTCAAAATCACGTTCATAAAGGATATTAGAAGAATAAGAAACTTTTCACAGCATAATAACAAGTGAAAAAATATTTTATATGAGATGATCCCATTTCTGAGGTTGAAATATATCTTATTGTTCTTGTTTCATTGCCGAGTTGTGTCTGACTCTTTTGCGACTCTATGAACTATATAGCCCTCCAGGCTCCTCTGGCCATGGGATTTCCGAGGCAAGAATACTGGAGTGGGCTGCCATTTTCTTCTCCATAAAACATACATATTATATACAAATAATAAGGATGTGTGTGAACTACGAACAGGGACTAAGAGTTGAGAATACAAATATTTTTCTGTA
Organism: Oreotragus oreotragus; assembly: GCA_006410675.1. Lineage (NCBI taxonomy): Eukaryota > Metazoa > Chordata > Mammalia > Artiodactyla > Bovidae > Oreotragus > Oreotragus oreotragus. The sequence goes on along the minus strand of SJYX01005961.1, from coordinate 240,709 downwards.
TGCTTTTCTCTATTTTTCAAGTTTTCTCCTTCAAAATTTTACATGGGGTAAAAAGACACCTTGTAAGTAAGCTGAATTCATAGGGGAACTTTTAAGTTTCCCAAGAACTAGGATAGTATCTGGTTTTGCAGGGGGTACTTTGCCAATGTTCGTTGAATGACTGAGTGAGTGAGTGAGCGAATGAGTAAAAGTTGGTATGAGTTCCCCAGGCAGAATACTGTACCTTTCCTTGGGGCATCTTTGGACTGCCTGCCTTCTTCCTGAACCATATCCACTTGCTTCCTGCTGCCAGATGCTCAGTAGCCTTGACTCCCACTCATCTCCCTGCCTGGATCTTTGCAGCTCCAAGCCACGGAATATCTCCCAGACCTCCTCCAGCTGGCCGCAGCTGCAGTCTCCCCAGGTCGCCCACTCCACCTGCTAGTCCTGGGCCCCAGATCTTCCTCTCTAGGGCCCCACTTAAGCCTTGACTTTTCTAGTTCTTCTTCCTTCTGGGGTAGAAACCACCAATGGAGAAACTTCTTCCCCAATACCTTGAGAAATTGATCCAGGCCAACAGCAACGTTGATACCATCCTATTAGACCAGCATTATTCCAAGCCCCAATTCCCAGCTGATAAGTTTCCTTGAAGGGAACTTTAATTTCTAAAAAATCACAAATTGATTCATAAACTAAACTGGCCCTTGAGAGCAGGACTTTGCTATTGTTTAGTCGCTCAGTCCTGTCTAATTCTTTGAGATTCCAGGGGCTGCAGCCTGCCAGGCTCCCTTGTCTGTGGGATTTCCCCGGCAAGAATACTGGAGTGTTCTTGCCTGGGAAGTTCCTTCCCAGGAGCAGCCATTTCCTCCTCCAAGTGGTCTTCCCAACCCAGGGATCAAACCCACATCTCCTGTACTGATGGGCAGACTCCTTATCATTGAGCCACCTGGGAAGCCTGAGAGCAGAGCTAATAGACCCCATATATACCAAGTGAGGCAGCAACTGGTTGCATTCTGATTTGTCAGTACCCATGTTTTACCAGTACTTAAATACTTTTAATTTCACCCTTACTTCCATGAGAGTCTCAGGAAGAAACAGTGGGACAGTTTTCTTTGGCTAAATGAGATTTAGCAGATTGGTCCAACACATTTGGCCCTATCAAAAATAACTGAGATTATACAACCATAACCTCTCCCCAGAGCAAATATGCATTTGAGAGGCAGTGAAACATACATAATTATAGATGTAAAACACTAAAAATAGGCTCTGTGCCCCACACAGGCAGCGGAGAGCGTGGCACTTGACTGCAATGCTGCCACGTATCGCAAGATTAATAGGAGCCGTGGCACCATCCCAGGTGGCCAAGCGAGGTGATGCGGAGCTATTAAAAACATGAGAAGATACAGCAAATTAAAACCTTCATCTGCGGAGGAGGGTGCGGCTTGTTTGAGCCTATCCAAGCCTGTTCCAACAGACTGTGGTCTTCTCCAGGAGGCAGGAAGTGAGAAGTCATCAACCTACCATGATGATTATATTGTTACGTTATATTACCTTGTTATTACAGCCAATCCGTATGAATATGGGTTTCCCAGGTAGCTCAATGGTAAAGAATCTGCTTGCCAATGCAGGAGATGCAGGAGGTGTGGGTTCAATCCCTGGGTCGAGAAGATTCCCCTAGAGGGGGAAATGACAACCCATTCCAGGATTCTTGCCTGAAGAATCCCATGGACAGAGGAGCCTGGCAGTCTATAGTCCATGACACCACTTAGCAACTAAACAACAACAAGTCAGTATGAATAACGAAACAACAATAATAATAATAGGAGCTTGTGTTTAAAAGCACATGCTGTATATTTCAAAAAATTTTCACCTTTATCCAATTCAACTAGTCTGTGTGGAGGACTATTTCAGGCAGTCTTGCTATGGAACAAACCAGTCCAACATTTGATGACTGAAAGCAACAAGGACNAAAAAAAAAAAAAAAAAAAAGAAGGGAAGAAATTTCCATTAGGACATACTTTCCAGTAAATCATAGGATAGAATTTTTCAAAATCTGAAGACTTCTGAAGGAATGAGACTCAGGAACAAAGAATTGTATGTGCAGCCAAACTGCCGTTATTGAAGGTGGATAATTATTTTGGAAGGACTCAGAACATATGCCATGGCTATTACTTTCTTGAAAAAAAAAGAAATGATCAAAGAAATACTCCAGGTGGCTGAAAAATGAAGCAAAATAAATAATTCAGATACAAGAAAAAGCAGTATAAATGATAGCTCCGCAGAGAACACAAAAACTTTTAAGTTAATTTCTCAGTAATTGTAGTTAACATGATTATAAAACAATGTAAATGTCAAAAAATAATTCTGGAAAAAGATGATATCTAACATAAAAATATATTAATTATAATATTCTTATTCTCAAAGCCAGATGGAGCTGGAAAAGGAATTGATGATAATAATACTGGTAATTATAGCTTCCATTTTTAGAAGTTACTGTGTATTAAGCACAAAAATAATGCTAATATAAATATTGTTTTTCATAAATCTTTGTACACATCTCTAATACTAATTCCTTAATGTAAATTCTTAGAAAGTGAAATGCTGAGCCTGAGCATTTTAAAAATCTTTCCATATGATGGGAGGTTGAACTCTCACCAGAAATATGAAAGCTTTTATTTCTCTGAACCCTTTTGCCAATGCCGTTATTATCATTCTGCAATTAGTAATAGTTAATTTCATGTATTGGAAGTGAAGAAGTTGAAAAATTTTGTATAAATTAATTGAAGGTTATTTGCTATAATTCTCTAACTTTCACTGATGTTCTTAAAAAGCAGACACTCCCTGGTGGTTCAGCAGTAAAGAATCCGCCTACAATGCAGGAGATGAGGGTTCGATTTCTGGATTGGGAAGATCTCGGCATGGCAACTCACTCTGGTATTCTCGCCTGGAAAATCCCATGGATAGAAGATCCTGGTGGGCCATAATCCATGGGGTTGAGAAGAGGGGCACGGCTGAAGTGACTGAGCATACACACCACCCTCCCATACTTTATCTATTTAAAATTTTTCATTGGAGTATAGTTGACTTACAGTGTCGAGTTAGTTTTAGGTATACAGCTAAGTGAATCGGTTGTACATATACATATATTCATTCCTTTTTTGGGGGGGTTATTTTCCCATATAGGTCACTTCAGAGTATTGCACAGAGCTCCCCGTGCTATACAGAGCGTTCTTATTAGTTACCTATTTTATATATAGCAGTGTGATGTGTCTAGATTTTTTCATTTTTCAAGAAAGTATTAAGTGGCATGTTTTCCTCCTATGTGAGTAACAATTTGGCAGGATGTCAAATTCTTTGTTTGGAGGCAAAATTTATGACCCACAATTGGGGATTGGTTAAATAATTGACTGCATGTTCCTTAGATGGAATTCCCTTACATCCACTCAAAATCACGTTCATAAAGGATATTAGAAGAATAAGAAACTTTTCACAGCATAATAACAAGTGAAAAAATATTTTATATGAGATGATCCCATTTCTGAGGTTGAAATATATCTTATTGTTCTTGTTTCATTGCCGAGTTGTGTCTGACTCTTTTGCGACTCTATGAACTATATAGCCCTCCAGGCTCCTCTGGCCATGGGATTTCCGAGGCAAGAATACTGGAGTGGGCTGCCATTTTCTTCTCCATAAAACATACATATTATATACAAATAATAAGGATGTGTGTGAACTACGAACAGGGACTAAGAGTTGAGAATACAAATATTTTTCTGTATGCTTTTCTCTATTTTTCAAGTTTTCTCCTTCAAAATTTTACATGGGGTAAAAAGACACCTTGTAAGTAAGCTGAATTCATAGGGGAACTTTTAAGTTTCCCAAGAACTAGGATAGTATCTGGTTTTGCAGGGGGTACTTTGCCAATGTTCGTTGAATGACTGAGTGAGTGAGTGAGCGAATGAGTAAAAGTTGGTATGAGTTCCCCAGGCAGAATACTGTACCTTTCCTTGGGGCATCTTTGGATTGCCTGCCTTCTTCCTGAACCATATCCACTTGCTTCCTGCTGCCAGATGCTCAGTAGCCTTGACTCCCACTCATCTCCCTGCCTGGATCTTTGCAGCTCCAAGCCATGGAATATCTCCCAGACCTCCTCCAGCTGGCCGCAGCTGCAGTCTCCCCAGGTCGCCCACTCCACCTGCTAGTCCTGGGCCCCAGATCTTCCTCTCTGGGGCCCCACTTAAGCCTTGACTTTTCTAGTTCTTCTTCCTTCTGGGGTAGAAACCACCATTGGAGAAACTTCTTCCCCAATACCTTGAGAAATTGATCCAGGCCAACAGCAACGTTGATACCATCCTATTAGACCAGCATTATTCCAAGCCCCAATTCCCAGCTGATAAGTTTCCTTGAAGGGAACTTTAATTTCTAAAAAATCACAAATTGATTCATAAACTAAACTGGCCCTTGAGAGCAGGACTTTGCTATTGTTTAGTCGCTCAGTCCTGTCTAATTCTTTGAGATTCCAGGGGCTGCAGCCTGCCAGGCTCCCTTGTCTGTGGGATTTCCCCGGCAAGAATACTGGAGTGTTCTTGCCTGGGAAGTTCCTTCCCAGGAGCAGCCATTTCCTCCTCCAAGTGGTCTTCCCAACCCAGGGATCAAACCCACATCTCCTGTACTGATGGGCAGACTCCTTATCATTGAGCCACCTGGGAAGCCTGAGAGCAGAGCTAATAGACCCCATATATACCAAGTGAGGCAGCAACTGGTTGCATTCTGATTTGTCAGTACCCATGTTTTACCAGTACTTAAATACTTTTAATTTCACCCTTACTTCCATGAGAGTCTCAGGAAGAAACAGTGGGACAGTTTTCTTTGGCTAAATGAGATTTAGCAGATTGGTCCAACACATTTGGCCCTATCAAAAATAACTGAGATTATACAACCATAACCTCTCCCCAGAGCAAATATGCATTTGAGAGGCAGTGAAACATACATAATTATAGATGTAAAACACTAAAAATAGGCTCTGTGCCCCACACAGGCAGCGGAGAGCGTGGCACTTGACTGCAATGCTGCCACGTATCGCAAGATTAATAGGAGCCGTGGCACCATCCCAGGTGGCCAAGCGAGGTGATGCGGAGCTATTAAAAACATGAGAAGATACAGCAAATTAAAACCTTCATCTGCGGAGGAGGGTGCGGCTTGTTTGAGCCTATCCAAGCCTGTTCCAACAGACTGTGGTCTTCTCCAGGAGGCAGGAAGTGAGAAGTCATCAACCTACCATGATGATTATATTGTTACGTTATATTACCTTGTTATTACAGCCAATCCGTATGAATATGGGTTTCCCAGGTAGCTCAATGGTAAAGAATCTGCTTGCCAATGCAGGAGATGCAGGAGGTGTGGGTTCAATCCCTGGGTCGAGAAGATTCCCCTAGAGGGGGAAATGACAACCCATTCCAGGATTCTTGCCTGAAGAATCCCATGGACAGAGGAGCCTGGCAGTCTATAGTCCATGACACCACTTAGCAACTAAACAACAACAAGTCAGTATGAATAACGAAACAACAATAATAATAATAGGAGCTTGTGTTTAAAAGCACATGCTGTATATTTCAAAAAATTTTCACCTTTATCCAATTCAACTAGTCTGTGTGGAGGACTATTTCAGGCAGTCTTGCTATGGAACAAACCAGTCCAACATTTGATGACTGAAAGCAACAAGGACTTATTATTTCTTACAATTCTGTAAGTAGGCAAGACAATTGTACTCGTTTCAGCTGGAAGGTCCACTAGTCTGGAAGATCCCAAGATGGCCTCATTCATGTCTAGCATCTGTGCTGGGCCTCCAAGAATCCCTCTGTGCATCCTCTTACCCTCCAGGAGGCTAACCAGCTTCCTCACTTGGTGGTCTCAGGGGTGGCATTCTAAGAGGACTATGGTAGAAGACACAAGGCCTCTTAAGGCCTCTCTTTCAAAGTTGTATGACATCACTTTTACCATGTTTTATTGGCCAAAACCAGTCACAAAGCCAGCCCCTGTTCAGAAGTGGAGACACAGATTGTGCCACTCCATACAAAGAGCAGCATAATGTTTTAACCATATCTCACTTAAGACAAAGGGGCTGTGTAATTTACTTACCTCATCTCATTGAATTCTCATAAGAACCTTGAAAAGGCAAGGATTGTTACCTACACTTCATAGATACAGAAACGGAGACAGACATGTTAAACAAATTCTCCAAAGCCACACATCCACACAGCTAGAGAGTCAATCTGAACTCAAGGTTGTGTGACATCATGGTATATATGTACAGTGGAATATTACTCAGCCATAAAAAAGGATGAAGTTGAGTCATCTGTAGCAATGTAGATGGACCTAGAGTCTGTCATACAGAGTGAAGTCAGAAAGAGAAAACTAAATATTGTATATTAATGCACATATATGGACTCTAGAAACATGGTACAGATGAACCTACTTGCAGGGCAGGAATAGAGATACAGATATAGAGAAGAGACTTGTGGACACAGGGCGAAGAAGAGGGTGGGGTGAGTTGGGAGAGGGGCACTGACGTATACACACTGCTGTGCCAGTGGGGAAGCTGCTGTATCACACAGGGAACTCACCTTGGTACTCTGTGACGACCCAGAGAGGTGGGAGGGAGGGTGGGAGGCTCAAGAGGGAGGAGTATATATATATGTATCTGATTCATTTTGTTGTACATCAGAAACTAACACAACATTGTAAAGGAATTATACTCCAATTAAAAAAAAAAAAAAGATTGCGTGACATCAAAATCCATTTTCTTCCCCCATGCTCCACACTCCCTCCTAACTTGCTAACTTGATTTTTATACTCGCATCATGGGACTTAATGAAAGGAAGTAAGAACCATTTAGAACACCCCAGCCAGCTTCTGTGTTGACCATTACTTCACAATCTGTTTCTCACCAGATCCCAACCAACCCATTGCATCTGGGCCCTCTCTTGGCCACATCCCAGAGCCATACATATTCTGGCTGTCTGATGAGGCAAGGCCTGTGGAAAGCAGCAGTGATCCTACCTGCTGTGATGGAAGGGTGGGCACGGTGTGCTTGCCTGTTGTTGATGATGCACCTCTATGGTCCTGGTGAGTTCTCTGGAAGCAACTTAGCTGACTTTCATAGTAACACCATGAAGCAGGCAGTTTTTATGGCTGTGAGCACATGGCAGACCTGGGATCTCAAAATCAGATCAACTGCCGCCAGGATCACCCCGACTCTCATTCCAAAGCCAGCATCATGACTAACACCTTCTCACCCACCAGGCCAGCCTCCCGGTCATCCACGCCTGGAGAAGCACTTGACCTGTGGAATCCCACTTTTACAGTGAGTGAGACTAGGGTGCGGGACTGTGTGATGGGTTTCTCCACTAGTCTCCAGGGACACTGGTGCCAGAGCTAGAACCCAGGCCTCCTGGCCCCCAGCCCTGAGTTTTGCCTGAGAAGAGAAGAAGGAAGAGTCTTAAACTCCGGTGACACTCCCTGAGCCTGAGTGCCCCATGTCAGCGTGGATTTGGCAGCATCCTTCTACGGCAAGTGAGGATGAAATCATTTAAGAATAAGAGAACTTCCTGTCTCCTCCAAGCTGGTCAAAGAGCCCAGACCTCTTTACCCTCCTGGTTGGACACGGATCTTGGGATCACAACCTGAGATTGGGGATGTACAGTAATACTGGAGAAGATGCCAAGGGTTGAGGTGGTGGACTGGGGACCCCAGATGACTCACACTCTGGCAAACTCCCTTCTCCCATGCCCACCAAACCTCACACTGCTGAATCTTGCTTTGCAACACAACCTCCAACAAGTCACAAATCAGACCACCAGACCAGCAAATTAGAGTGTGATTTGTTCCCAGTTTTCTGTAGTTAGTGAGTTGCCCAAATGTTCATCTACATGAGTTTACAGTGGTACCCACAGTCCATCAGCAGAGAGATCCAGAGGCTGTAAGGGGAGATAGTGGGAAAGAGACCATCTCTAGGAATGACTGTCTCATTGGGTCAATTTCACTCAGGTGGTGCTAGCAGTGAAGAACTCACTTGCCAGTGCAGCAGGAGATGTGTAAGAGACATGGGTTTGATGGTAACCCGCTCCAGTATCCCTGCCTGGAAATTTCTATGGACAGAGGAGCCTGGTGGGATAGCGTCCATGGAGCCACTCGACTGAGCTTGTGTGCACATACATGTTGCAGGTAAAGCGTAGTGGGAACACCATATATTTTGATGGCACATTACAGGTTATAAAGCACAGTAACTTGACCTGTTCCTAAAAAGTGATCTTATTTTAGCTCTTTTTAAATCTATTATGCCAGGCACTATGGTAAGTACTTTATATTTTTTTTTTAATTATTTTTTATTGTGGTAAAATATACATAGCTCAAAGTGTATAGTCTTAATATAAATTTTTCATACATACATAGATACATTTGAACTGTATGTATTTTCGTGTGCAGTTCGGTGACATTAAATCCATTTGCATAGGTGTACAACAATGCATCTCCAGAACTTTTTTCACTTTCAAAACTGAACCTCTGTACCCATTAAACAGTAATTTCCATTCCCTATTCTCCAGCCTCTGGAAACCACCATTCTACTTTCTGTCTCTGTGAATTTGACTAATCTGATACCTCATATAAGTAGAACCATACAGTGTCTTCCCTTGGGAATCTGGCTTTGTTCATTTAGCACAGTGTTTTCAAAGCTCATCCATGTCCTGGCATGTGTCAAATTTTCCCTCCTTAAGACTGAATAATATTCCATTCTATGAAGAGACCACATCTTGTCTATCCATTCATCTGTTGATGGACACTTGGCTATTGTGAATGATGCTTTTATGAACACTGGTATACAATTTTACATGCTTTTTGTCATTCTTCCAATCTTGCAGATGTTATTGCTTTGTCATTTTAAGATGATGGAACCAGAGGTGGAGAGAAGGCCCGACTGCTTGAGATCCCACTCAGAATATGGCACGGCCAGGACTTGATGCTACCTAAACTCAGAGTCTTAAACTACATTAAACTCCATTGTCTCTTTGTAAAGAAATATACGGAATTCTATAAGTGGATATACTTACTTAAAATGTATATAACAGTCAATAGTTCATGAAAGTAAATCTATAATTAAGATCCAATGAAAGATACAAAATTTTGGACATTAAAATCAAAATATCTTATTCTCAGAGCAGACTAGTAGGTGTGTGAGGGTGAAGAGATCAGAGACCATTGCTAATGTCAGTGCTGATGTGGATGGCAAGCCTTGGATATCTGAAATGATGGGTCCAAGGCCACAGAGCAGAGCCAGGCCCCTGCCTGGGTGTTCTAAGACATTTCTAAAATATCAAAGGAAATAAACATGTATTCTGATGAACAGATCCACACCCTCAGGTGGCCATGGAGCCTGGGTGTTGGCATGGCCCTTTCCAGAAGACAGTGGCCACATGTAACAGTGGTCACCTCTGTGAACTGATGAAATGCTGAGTGCAAGAGTTTTCATGTACCTGCTCTTTGATCCTCACAAGAGCTATGTTGTTGCTAGCAACACTTTACAGATGGAGAAACTGAGGCTCAGAGTGATTAATTACCAGTTCTCCTGGCACAGAGCTAGGAAGTTGCAGAGATGGGATGCAAAAGTTGAGTCTAACTCTTAATCCCTTAGCAGAGCCAGGCCCCTGCCTGGGTGTTCTAAGACATTTCTAAAATATCAAAGGAAATAAACATGTATTCTGATGAACAGATCCACACCCTCAGGTGGCCATGGAGCCTGGGTGTTGGCATGGCCCTTTCCAGAAGACAGTGGCCACATGTAACAGTGGTCACCTCTGTGAACTGATGAAATGCTGAGTGCAAGAGTTTTCATGTACCTGCTCTTTGATCCTCACAAGAGCTATGTTGTTGCTAGCAACACTTTACAGATGGAGAAACTGAGGCTCAGAGTGATTAATTACCAGTTCTCCTGGCACAGAGCTAGGAAGTTGCAGAGATGGGATGCAAAAGTTGAGTCTAACTCTTAATCCCTTCATTCTCCCCCAGCAAGAGGACCGGGTGTGGCGTCAGAAACAGATGAGCCTCCCACCCTTCCCCCTGACCCCATAACCTCCCAGCTCAGCGAGGGTGCTCATCAGCAGGGTTGCCCCTCTGATCCATGCCCATCCCCACCCTCCCCTGGGACTTCCTGGGGTGAACTGACTACGGTGGCTCTTGATCCTTTTATACAACCTTAGTCCATTTCCCCAAAAGAACTTTTCATTCTTTTTCTTCATTTATGTATTCATTCACTCACCAAATATTTACTGAGGTCCCATCATGTCCCAGCCATGGTCCTGACACCGAACCTGCAAAAGCAAACAAGACAGACACTGTCTCTGCCCCAAGGATTCTAGCTGAAGGGGAGACAGACATAACAGAATAATAGCATGATTTCAGGTGGTGACAAAAATTAAAGCCATAAAGGAAAAGAAAAAAAGGTAAAGAGAAACGGGTGGAAGAGGGGTGATTACTTCAGACAGGGTGAACAAGGAGGGCTGCATGGAGGAGGTGACATAAAAGCAGAGGTAGCCATGTGAAGGACGGCTTGGGTGAGAGAGGGGTGGTGGAGAGGGAATTCTAGTGTAAAAGTCCCGAGGCAGGGATGAGCTTAGAGGGTTTGAAGATGGACACAGAGGAGATTCGTTATATCTGGGATGGCCTGGAGCAGGGGGAAGAGGTTTACCCAGGCTGGAGAGGTGGATGAACTCTGAACCCGTGGCGAGGAGGTTAGGAGTTACAGTGGTGAAGGTGGGAAGCCATTGGAGGCTTCTGAGGAAGGATCTGGATTTCGATGGTAGGGAGGGGATCAGCGCTGGAGACTCGGAAGCCACCAGTTACTGGGAATTCCCTAGCACCACCCGCTCAAGGACTCAGGCAAAACTCAGCCTCATCCTGTCACAAAGGATGCCCCCTCTCCAACACACACACGTAAACGTGCACACGTGCACACGCACACATGCACGCACGCACACACTCACACCTAGGAGGGATCCTGCTTGTGTTTTCTATTTCATCAGCTCTGAAGAAGAAGGAAAAGTCAAGAAAACCAAAAGAAACATCAGACGTGTCATTCTGACTTGGCGTCAGGGACCTCCCAGATACGCCTCTCTCAACACGGCACTTCCCCTTTAAAACGGTCGCCTTTCCAGGGCTGTTTCTTCAGCTGGCTGGAGCAGTGAGGAGGCTGCAAGCCCTGCAGGTTTGGGAAACCCAGAAGACAGAGGGTTAGCGGCTGGGGGAGGAGAGGAAGGGAAGGGGCAGGGGGCAGGCAGCAGAGAGCTCGCGAAACATCTGGAAATTGCCTGCTGCGAAGGCTGTGGGGTCCCGGTTCTAAGGAACCTGAAGCCATTGCTGGATTGGTCTCCCCTTCGTGTCAGGCACAGAGCCAGGCTGCCCCAGCCAACATCTGCTGGGACACCTCCCCATGCCTCTTCTCTCAGAGCGAGCCTGTGTGGTTGGCGTGAGGAGTCCCACTCATCCTGGGTGATGAGGCTGGGGCTGTTTTGTGGTCTAAGTAAACAGGCAAGTGGAATAACAGCTCAGACTTTAAGACTGATGGACTTGTCTCCAGGCTCAGTTCTTCCACTTACCTGTGTGACCTTAGACAAATGACTTAACCTCTCTGAGCCTCAGTTTTCCTAATCTACAAAAAGGGCATATTGATACCCACCTCTTGGATACCGGATTGTTGTAAGGGTTAAGTAGGAAAATAAACAGGAAGAGCTTCAGTCAGGACCTGATGCTGACAAGTACTCAAAAAGCAGTAACAAAACTTATTTCAGGATTATTATTGTTGTTGTCTTGAGGGCAGAGAGCTGGGAAGGAGGGACTGGGATTCACACCCTCACTTGTCAGACTCTGAATATTCTGTTTGTTCTGCCACCCCCTGCTTATTACAGCAATCGCATCAAGTAGGCAGGGTCTACACTCTCCTGATTCTGACCTGATAACCATGGAACCAGCATCTCCAGGGTTCCCAGTGGGGGTGCTGACCTGGCAGCTGTAATGTGTGTCAGAGAACAGAGCAGACATGAGGGAGGGAGCAAGGGAGGGAAGGAGCAGTAAGGAGCAGGACCCAGGTCCATCCTCCACCCCAGGATCTGTGAGGCCGGCAGTTTGCGCCATCCAGAATATCCACAATTTCTCCATTCTCCACACTCTCCACTCTTACACGAAGGTGGAACCTCTGCCTTTTCTCTTTATCCTGAGTGGACCTTGTTGTGATAACGTCAACCAGAATATGGTGGCGACGACTCTATGCGACTTCCAATGTCGCGCTCTCAGAGAAGAGAGTCAGGAAGGGTCTGGGGGGCCCAGGGGATGGATACAAGGCGGTGCCTGGAGAAGGGGACCCTAGGTTCTGAGGTAGATTGCCTCATTCATTTCCTACTCATGAATTCACTTATCAAATACATATTGAGCACCTACTATGTGCCAGGCACTCTTCTAGGTACTGAGAAAACAAGACTGAACAAAACAGACCAATCTCCCTGATTTCAAGGGCTTCACATTCTACTGGGGGACAGATAAAAGACCAAAAAATCATACTCCTTCCACAAGTCATCCGGGCTTAGACTTTCTCACTGCACCCACCTATTGGAAAGAGAAGTAGAACCATTTTCCTTTATGGGAGCCTGAACCCCTGGATGTTCCACCTTGATGCCTGGAGGCCCTGGATGGGCCCGTCGCGGTGCAGTGTGACACACAGGGCAGCCGCGCTGCAGGTCAGGAGCCCCGGGTTCAAGCTGTCGCTCAGTGATCTGGCCAAGTCATGTTGTCACTCTCTTCCTCAGTTTGCTCACCTATCAGATGGAAATAATCAACCCAGTTCTGGTTGCCTCCCAAGAATGCTGTGAAGTCAAATTGGGCCTGGTTGTAAAAAATAATTTACAAATCTTAAAGTGCTCTTTAGGTATATGCGTTAGTTGCTCAGTCGTGTCTGACTCTTTGGGACCCCATGGACTATAGCCCTCCAGGTTCCTCTGTCCATGGAATTCTCCAGGCAAGAATACTAGAGTGGGTTGCAATTTCCTTCTCCTGGGAATCTTTCTGATCCAGGGAATCAAACCCAGGTCTTTTGCATTGGCAGGCAGATTCTTTACCATCTGAGCCACCAAGGAAGCTGTTTAGGTATAAGAAATTAGAATTCCAGTGATGAGCTCTGGCCAGAAAGGCTGAATTCTCTCCAGCACATCTTCCTAATTCAGGCCATAAACTGGGGTGGGAAGAGGAGAAGGGCCTGCCTTCCCAGGAAGCAGCCGTTGACACCAATATGGTGAAACCAAAGGTCCCACTTGGAGCCACGGGCCTTGTTCACACCTGTGACTGGGGCAGAGATGACAGCCTCACCTGTGAATTTCCCAGCCTTCCCTCATTTTGCCCATGTTGGCTCCCAAAAACCCCCTCTGGTGGGGGGTAGGGGTTGGACTTGAGAATCTGCAACTTTGCATCATTAGGGAGGAAAATCAGGCAGACTGACAATTTATTTCATCAAAGCCTCATTTTCCATCTCAGTCATTACACAGAATTTTGCTTTAAAATGATTAATAAGTTCGAATCCATATAGCAAGTTATAGATTAACAATTGTGGGCCCCAGAGGCGAGAACAAAAGAAACTTCATTATTGCATTTCATTCATCAAACCTCTAATTAAGAATGTCATTCCTTATGCGCGTTTGCCTTCCAACTCTGAACAATAGGCCATTTCCCAGGCCTCTGTGTGACCTAACAACCCAAAAAATGAATATGTCCACCTGCGAGGAAAAATATCACCCTGGATTTACAATGGCCCACTGAGCTAAGAAAAGGAATTCTCAAGAATGTTCCTCTGGGCTTTAGTGACCGGGCCGGGCAAACCTTAGCAGGAAAAGGGAATTGCGAGGCTCTGGTTTTCAGCAAGCCTTAAGAAAAATATTCAAATGATGCTTTTGCAAGTTACACGCCTGCAATTATTCCAAAAACAACACCCTGAAATAGATGAACCAGTGGGTCAGGAAACGATTTTCCTTAGAGAGTAATGTCTCCTGCAACCTGCCAGCCATGTGAGTGATTTACACGCCAGCTTTGCAGGTATTATGGGCTGCCCTCACAGACTCACGGCTCCTCCGTCTGGTCCTTGCACGCTTCCCACCAGTCTGGAGCTGGCTCGCCCTCCGTGGCATTTTTAGGTAGACTGTGGGCTCTTTCACAGGCTCTTGCGCTTTCTTCCACTCCCCCCACCTCATAAGCGCACCTTATGTGTCTCCAAGGCTCGCTCAGCCCCTTCCTCTCCGCTCGAGACGTTTTTCCGTCTCACTCAGCATTTCCATCAGCCGGGGTTCATGCCGGCCAGCAGCCACCTGACCCCTGGTGAACTTTCCTGGGAAAGTCTCCCAGTTCTCCCACTCGCCGCCCTTGCCTCCAGGTATGTGCTCATCAGACCCAGAAGACAAGGAAGTGGAGAGCCATGCAGCAGCTCTCAGAAGGCTCTTGCCTTCCTCTGAAGGATAGTTACTCCTCTGCCAGGCTGCGTGTGAGGAGTGGAGGTTGTGACACTGACCAAGCCAAGTTCCCTTTGGAAAACAAAACGCGAAACCACTAGAACAGGTTGTTACCTGTGCACTAAAAGCAAACGTGATGTTGGGGTGAGAAGAGAGGGGATGCAGAGGGGATGTTATTCCAAAGCTATATGACAAACCTAGACAGTATATTAAAAAGCAGGGACATCACATGGCCAACAAAGTCCATATAGTCAAGGCTGTGGTTTTCCAGTGGTTATGTATGGATGTGAGAGTTGGACCATGAAGAAGGCTGAGCGCCCAAGAACTGATGCTTTAAAACTGTGGTGCTGGAGAAGACTCTTGAGAGTCCCTTGGACTGCAAGAAGATCAAACCAATCAATCCTAAAGGAAATTAACCCTGAATATTCAGTGAAAGGACTGATGCTGAAGCTGAAGCTCTAATACTTTGGCCACCTGTTAAGAAGAGCCGACTCATTGGAAAAGACCCTGATGCTGGGAAACATTAAAGGGAAAAGTAGAAGGGGCGGCAGAAGATGAGATGGTTCAACAGCATCAGCAACTCAGTGGACATGAATTTGAACAAACTCTGGGAGGATGCTGGGTAGGACAGAGAGCAAGCACTGCTCCTGCTTGCCTAAACAATGCCTTTAGAAGAATTAGTGAAAAGTTTCTCCTCTGCACAGATATGGCCCCTGGGTGTGTGGTTTCTAGAACAGTTGGTGCATTTGGCAAGGGAAAGGCTCTCATTCCCCCAGACTAACACTGCTCCCACCATGCACTCAGCTTGGCTGCAGAACTGGGCTGATGTTGGCCCTCCTCAGGCAGGTTTCCCCCAGACAGGGAGCAACCTACATATCTCTATGTGGAGTTACTCCTAGGAAATACCATTTAAGGAGATGCTGGAGGGGTGGTGTTACTGGTTGAATGATGTTTTCCCCAAATTCCTATTGAAGCCCTGATCCCCAGCACCTCAGAAAGTGATGGCATTGGGGACAAGGCTTTTACAGAGGTGATTAAGTTCAAATGAGGCCTTGAGTGGGCCCTAATCCAATATGAGTGGCTTCCTTCTATGAAGAGGAAATTTGGGGGGTTCCCTTGTGACGGAGTGATTAGGATTTCTTGCTTTCATTGCTGAGGGTCTGGGTTCAGTCCCTGATTGGGGATCTAAGATCCTTCATGCTGCACTGTATGGCCAAAAATACATATAAGAAGAGGAAGAAACTTGGACACAGAGATGCCAGGATGTGCACACACAGAGAAAAGACATTGTGAGGCAACAGGGAGAAGGCGGTGTTTGTAAACTAGGGAGAGAGGCCTCAGGAGGAGCCAACCCTCAAGGTGCAGGCAGACACCTTGAGCTCAGACTTCCAGCCTCCAAAACTTCAAGGAAGTATATATCTGTTGCTGAAGCCATCTAGTCTGTGTTTTTTGGAAGGAGCCATCCAGTTTCCCCGCAAAGGGCTTCCCAGGTGATGCTAGTGGTACAGAATCTGCTGGCCAATGCAAAAGACACAAGAGATGCAGGTTCGATCCCTGGATCGGGAAGATCCTCTGGAGAAGGAAATGGCAACCTACTCCAGCATTCTTGCCTGGAGAATCCCATGACAGAGGAGCCTGGTGGGCTAGAGTCCATGGGGTCACAAACAGTCGGACACAACTGAACGGCTAAGCACAGTATCCAGTTTCCCAGCAAAAGAAATTGTAAGTAGGAAGGTCCCAAGCCAGGGCAGTACTTGGTGTGTTTAAAGGCCAGAAATGCTGCCAGTGGGGCTGGGACCCAGGAAACCAGGCAGGGAAGGAGGACCCAAGGGGTTGGTGAGGCCTCAGACTCAGGCAGGTGACTGCGGTGGCGGGCAAGACTCAGGCAGGAGAGCCCCAGGTCCGAGGCCATCTTCCCATGCAGGGCTGGGGCAGAGGAGAGGTACACAGGTGGACGGTGGGCCTCTGGGGGCTAGCCTAGCACCACTTCTTGCTCGAGGAGGACCCGTGACTGCAGGGCTCCCACACCTCGTGTTATAGCCAGAAAGCAAAGCCCAGAGCGGAGGTGGCATGCACCGCCATCCCTGGACGTCTACCTTTTTAATTTTTAAATTTTATCATCAATTTATTTTTGGCTATGTTAAATCTTTGTTGCCATGCATGGGTTTTCTTTAGTTGTGGCGAGCAGGGACTATTCCCTAGTTTCTGTTGTTTTTCTTAGTCACTCAGTCATGTCTGGCTCTTTGCAACCCCATGGACTGCAGCACACCAGGCTTCCCTGTCCTTCACCATCTCCCAGAGCTTCCCCAAACTCACATCCATTGAGTCGGTGGTGCCTTCCAACCATTTCACCTTCTGTCCTCCCCTTCTCCTCCTGCCTTCAATCTTTCCCAGCATCAGGGTCTAGCTGCATGCAGGCTTATTGTGATGGCTTCTCTTGTTGCAGAGCACAGGCTTTAGGGCACGCAGGCTTTAGCAGTTGTGGTTCATGGGCTTAGTTGCCTGGAGACATGTGGGATCCTTCCAGGGCAGGGATCGAACCCATGTCCCCTGCATTGGCAGGTCGATTCTTAACCACTGGACCACTAGGGAAGTCCCCAGGTAACTGTCTGCATGCAGAGTTTTTCTTTTCTTTCTAAGGATTCATTCCTTAAAATAAGTCCCAGAAGGGAGATAATAAGAACATGAACATTTGCTTTGGGTCACTTGTTTATGCCTCATTCAGAACCAATTTGACCACATGGCTCACTTATGAAATGTTGCTCTTTTTAAACAGCCCTTTCCGCAGATGTGAGGGCCCGAATTACTCCCCTTCAGTGGAGGGATGGGCACAGGAACCAGGAACTCCGTCCAAAGGCTCCCGGCATTCGGCATTCATTCAGAATCATCACCTCATAGTCAGAGACTCTGGGCACAGTTCACACATGCAAACCGCCTGTACCTCCCCACCACGGCCCCCCAGAAGCAGAGGCTGAGCTTCCTGAGTCTCACATGAGCCCTCAAGCCTCTCTTCTCACCACACTCCCAGCCTTGCTCAGCATCTCCTCTTCAGCCCCAAGAGGAAAGACGCAAATTCCAACTTAGAGTCCTTAAGCTTGCTCAGACCCTGGAGGGAACGGTTGCTTAAGAAAGACAGCAAAGATTCTGGGGTCCCGAGGTCTGGGTTGGAACTCAGCTCCTTCCTGCCCCTGCTCCTGGCTGTGCTTGGTTGGTATTACTTGACTTTTCTGAGTCTCAGTTTGCTTCTCAGAAAGGCGAGGGTCCTGATGATTTCCTTCTCCATAGGGCTGTTCTGAGAACAGGGTAAGGTAGAAGTGTAGCTCTGCTCTCATCAAGGAGCCGTGGCTGAAGTAACAGACCTTCTTCTCATTTAGCTCAAGAGAAGGGAAAGAGTAGGGTGGGGTGATTATGAAATACAGGGATCTGGAGGCATCTGCAAAGAACTATCTTTCAGGGGTTAGAGTGTCCTGAGACAGACTTATCTTCCTGGGTGGGAAGGCCTGAGGAGGGGGCTTCTCTTTCCAGGAGGAGGCTGGGCCCCTGGCTGGCTCTCACTTGAATTAAGCTTGCTCAGACCCTGGAGGGAACGGTTGCTTAAGAAAGACAGCAAAGATTCTGGGGTCCCGAGGCCTGGGTTGGAACTCAGCTCCTTCCTGCCCCTGCTCCTGGCTGTGCTTGGTTGGTATTACTCGACTTTTCTGAGTCTCAGTTTGCTTCTCAGAAAGGTGAGGGTCCTGATGATTTCCTTCTCCGTAGGGCTGGTCTGAGAACAGGGTAAGGTAGAAGTGTAGCTCTGCTCTCATCAAGGAGCCGTGGCTGAAGTAACAGACCTTCTTCTCATTTAGCTCAAGAGAAGGGAAAGAGTAGGGTGGGGTGATTATGAAATACAGGGATCTGGAGGCATCTGCAAAGAACTATCCTTCAGGGGTTAGAGTGTCCTGAGACAGACTTATCTTCCTGGGTGGGAAGGCCTGAGGAGGGGGCTTCTCTTTCCAGGAGGAGGCTGGGCCCCTGGCTGGCTCTCACTTGAGGAGTTTCCGGTCACACAGCAGCCTATGCGTGGTCCAAGGCGGCCACTGTCTCTGACAACCTGCCTCCCCACCTGCCACCCTTTCTGCTTCAAGACCCACAGGCGACTCCCCGTTTCCTCCAGGTTCTCAGTATCTCTTGATCCAAATTCTTCACAGAAAGCAGGGATCTGGTGGGCTCACCTTTCACTGAGGAGCTGTGGATGTGAAGGAGGCTGGATGCTGGGTGAGGTGACCATGGGTGATTTTTGAGAGGAGAGAACTGTTATAAAATGCTCTGCAAAGGCTTTTGTTCTGTTCTATTTATTTTACTCTTTTAACCCTACTGATCCTTATCTCTAAAATAGCCTATTGTCTGTCGACCATGGTTTGGTCTTTCTCTCACACACACTACCACTTTGTCCAGGTGTTGACCAGGTTTTAGACCTTGCCACCAATCCCTCTTGGACCCAGCACTCTGTCAGGAAGTGAACATTTGTTACGTGTGTGAATAAGTTGCCCCATGACCCTCCTCTTCAAAGTCTTTCTGAAGAGTTGGCCAATTGGCCCAAACTCAACTCTCTAGTCAGCAGAACAAGCTGCCCCAGCATCGACCACCAAGCCTCCGTCCCATCACTGGGATAAAAACATTCTCTCTTGTTCCTCATTATTTAATCCCACCTTACTGGCTGTCGAGACCTCTGTGTTTCCACTTCTGGCCTGTGAGGAGTGCTCAGACAGGTTACCGCACCTCTCTGAAGGAGTGGCTTTAGCCAGGTTGAACTACAGTCCTCAGAATTCTTTAGAATTTCTTTAGAGTTCTTTTTAAATTTTTTAAAATTACTTTTGGGTTTCCCTGCTCAGTTGGTAAAGAATCTGCCTGCAATGCAGGAGACCCTGATTTGATTCCTGAGTCGGGAAGATTCGCTGGAGAAGGGATAGGTTACCCACTCCGGTATTCTTGGGCTTTCCCTGTGGCTCAGCTGGTAAAGAATCTGCCTGCAATACAGGAGACCTTGGTTCCCTCCCTGGGTTGGGAAGATCCCCTAGAGAAGGGAACGGCTACCCACTCCAGTATTCTGACATGGACTGTCACAAAGAGTCAGACACAACTGAGCTAATTTCACTTCACTA
>SJYX01005961.1:194267-209372 GCA_006410675.1 Oreotragus oreotragus | reverse complement strand
AAAAACACCCTAAAATCCTAAAATATAAATAAGAGAGACTGATGGAACTTTAGACGTGCAGATGATAATTCTCAATACTTAACTCTGAGAAGTTACATACCGAAAAATCAAGAATCCTCTGTGATGGATGTTAAATAGAACAAGGGACTTCTACCCAGGCCATAAAAATTGGTGCTATAAAAGTTGGTTTTTGAAACGAGAAAGAAATCCACACAGAACAGAGAATTCTACAGTCATACATGGATATATTCCAGAGAGGAAAGATTAGAAATTAAGGCTAAAGCTTGACTATGTGTATAATATATATAAAATTTATTAGCTATAATTATATATATAATTTTATCATAATTTATTACTGTATAAATATATATAGTAAGTTATCTATATATAGAAGTGGGCTTTGACAAGGTTCCTTCTTGCTTGAGTGTAATTTCCATCAGACTTGCCTCTTTTATGGGCAGAGCTAAAACCAAAGCAGTAAATGGGTGGAAAGAAACAGTTATTTTAAATCTGATCTTCTGGTTGATTATATGAAAAAATTTAAACTTCTGTATGGTCAAAATGAGAAAAAAGAAGTCCTAGCCAAAGTCAGAAGCTGAGTGGCAATGTGAGCAACAGCAGCGCATAATAGACAAAGGGCTGATTTTTATTATTTACAAAGAGCTCTTACAAATCAATAGGGAAAGGACAAACAACCCAATAGATACAGGAGCAAAGTACAAGAACAGGCAGATAGCAGGGACAAGCAAAGTGTTTGGCCAGTGGCATGTGAGAAAAGGTTACTCTCCCTCTCCATTAGAGAAATAAAAATGAAAGCATTTAGTTATCTTTTAAAACATAGATTTAAAAGGTTTAAAATGTGTTTTAATTTGGATCTCCCAGAAGCAGACCCTCAGAAAGTGTTTGGGTACAAATAATCGATTTAGGAGGGATCTTGGGAAGTCCTGTTGGCTTAGGTTGTAAAGAATCCACCCGCCAATGCAGGAGACACAGCAGATGTGGGTTCGATCCCTGAGTTGGGAAGATCCCATGCAGAAGGAAATGGCAACCCATTCCAATATTCTTGCCTGGAGAATTCCATGGACAGAGGAGCTGGGTGGGCTACAGTTTATGGAGTCACAAAGAGTTGGATATGACTGGGCTTGCACGTGTGCAGACACACACTCATGCATCAGGATTTGGAAGGGATGCTTGGGAGCAGAGGACCTGGGAGAGGGGAGGGGTCAGGAGGAAATTGATTGAGTCACCCTGGTAACTGGAGTTCAATGTCAGTGAGGAAGTCAAGGCAGGACGGGTGAAAGGTGGTGTGTGGAGGGAGAGGGGTGTGACCTCATCTGAAAGTTGGGAGACCTACACCCCACTGCCTTCAGGTACCAGCCGACAGCTGCCCGGAGATGGAGTGGCCATGAATTCTGCAGCCCAGCTGACCAGCAATGGGCATGTGCAAGAGAAGCATCCCCAGGCAGCCAGCAAAGCCCGTGGCAAAGAAACCTGGGGGCTGCAGCACATATGGAGAGGAGAAGGGGAAAGAGACATATGGTCCGAGCATCAGCAGGGTCTGCTGCAGAAGGATATATGTGTTCAGTCTTACGGACTGCACAGCACTGATTAAGTGTTCACGTGGATCATCATCGTTTCATACTATAACTACCACCTCAGCATATAGGTCCCAAGTGTACCCCTGTTTTCACATGGGCAAACAGAGATAGAAAGGGCTTGTCTAAATAACTTTCCTAAGGTCCTGCAGTAAAGAGATGGCAAACTCATGATTCATTTCAGGCTGATCAACTTCCAGAGCCTTGCCTCTTAACCAGTGTGCTTCCCATGGATACAAAGCAATGTTCTCACCCACTATGGATGGAAATGTCAATCTGCTACAACTAGGTCTGTCTAGTCAAGGCTATGGTTTTTTCCATTAGTCATGTATGAATGTGAGAGTTGGACTATAAAGAAAGCTGAGCACTGAAGAATTGATGCTTTTGAACTGTGGTGTTGGAGAAGACTTTTGAGAGTCCCTTGGACTGCAAGGAGATCCAACCAGTCCATCCTAAAGGACATCAGTCCTGGGTGTTCATTGGAAGGGCTGATGTTGAAGCTGAAACTCCAATCCTTTGGCAGCCTGATGTGAAGAGCTGACTCAATTTGAACTGTGGTGTTGGAGAAGACTTTTGAGAGTCCCTTGGACTGCAAGGAGATCCAACCAGTCCATCCTAAAGGACATCAGTCCTGGGTGTTCATTGGAAGGGCTGATGTTGAAGCTGAAACTCCAATCCTTTGGCAGCCTGATGTGAAGAGCTGACTCATTGGAAAAGACCCTGATGATGAGAAGGATTGAGGGCAGGAGGAGAAAGGGACAACAGAGGATAGGATGGTTGGATGACATCACCGACTCAATGGACATGAGTCTGGGTAGGTTCTGGCAACTGGTGATGGACAGGGAGGCCTGGCGTGCTGCAGTTCATGGGGTGGCAAAAAGTCGGACGTGACTGACCAACTGACCTGACCGAGAAGGGTGGTAAGGCATTCATGGCATGTCCGTCCGGTGAGAATACCATGGAACTGTTAAATGTAAGAGTGAGGAGCTATCTNGTAGGTTCTGGCAACTGGTGATGGACAGGGAGGCCTGGCGTGCTGCAGTTCATGGGGTGGCAAAAAGTCGGACGTGACTGACCAACTGACCTGACCGAGAAGGGTGGTAAGGCATTCATGGCATGTCCGTCCGGTGAGAATACCATGGAACTGTTAAATGTAAGAGTGAGGAGCTATCTATATTGAAACAGGAAAAGTTCCACATATTTCCAAACTTAAGCTTCATCTATTATCTTTAAATTTTTACTTTGCTTTTGGCTGATTGGATGGGTCTTTGTTGCCACACTCGGGCCTTCTCTAGTCGCGGTGAGCGGAGGCTGCTCTTCGTTGTGGCGGCTTCTCTTGCTGTGGGGCACGGGCTCCGGGCGCGTGAGCTCAGCAATTGCGGTGTGCGGCCCTGGTTGCCTCTCGGTCTGTGGGATCTTCCTGGACCAGGGATTGAACCATGTCCCTTGCATTGGCAGGCAGATTCTTATCCACTGGGCCACAAGTTTCACCTTTTAATAGCCCATGTGATAACAGTTTTTCGGTGTGACTTCATTTGTTCAAAATAGAAAAGGGTGCTCATTTATTACATGTCTATACACAAGATTCAAAGGGAACACTGATCAGGATTGAGGGTCTGGGAGATAAGGGGGGAGGTCTTTTCTTACCCTGTACCTACCCTTCTGAATTATATGAATTTTCTCCCATGTGCTACTTTTATAATTTTAAAATCCTAATAAGAATCAATAAACCAAGGGGAAAAAAAAACAAACACAACCCAATGCTATCCTCAGGATATAAATACATGGCTTCTGGGGTCCTCTCTGATCAACTTCTCTTCTGCCCTGAAATGCACACTTCCCTTAGGCTTACCCGCCTCCCTTCTTTGCCAGGTTGCTCCTCCCCTTGGGATGCTGCTTCTCTGCTCTGTTCTTTTCAAGTCCTACAGATCCTGCAGGGCTTCCCAGGTGGCGCTAGTGGTAAAGAACCCGCCTGCCAATGTGGGAGACGTAAAAGACAAAAGAGTTCAGTCCCTGGGTTGGGAAGGTCCACTGGAGGAGGGCATGGCAGCCCACTCCAGTATTCTAGTTTGAAGAATCCCATGGACACAGGAGCCTGGTAGCCTGGCAGTCCATGGAGTCGTAAAGAGGTGGACATGACTGGAGGGACCTAGCATACAGGCAGACCCTGCAAATCCAGCTCGGTCACCACCTCCTCCAAGAAGCCACACTGACTCCCAACAACCTCTTCCTCTCCAAACACTGATAGCATGTGTTCCCTGCCAATCACATGACCTGGAATCCCACTTTGCTTGACTTCATGTCTCCTGTGTTTATGTTTCATTTTCTAGTATTTTTCAGGAAATATATGTCTTGCCAAATCTTGAGAAAAATTCAGCCAAAAGATTGGGAAAATGAAAAAAAGTATTCTAGTTCTCCCGGGAGAATTGGAGCTCAGCAATCACTACGCAGACATTACTCATTTGTCTGATGTCACTTGAAAAGCCAGAGCAGGAAACTCCGTCATGTGGAGTTGAAGGTTAAGGACGAGAGCAGGTAGGAAAAGCGTTCTTATTTTCTGGGTTACTCTTGCTGGTGGTTGTGTTTGGGACCTCGTATGCTGTTTAACGGGCTTCCCAGTTGGTGCTAATGGTAAAGAACTCCTTTGCTAATGCAGGAGACGTAAGGGACCAGGTTCAGTCCTTGGGTAGGGAAGATCCCCTGGAAGAGACAGTGGCAACCCACTCCAGTATTCTTGCCTGGAGAATACTTGCATGGACAGAGGAGCCTGGTGGGTCCATAGGGTCACAAAGAGTCAGACATGACCAAGGCAACTTAGCATGCATGCATGCTAAGCTAATGGTGTGTCATTCTTGAAACTAAAATAAACATTAATGTTATAGACATTCTTCTCTTTATTCAAATCATATGAGCAGAGTTCTAAGAAATTAGATGAAAAATAAATCCTTTCGCAATTTCTTGATTCTGTGTGATGCTTTTATCCTTGCTAGGAGATCTAAATGTTACACTGTTCAAATATTACCCAATAGTGTTCACTGGCCCTTTCCAGCCCTTGAATATTTGCAAATATTCTTTTTAAAAACAAACAAAAAAAAACAAGCTTTCACACCCATGGTCTGCTGGGACAGTGGGGCAAGAACCCACCCGTAGGGGGTGTTGAAAGGCCCGGGGTGAGGGGTAGTGTGCAACATCCCTCAGCCTTGCTCCAGCATCTGCCATAGTCCTGCTCCTCAATCCTCAAATATTCTTTATAAATTTCTTGTACCACTCTTTATAAATACTATTAAACTACTTATTTATCAAACAATATTTTTAGACATCCATGGTTAAAAATATTTTAAGAATAACATGATTTGGGTGATTCCAATTTCTGGAATGAGATCCCAAAGATTCATGTCTGTTGGAAATTTGGAAACACTAGTGCTGTGACTGAGAATACTAGTCTTTCAATTAGGAGAGCTTTGCTGTTGGATCCGTGGATGGGATGATTGGGTGAGAAAGTACCCAAGCCCCAGAAATAGCTCACAGTCAGTCTTCACAATGCCCACCAGCAGGTGAGAGTGAGATGTGTTTCAGTTTATGGATGCAGGACTGTGATGCTGGTGATGTCGATGACGCGTGTGCATGTGTGTGTGTGTGTGTGTGTTTGGCAGGTTCTCATACAAAAACGGGCTTCTCTGCTCTGTAAACTTTCCATTTGCAAAATAAAGACATTACAGAAGCCAACAATTTTTCAAACATTATTTTCAGTGAAATCTGACCCTAGGAAGAAATCCAAGGTGGACCGTAGAATTAACAGCAATATTTGTTATGCGCCTTCCAAGATTCTGAACACTGTATACTGATGAACTTACGTTTCACAGTGACCCATGTGTCCATATCACAGATAGAAAGTCCAAAGGGGTCTAAATAACTTTTCTAGAGACACATATCAGCAGTCTGGCTCCAGAGCCTAAAGTGAAGGTGGGTGACAGGAACCCAAGGCCTTCCTGCTCACCTTCCCCTTGGTTCTCAGGGTGGTCCATAGCACCCTGGGCATTCCCCCCCCAGAATGCAGCTGGAAAAGTCACTGCCCTAAACAATCTCCAAGGGCTTTTTCAGCTTAGGTTTAATATAAAAATATTCAGTATTCATATACAGTCCATTTCTAAAATTTGCTGAAATCTGCAAATCTGTGAAACAATATGAAACCACACCATAACCATATAAGACAGAAAAGGCGTGGATTCTTGTCCTCATATTTACACAAGGAGCAGAGATTCAGCCTGAGGTCAAACTTCAATCAAATGGCAGAGGTGACTCTAGAAATCAGGTCTCCTGAGTCTTGGCTCAGGGCTTTTTTTTTTTTTTTCCCCAAAGCATATGAAAGCACTTTGTCAAGTGTGAACACTGAACAAATATTCGGTATTATTTTTCATGCCCTTCTCCTAGCCTTGTACAAAGTAGCTGTTCAATAAGGGTCTGTCGAATTGAATGGATGAGAATGGCATCTGTATGGTTATAGAATTCAAGTCAGGTGAGAACAATGGGACCGCTCATAAATTATGGTTCTGTTTACCTTTCCATTGTCGATCCTAATCATTTATTTAAGTATGCCCTCTGCTATCCTTAGACTAACACACACACAAAAGGGAGTAGGCGTTTGCTGATTATTCTTCAACTGACCGCAAGGACTGGTGGCTCCGAAGCACAGTGCACAGGAGAGTCACCAGGCTGGACTCAAAATTCGTTGTGGAGCGGTAGAAGGAACGCTGCCCCAGGCACTAACAGGATTGCTTTCTGTTGGGCTGTAAGCCTGTAAGCCCTCTACTTGCCCATCCTCAAGGCCAAAGAAAGAGTCCAGTGTCAGCAATAGAGACATTGGTGGTTTAATAGGTTGGAGGCTCTTACATGTCTGAAGCAAGGTCCTGGAGTGACACCCCACCACCGTGTCAGATGTCAGGCAGGACTTGGCAGGGGTCTTCACTCCCAGGGGGAGAGGGAGGTTACCACTTACGGGGGGAACTGAAGTCAGGTTGGTTCTTCAGTTCTTTTGTTTCTTCAGGAAACAAATAGAGGGGCATATCCCTTCCCGTCCCTCTGATAAACTATCATCAGGGAGATAGTTCTGATCTGAGGATTAAGACAATCACTAGCAAGGGCCAGGAGCCAGTATGCCGGCACTTCCTAATTAGGCTCTGTGATGTGGGAGGCCAGTCATGTGGATAAGGTGTAGATGAGGCAGGAACTGGTCAAGCGGGGGATGAACAGAGAGCAAGAGAACAGCCATTTTAGATGGCCTAACCATTCACTTTACTTACGTACAAAAGCTCCCAAGAGCCTCTGGGCACCATTCACTGAGAGTCTTAAAAATCTGCAAACTCAGCAGGCTCCCTGGTGACCTAATGGTTAGGATTCCAGACGTTCACTGCTATGGCCCAGGTTCAGTCCCTGGTCAGGGAGCTGAGATCCAGCCAGCTGTTTGACTCGGCCAAAAAAAAAAAAAAAATCTGCAAACTCTTCGACCCCGAAATCCCAGCCACAGAAATTCATTCTAATAAGACCCAGAGATCTGGTGATGCCACAGCTGTTCATTGTAACACTGTTTACAAAAGCAAACATTTAGAAACAACCTACATGTCTGTAGTAAGGAGTTGGCTCAGTAGACCATTAAATCTAGTCTATGGAATACCATATAGCTATTGGGATTGTGTGTGGAGAAAACTCTCTCATATGAGATAATAAAGTAAGGTTGAAAATATGTATACTCAAATTTAACAGTAGCTATCTCTTGATCAGTTGGCTTAGGGATGGCTTTATTTTTTTAATACTTATTTATTTGGCTGCACCTGGTCTGCACCTGCAACATATAGGATCTTTAGTTGTGGCATGTGGGATCTAGCTCCTTGACCACGGATCAGACGCAGATCCCTGCCTGGGGAGCTCATTGGGAGCTCAAAGTTTTAGCCACTGGACCACCAGGGAAGTCCCAGGGACGGCTTTATTGTTTATCATGTTGTTTGTCTCTACTTTCATAAATAAGTGTATTTACCATAAAGAAGGCTGAGCACCAAAGAACTGATGCTTTCCAATTGTGGTGCTGGAGAAGACTCTTGAGAGTTCTTGGAATGCAAGGAGGTCAAACCAATCAATCCTAAAGGGAATCAACCCTGAATATTCATTGGAAGGACTGATGTTGATGTTGAANCCATAAAGAAGGCTGAGCACCAAAGAACTGATGCTTTCCAATTGTGGTGCTGGAGAAGACTCTTGAGAGTTCTTGGAATGCAAGGAGGTCAAACCAATCAATCCTAAAGGGAATCAACCCTGAATATTCATTGGAAGGACTGATGTTGATGTTGAAGCTAAGGCTCCAATACTTCGGCCACCTGATGCGAAGAGCCAACTCATTGGAAAAGACCCTGATCCTGGGAAAGATTGAAGGCAAAAGGATAAGAGGGTGGCAAAGGATGAGACAGTTAAATAGCACCATTGACTCAATGTACACGAATTGGCGCAAACTCCCGGAGACAGTGGAAGACAGAGGAGCCTGGCGTGCTGTAGTCCATGGGGTCGCCAAGAGTCAGACGTGACTTAGCAACTGAACAACAACAGCAACGTATTTACTTGAATAATGAGAAATAGTAAAATTGTCTCAAAGTGATGCCGTGCATGAATAGATAATAACACTGAAGGGTGTTCCCATTACGTATACTCAGTTGTGTGCTCCGTGGCTCAGCCACGGCCAGCTCTTTGTGACCCCATAGACCAGCCGGCTAGGCTCCTCTGTTCATAGAATTTTCCAGGCAAGAGTATTGCAGCAGGTTCCCATTTCCTGCTTCTGGGTATCTTCCTGACCCAGGGATCAAATCCATGTCTCTTGCATCTCTTGCATTGGCAGGTAGATTGTTTATCACTGTGTCACCTGGGAAACCTGTTCCTATTATAATTTTAATAATAATATTAATGATGCAGATAATATTCATTGAGCACTATTTCATGTAGCCCCTCTGCTAAATTCTTAACTAGATTCCTTCATTCAATTCTCACAAAAATTATATAAAGAAGGCACTCTTGTTTGTCTTATTTTATAGGTGAGAAACCTGATGCTCAGAGAGGTGGAGGCTGAAACCACCTCAGGGCGTAATTCCCCTCTTGTCAAATGCAAAAGCAACTAACCTATCAGCAGTTATACACACACACACACACACACACACACACACATGCAAATAGCTGTGGTCTACATTCGATGCTTGCTCCTTGGAAGGAAAGTTATGACCAACCTAGACAGCATATTAAAGAGCAGAGACATTACTTTGCCAACAAAAGTCCGTCTAGTCAAGGCTATGGTTTTTCCAGTGGCCGTGTATGGATGTGAGAGTTGGACTATAAAGAAAGCTGAGCACCGAAGAATCGATGCTTCTGAACTGTGGTGTTGGAGAAGACTCTTGAGAGCCCCTTGGACTGCAAGGAGAGCCAACCAGGCCATTCTGAAGGAGATCAGCCCTGGGTGTTCATTGGAAGGACTGATGCTGAAGCTGAAACTCCAATCCTTTGGCCACCTGATGCAAAGAGCTGAGTCATTGGAAAAGACCCTGACGATGGGAAAGATTGAGGGCAGGAGGAGAAGGGGACGACAGAGGATGAAATGGTTGGATGACATGACCTACTCAATGGACATGGGTTTGGGTGAACTCTGGGAGTTGGTGATGGACAGGGAGGCCTGGTGTGCTGCGGTTCATGGGGTCACAAAGAGTCAGACACGACTGAGCAACTGAACTGAACATTTGCGTGGTGGGATTAAGAATTATCCTTTTTTTCCTTTGCTTACCTATATTTCTTATTTTTTCTAAAATGAGGCCTTTTTTTTATTAGAAAAGGTAAAAGTATTTTAAAGTTGGCAAAGTAAGTTGGTCACGGAGATTCCATATTCTACACATAAAAACTGAAAACAAAGGGAGGGAAAGGGGGTGTAGGGTAGGGATGGACCAGGAATTTGGGACTAGCAGATGCAAACTATTATATGGATAATAGATAAACAACAGGGTCCTACCGTATAGCCCAGGGAACTATATCCTATAATAAACCATAAAGAAAAAGAATATGAAAAAGAAGCATATATACACATACATTTATATTCAGTTATATGTATAGGTATATAGCTGAATCACTTTGCTGTACACCTGAAACTAACATGACATTGTTAATCAATCGTACCTCAATAAAATGAATTTTTTTAAAAAGGAAAAAAAAGTGGGTCTATTTCAGAGGAAGAGAAGCAAGGGAGCCAGAACGTTAAGTCCCCGGAGGCAGAGTCTATCTTCCCTTCTGCATCCCTCTTGCAGAGTTGGATCCTGCTGTGAGAAAGAGGTGCCCCTCAGGGTGGAAGAGGCCTGGAGAACCCAGGCTGCCCCTGGAAGCAAGATGCCTGGACAAGATGCTTTAAAAGGGCTCTCCCTTCCCACACTCTGGAATTCTTGGCAGCCCAACTGGCCTCAGAAGCAGATGGATTTGCACATAAACCCTAAATCTGTCAACTGTGACGTTGCAGGTAAAACACAGTTTGTCTCTAAACCCTGCACAACGTGCACTGTATTATGTCTTACTTCTTAAGATTTGGGAACTGGCAGAATTAAGACCCAGTGCAATGCCTGGCATATTGTAGGGATCTGATAAAATGTAGGTGTTTTATGTTAGTATGATTTCACCAGGATAGTGATGCTGTGATCTGTATGGTAAGAATATGATCATTATTATCCGCACCTCCCTTCTTCCAGGCTCCCACTCCTGCTTGACCTTCTCAAGTCTAACTCCCTTTCCCCACCCCGATACCAAAGTCCCCTTTTTGTCTTTTTCAGACTTGAATCAGTTTCTCATAGTTAGACTCAACCAATAAAATTAATGACTCTGAAAGTGCTAGGAGTTCATCATAGCTCCACACTTGCTCTTAACAGAGACCTTCGGTTCCTAACCACAGAGGTCGACAATAGTGTGAGTGTTGGCTCTGTACCTTGTTGATTTTACAGGGTGATCTGTACGTGGTTCCTGAGAGAGGGAGGGTCCTGGGGGGAGGGAAGTGGAGGCCTCACCGGGTCACCCACATTTCCTGACCTTTGATTCTTTCCAAATCTTCTCTTTCAGGCTCTAGACATTTTATGCCCATTGTCATGTTTTATAAACTTTTATTAGCAGCACATTAAGATGGATGAGCGTGGAAATCCTTGAAGTTGTTCCCAATAACCTGGCCTCTTTACTATGACCGTAACCTCACCACGTATGCCATTTCCATAGTCTAAGGATCAAAAAGAGCCTTTTGCTTTTGCCGAACAAACAGCTGCCCAGCTGTACAACCAAGCGGGGCATCAATAAGGCCAAGAATGTATTTAGGGAAGGTGTGCTAATACCATACACACAGAAGTTTATGGATTTAATGGTTGGAAACACAGAGCAGAAAATTGACTGTTCTTAGTCATGGCTGCAAACTTGGAACTATATGCCATAAATACATTGTGAGCCCATCAAAATGAGTAACTGGGATATGAAAACCAGAAGATATTCCGTTATCACTCACTGGTCTCACTGTTCAAATGCAGTCCTCTGATGGCTATATTTACGACTCCATCCCTCCAGATTTGCCTTATTCCAAATAAATCATCACCCATCTCACTGACCCAAATCCCATTTCTTCCTAAACATTTTCATTCTCCCTCTCTTGAGCCTAAATGCAAGTGCAGTAAAAAATATTATGAATCCTTTAGGGTACTTTTCACCAATTAAAAGTGGCATATTAAATTTCTGAAAACCTTTCTAATCTGCAGTATAAAATCACATTTTATGGTACCAGATAATTTAGAATCCATAAGCTAATTAAATGAAGTGAATGACAACTGTATTCTCTAGATAAATGATATATCAGTCACAGATAATGTACAAATTTAAGGGACTGGAACCTTTGGAAGGAAAGAGAAACAATGAAAAAATTTGAGTTACAAATGCTCATTTACACATAAATCCAACTGGTTATATTAACTGTATAATGGGATTAATTGCCAGAGTCATTTTGTCTCCAAATCTCTCCAGAGTTATGGGAACATGTTCTTCCTGCTGTTAAGAAGGACTGAGGCGTGCTGCTGGCAATCCCAGATCGGGAGAGAGGACGCAAGGGCTCCATCCCTGATGAGAAGAGAGAAAGTTTCCACATTAAGATTCAAATATTACATCAAGTGGAACTGTCAGTTTCATGGCCCAGAAGCCTTAGGATCATATACAGTAAGTCCTTGACATACAAGCTTTCAAGTTGTGAACTTTCAAAGATGCGAACGTGCTACTACTCGGACACCATTGCACTGATTTTTCAAGAGGGTAGATAGAGGGGCTTCCCTGGTGGCTCAGTGGTGAGAGTCCGGCTGCCAGTGCAGGAGACATGGGTTTGATCCCTGATCCGAAAGACCCCACATGCCGTGAAGCAGCTAAGACCATGTGCTACAACTCTTGAGCCTGTGCTCCAGAGCTTGGGAACTGCAACTACTGAGCCCCCAAGCTGCAACTGCTGAAATCCACATGCCCTGGAGCCCTGTGCTCTGCAGCGGGAGAGGCCGCTGTAGTGAGAGGCCCTCGCCTGTAACTAGAGAGTAGCCCCTACTTGCTGCAGCTAGAGAAAAGCCTGTGCAGCAAGGAAGACCCAGCACAGTCAATAAATAAATAAATGAATTATCTTTTTTTTTTTTTTAGAGGGTAGATAGAATTGAATTCAGCAAGAAACCAGAACCTGTGCCATCAGTGTCAGGACTGAGTGAAGTTGCAGCTTGCCCTCCATCTCCTATTGCTGATGATCCCTCAACTCTACCATCTCCCACCTCCTCATCCTCCTCCAGCCAGTAACTCTTCTTGCCTGTTCACTCAATTACCACCCCTGTATGCCAGCTGTTATACTGTACTACTGTACTTTTCAAGGTACTGTATTATAAGATAAATAATTTTTTCCTCATTTTTTGTGTTTTTTTATGTATTATTTATGTGAAAAGTATGATAGACCTATTATAGTACAGTACTATACAGCCAATTGTGTTAGTTGGGTACCTAGGCTAACTTTGTTGGACTTGAGAACAGATTAGATTTACAAGTGCTCTTTCAGAAAAGAACTCGTTTGTATGTATATAGGGGACTTACTATCATGTAAAGGTTTAGGAGAAACTTAAAGAGCATCTAGTATGGGGTTAAGAAGGATTCTGAATTTTTGTTTAGGTTCAATAAGAAAGACTATATTGATAAATGAGAAGTGTGTGGCAAGGACATGGGAACAATAAGACACACACGCCAAGCATAATCAAGTTCAAATTGTTCATTTGAGAAAGGAATAAAGCCTTCCCAAAGATGAGGTGATTACCTGAAGTCAGAAGGTCAAGGTCAGTGGTCGGTACTGGAGAGAGAATCTAAGATCCTGAGTTTTTCCCACAAAGCACCCCCACTTCCCAGCAGAGCCCTCAGGATATACTAAGGCAGTTCCGACTTTCCTAAAAGAGAACAGCATGGCTTTTGTTTGTCTGACAGCAGCAGAGAAGGAAGGCATATATCTTCATGGTTCCCACCTTCTCCAGGCCAAAGCCAGCCCTCGTTAGGCTATAAGTGAAGACCTTACTGACTTCAGTCAATCAATCAGAGAGGTTATTTCAAAGCTGAATACTCAGACATACAGAGGAAAAGTCCAACTGTCTAAAGAGAGCTAAGGTCAGACTGGCTATCTCATGTACAATAGGAAAAGATCTGAAGGTCAGGATAAGCAATCTAATAAAGCCATGAGGGAAAAATCCTAGAATAGATAAAGCTAGAAGCATGACTTCACTTGGTTCCAGGGTCCTTGCCCCACCCCCCACCCATTTAAAGGAAGAACCTCCAAGAAGATAGAGCCTTATTCTTTTAGTGTGTCAGGCCCAAATAGCGCACTCAACACAGAGCTGCATATGGTATTGAGTGAATCTCCTGCTTAGACTCAAGCAGTCAACTCGTAGGTGGAAGCTGCATGGCAAATGTGTTAGTGAGAATGCTCTGAATCGTAAGGACAGAGACTCATTTCAGACTAACTTAAGCAAAAGAGGGTAATCCACGGTTCATAAAACAAAAAACTCAAGCAAAGAGGAAGTTTCAGGTATGGTTGGATCCAGGTTTCAAGAGTTGGTCAGTAGATATTAGATTTCTCCTCCACGTTTTGGTTCTTTTTTCCTCTGTTTGGCTCCATTTTCAGGCAAATCCCTCATGTGGTAGCACCCAACATCTGTAGGCTTATATCCTCTCAAGTTCATCAGAGACAAACAGAGGCCCTCTTCTTCTCCTAGTTCTTGCCTAAGTCCAGATCTGAGACTCACTGACAGCCACCAGCAGTTGCATGGGTTAAAGAACAGCTTCCCAAAGTCTCTGGAAGGACAGAGCCCAACAAATTGACGGTAGCTTGCGATGCTGATTTTGGACTTCTGGTCTCCAGAACTGTGAGAGGACACATTGGCTTTGTTTTCTGCCACCACTTTGTTATAGCCGCCACAAGACACTAATACGGGCGGTATGGGAGTAGTGTATCTTCAGCAGGAAGGTTTAGGTGAGGACAGAAAGGGGCAGCAGAACTTTGCTGGGAGAGAGGGACGGGGTGGACATGCTGTCAGTAGTGTTTCACCAACATTTCAAGAGTCAGATTGAGGGATGGAGTCATCTTTCTACTCCCAGTGGCAGTCAGAGTGCAGGACTTGCTTCAAGACCGATCCAGTATGTGACGTTGCCTGTTCTTACACTTGGAATAAGGCGGCATCTTACTGACTGAAGACAAGCGTGGAGCAAAGAGGCAGAACGCCTCTGACACACAGTGTCCAGAAGACCTGGCTCCTTAGTTTCCTCCTCTCCCCAAGAGGAGGAATATTCTTAACCCTCCGGATGGGTCTAATCCTCGTAATGGGTTGCCTTTCTTTCATCATCCTAGGAAAAGACACAGACTTTATGACCAAGAGGAGTAGTATTTATGAAGGTAGCTGATAGTTACTGGATAGTCAACCATGCAAAGTGCTGTAAAGTCATTGAATCCTCACCGCAGCACCAGATGAGGAGACTGAGGCACAGAGAAGGTGAGCACCTAGTCTAAAGTCACACAGCTAGTGCACAGTAGAACCAGACTTGAAACCCATGCAGTCTGACCTCTGAGCCCACACTCTTAGCCTCAGGCCACAATGCTCAGGATGGCGTTAACCCCACTCACCACCCGCCCCCACCCCGCCAGCTCATTCCTGGGGGCCTCAGCCAGAGATTTGCCAGATATTGCTTTTTTGCTGGCTTCTCATTCTTCATGCTGCTACTTTTTAGCCATGTTACTGATGAGAAAACAGCTTAGTAAAATCAATGGTTTTAAATTATACCTTTATGTAGCAAGGATACAAAACAAGCTACAAAACAGAAATACTTTCCCGTGACAAAAAAATCAATCTCACTGATGCTACTGTTCCTTGAGCCTGCCTCCACCACCACCCCCCTCCCCCGCCCCTTCCCCCCTAGT
>SJYX01005961.1:131192-193595 GCA_006410675.1 Oreotragus oreotragus | reverse complement strand
TACTTAAGGCTTTCTCTGCTCTTGCATCTGCCAGCTTTGTGCAGACTTTCTTCAGGTTTCTTGCTCGGGAGACTCGTTTTATCTAAAAGGTCAATTCTTTCAGCGGGGCACCAAGCAGAATTGAATATAATTATCCCAATCTCTACCGTGTAGAATTCATGCTTGAATTCATTCAAAAAATAGCATGCAGTATAATTAACTCAGAGTCCAACCAAATCTATTGAGAAAGCCTCAGGTATCATACAGTTCCACTTACAATAGAACATTTTCATTTAAGGACATTGTACGTATTAACCCAAGTCAGCATCCAATTACTCTGAATAAGTGAATTCTCTGTTCCAGGAATGTAATTTGAAAATGTTGTCATGCAATCTGAGGCAAAAGGTCCTTTTTCATTAATCTAACTCTCATTAAAGTGGAAGCCTGCAGGTTATTTCAAATCCATTAGTTTTAAATACAGGTGATTACAATTCTATTGCACGTAAGACAACAGAAGTGTCTATCAAGAAATATTGGGACGTTTTGAGGGATGGGACTGGTCGGAGGTTTTGCTGTCACGGCTGAGCATGAAATTTACCAGCTGATGGAAAGGGAGACTGTTCTAACCCCCTTAGGGCATACACAGTCCATTGTGTGAACCCAAAGGGTGAAACTACATGTGGGAAAGAGCTTGTGTTGGTCCTGCTCTCCCACAATTATCAGTTGTGTGTATTTCCGATCCACTTAGCTTTGGAAGGTCGGTGAAATTAACACTCACAGTATTAATTCTTTAAGAGGCTGGCAGTCTTTGGACATCCGGCTTCATCTGCCTAGCTTCCCCTCCACTGCCTCTGTTTACTAATCCTTCAGATCACTGACTCAAGGCCCCTTCTCCAAGCAGCTTCGTGACTACCCAACTAGCAGTGACAGGCTTCTGCCTTGAACCCTGTACAAATGATTCCTTCGATATTTGCCATCAGCCTGTTTAGCTTTTCAAATGTGACTCAGTCCAATAAATATTTCTTGAGAAGAGTGAATATCAGGCACTGGGCTAGTTGCTAGAGATTCAGTGGCCAGGGTCACAGCCCTCATCCTCAAGAAACTCAGATTCTAGTGAGTGAGGGTGGGGAGACAGAGGGGACGCCAGGCGTTGACACTGAGTGCCTGTGAGCGTTATGATACGGGACTTACAGGGGAAGGTGGAAGTCCAAAGAAGAAGTTCCCAACGTGAACTTCATATCGTTTCTTTACCTAAAACCCTCAAATGGCTTCCCCTTAGATATGGAACAGAATCCACACCTCCAAAAAGGCCTCCACGTTTCCAAGATGATCTGGCCCCTCTACTCCCCTCTCACCTCCGTTATCTTCACACTATTCAGCCACGCTGGCTTCTTTGAGTCCTTTAAACATTTGAAACCCTTTGCTGTCCCAGTGCCTCTGCACATGCTATCCTCTTTCTGTCTGTGCACTTCACCCCTAAATTCTTCAACTCACTCTTCCCTTCTTATCCTGTAGCTCTCAGCTCAACTGCCACTGCCTCATGGAAATTCCCTGAACTATACGTTCTAAAGTAACTTGTAGGCCTGAAATGTTTTCAGTTATTTCTTTCGAAACACTTTTTGTTCAGTTGCTAAGTCATGTCCAACTCTTTGTGACCTCGTGGACTGTAGAATGCCAGGCTCTGCTGTCCTCCACCATCTCCCAGGGTTTGCTCAAGCTCATGTCCATTGGGTTGGTGGTGCTATCTAACCATCAAATCCTCTAGTCACCTGAAATATTAGTATCTGTTCAGTGTTATCTCTGTCCCTCTTTAGAATATAAATTACTGGAAGGCAAGGACATGGTCAGTTTTAACTATCATGAAATCTACTGCACCTGGCCCAGAGCCTGGCATAGAGCGAGCACTCAATAATATTTGCTGGAAGGAAAAGAATGAATAAATGACTTGGGGATAATTAAAACTGAGACTTTAGGAATTTCCCGTCAAAAGATAATGGAAGAGGAGGGATGTCTTATTTTCAAATTGGATCATAACTTTGGGTGGGCTTCTTCATTTGTGACTCGTGAGAGTCATGTCTTTGGTATCAAAGATAACCCATATATTTCTGTTGTTATATTCCCCACATTTTTCAGCAGTGTCCTGGTGAACCCCAAGCTGCTGGGACTGCACTGAGGCTGAATCTGGCAGAAGGAGTCCTCAGGGCTTGCTTGTGTCTCTCCTGGGTGAGCAAAATAACAAAGCTGAACACAGGACGGAATTTCCACTCCCAAACCCTCTTAGTGGTCTCTACCACCTCAAGCTTCCCTACCTACAAGCCAACTGGAAAGACTTTTCTCTTAAATAAGTTATGTGCACTCAATATCTATCCCTAAGCTATTTTGTGTGGCTGCTGGGTGCAAAGTCCAGGGCTGGGGAGCTGGGGAACTAAAAAATTTCACTATCTCAGCATTGGAGAGACTTACATTTGCTTTGAGAAAATAAATCTTTCCCAGAGCAGTGAAACCTTTTCAGGTGTGAAAGTTCATT
Source organism: Oreotragus oreotragus (assembly GCA_006410675.1). Classification (NCBI taxonomy): domain Eukaryota; kingdom Metazoa; phylum Chordata; class Mammalia; order Artiodactyla; family Bovidae; genus Oreotragus; species Oreotragus oreotragus. Next base: position 191,089 of record SJYX01005961.1, on the reverse strand, counting down.
TACATCCATTGCCTCTTTTAAAACCCCACAGAAGCCTTCCAAAGTCAAAGCACCATTACAGGAAAAAAAAGTAACAGGCTTCAGATAAGGGAATGACTTGCTAGAAGTCATATATGGAGGAAGCGGAAAAACTCAAACATGGTCAACATTATTTCACCAATTTTGGCCATCCCTCAAATAACCACAGGATAAATTAAAGAAAATTGATCTTCTTGGAAACTCTCCTAGAATCCCCTGGGACATGCAAGGTCAGGGAGAGGTGGCCACGTTTGTAAGACTGACCATCACGGAAGTAGCCCAAGGGTCCCCTGGGATGGTCCCCTGCCCATCATCAGCCTTTGAAAAAGTTGTTCAGCAACAATAATTTCTATCACTTCAAACTTTTCATCCCAACCATTTCCCACTTCCCAGGCCACTTCAAGGATCACTACTTCCTTGAAGGTTTCCACGAATATACTTCTAGATCTTTTTCCTCCATACAGTGACCACCAAACAATCCTGCAATTATTAGATACCATCTTGTGCAGTTCTCTAGTGGTTTCATGGGTTGTCTTATCTCTCTGACTACAATGAAAAGAGTTTGGGCAGGAACAAGGCCTAATAATACTAATTATAAGATAATAATCTCTTTTATGTAGCCATACTTTCAAGTTTACAAAACAGGTTCAGTTCCTCACTGGACCCCAGGGAGGCTGGCAGCACCAGTGCTGTGATTATTCATGTGTGACAGATGAGGAAACTGAGGCAGGGAAGATCAAGAGACTTGTCTGAGATGGCACAGGCCATCCACGGGGACGAATGGTATGAGTCAAACTGGGACTTAAAGCTGGTTTATCTAATTTCAAGATTCTTTTACCACATTGCCCCAAATCTCCTTTCTTTGGCCAAAATTCTGGCATTTTCAACTTCCCCTTTCTTTTCTCAATCAATCTTTCCACTTCTCCACATTGAGCACTGAATTTCTTGGGGCTCTTAAGCCAACCTAGATGATGTGCATCCAAAAGTAACATCCTCAGAGAAAGGACATTTTTGCTTAAAAAGCAGTACATGAATCAATGAAAATAACAAGCTCACTTTTATGGTAGCTGTTTGTCTTGGGTTCCAAAACTAAGCCTGTCAAGTGTTGATGGGCATCCAAAACCTCTATAAGCTCCAAGTCCATGTGTTCTAGTCTTCATTCATGACCAAGAAATAGACCTTGCATTGATGTTAGACACTAGTTTGTCTGATTGGAGCTTCGGTATGGGCTTGGGGTCCTGGGCTACCCAAAGGGGAGAAAACTCACAAGGAAGGATTTGCCTGCTGATCACAGGATGGCTTAAATATCTCTAGTCCCTTTCCACTTCATCCTCCTTCAGTAAAGAGAATAAGCTAGCTAGCTCCCTGGAAGATCTTGCCAAGAAAACAAATTTAGGGAAGTCCCTGGTGACCCAGTGGTAAGGGTTCCACACATCCACTGCAGGGGGCATAGGTTCAGTTCCTGGTCAGGAGTTAATATTCTGGTGTTTTGCGTGGCACAGCCAAAGGGGGAACAAAAAGGAAACGAATCTAGAGCACTCTGAGCTCAGAGATATCTTAGAAAAGGGAATGTGATGAGTAAAAGGCACCAGAATCATTCTCAAAGCTATTTTTGTAAGTGACATGTAGGCATCCCAGCCTGGTGCCTGAAACATACATCGCAAACAACATCCACGAACGAACACACGATGGTTTTCCGGAAGCAACATATGACCTTAGGTGAACTAGGTATATGTGACATCCCCACACCCACTCTTTGAAATGCCCAGCATGCAAATACGTGGCATCTGTGTATGCATAGACTTGAATAGCTCTAATGTGTGAGAATTATTAGCAAACGTTGGCTTTTTAACTATTAAAGTTTAAAAACAAACAAAACCCGCTTGTCTCACACCTTCAACTGATTACTGCATAAAATATGTCATGGTACTGGGCTGCCAATTTTTTTTTAATCTGCCCATTTCCTTCCTCCTCCCTCGACTGCCCCAGTTCTCCTATCATTTTAGACAGATCCAGGAAAGAAAAGCTCCAGAGGAGAAAAGCCAACAGCCTACACTAAAATTACACATGCGTGAGTGTGCAGGTCTGTGCATGTGCGTGCATGCGCGAGCACACACACAAGGATCTTGATGCCGCTTAGTATTTTTTAAACACTTCTTTCCATTCCAGTCCCTGTGCTAAGTGTGTTTTTACATTAGCTTATGTAATCCTCTGATATTAAAATCAGCCGCTAAACAATTCAGAGCTTCATGTAACACTTAACCAACCAAAACTACGCTTTCAGTTTTCCATCTTAGAACAATCCTCGGGACCTCTCACTGACCTCAAGGTCTTGCTTCCCTTTGTTCTTCTGAACTGAGCCAGTGACTTCTACTTTCTAAAGGGACATTTGAATTTCTTTTCAAATGTATATCTGACCTTATTTACGCCGACTCCCCTGATTTTCAAAATGTTCGTTTGAATGTCTTTTCAAATGAAATAGCCTTTTGAAGTTTGTTTACTTGTGAATGCTTTCCCTCTGGATTCCAAAGTATTTTCTGGAAGCAGTGGGGGAGGTGGAGGATATCGTATTTATATATTGCTTGTATGTCTAAAATTCCTTTTATTTATGTATAAACACCTGTACTACTGGATTAAGTATTATACACCAGGTATTATGTATAAATGCTCGCATTTATATCTAAAAGAGAACCAGTAAGATGGATATGTCAGGAACAGAGGTGGAAAAGTCCCCCAGCTCAATTTGAGGGCCCTTATTTCTTCCTGCCTACATATTTTGAGTAAATGTGAAAAGCCATACTTCAAGTCTAGACTTCTTCCCACAATATCTCATGACATTTTTTGAGAAATGTACTGTAATTATCCTTGTTTACCACTGGGATTTGGAGATTAAAAAAATGCACCCAATGTCACATAGCTACCAAAGGGAGAAGCTGATGTTTACACCGAAGGCTGATTCTTTGGTGAATTTTCTATGCAATGTTGATTTACAAAAAGCTTTTGTTCTTCTCGTAGTTGTTTTGTTTGAGGTCACGTGTGTGACTGCTTGGGCCTTAGTCTCACTTTAAGAGACTGTTTTCCCTCAGGTACTTCCCACATCTATCCTCTGCTTTGCTCTGCATGGCTGGCCTGGCCCCTGCAGGGTGCATCCCAGACTTCATATCTCTTGGTTTACACCTAGATTCAGCCAATGGAGGTAAGTGCCCAGGACAGTGGCTGATTCTCCTCCATGTTTCCAGATCCCATCTGAGAGCTTCCACCTTAGACTCCAGCCCTTTGCCTCCTCCCTCCGACCCTTCATCCTAGAGACGATGGTGCCTGTGTGCACACATGCTCAGATGCTCAATCGTGTTCATTCTTTGCGACCCCATGGACTGGAGCCTGCCAGGCTCCTCTGTCCATGAGATTTCCCAGGCAAGAATACTGGAGGGGGTTGCCATTTCCTTCTCCAGGGGATCTTTCCAACCCAGGGATAGAACCTGCATTTCCTGCGTCTCCTGTACTGGCAGATAGAGTCTTTAACACTAAGCCACCTGGGAAGCCCAGAGATGATGGTGGATTGCTACAATTTCTAATCTCTGATTGGCTACTGTCCCTTCTAGCTTCTCAGCTCTTTTATCATCTATGTAACCAATCCTGTCGGGGAAGGCAATGGCACCCCACCCCAGTACTCTTGCCTGGAAAATCCAATGGACGGAGTAGCCTGGTGGGCTGCAGTCCATGGGGTCGCTAACAGTCGGACAGACTGAGCGACTTCACTTTCACTTTTCTCTTTCATGCATTGGAGAAGGAAATGGCAACCCACTCCAGTGTTCTTGCCTGGAGTATCCCAGGGATGGGGGAGCCTGGTGGGCTGCCGTCTATGGGGTCACACAGAGTCGGACACGACTGAAGTGACTTAGCAGCAGCAGCAGCAACCAATCCTGTATATTAGATTCTTCCCTTTTACAATAGTTAGACTGGGTCTGCCTTCCTGGCTTGAAGCTGCCTGATACAGAGAAGAATGCACATGAGATCATTCAAGAAAACACAAGAACAGTCGCAATCAAAATGGTGTGAAGCTGATTACGCTTAGTGACCACATTTCTCTATTGCAAGGTAGGACGTTACCAAGAATGAATGCAGACTGGGAGAAAATACTCCCTAGGCGGACAGATCTAAAGATAAAATATATTAGTGCATTTCAGCAAGTATCATTTTCCACTTCTTTGAAGGGTAACAATGATGCATAGAGCCCCATGGATTCTGCTCCCTAAAGGAACCCTAGTGGTTCCCTTGTCTCATGAAGGAGAGCAAGACCTGGCACAAATTTGTTACCTCTATCAGACCAAGGGTATTGCTGTTTAGTTGATAAGTCATGTACAACTCTTTGTGACCCCATGAACTGCAGCACGCCAGGCTTCTGTGTCCTCCACTATCTTTCAGAGTTTGCTCAAACTCATGTCTGTTAAGTCAATGATACCATCCAAACATCTCATTCTCTATCACCCCTTCTCCTCCTGCCTGCAATTTTTCCCAGTATCAGGGTCTAATCCAATGAGTTGGCTCTTCACATCAGGTGGCCAAAGTATTGGAGCTTCAGCTTCAGCATCAGTCCTTCCAATTAATATTCAGGACAGATTTCCTTGAGGATTGACCGGTTTGGTATCCTTGCAGTCCAAGGGACTCTCAAGCATCTTCTCCAGCAACACAATTCAAAAGCACCAATTTTTTGATGTTCAGCCTTCTTTATGATCCAACTCTCACATCCGTATATGACTACTGGAAAAACCATAGCTTTGACTATGTAGACCTTTGTCGGTAAAGTGATGCCTCTGCTTTTTAATGTGCTCTCTAGGTTTGTCATAGATTTTCTTCCAAGGAGCAAGTGTCTTTTAATTTCACGGATGCAGTCAATGCAGACAAATGTAGTGACTTTAAACCTGAATCTCATGAGTACATACCTGATTTGGAGCTACCCACTCTTGTTCTACCTTTCTCCATGATTCTGGTCCTGTTCAATCAACAGCATGAAGGAGGAAAAAGAAGGATTGATGAGGCATTACTGGGAGGTACATGTTTCATCTGGAGCTACTGTAAAGACAAAGGACAAAAGCCACTGTCTTTCCCAAAAGTGAGAGTGAAGTCTCTTAGTCTTGTCCAACTCTTTGCAACCCTGTGGACTGTAGCCTGTCAGGGTCCTCCATCCATGGGGTTCTCCAGGCAAGAGTACTGGAGTGGGCTGCCATTTCCTTCTCCAGGGGATCTTCCAGACCCAGGGATCGAACCTGGGTCTTTCCCGAGGCAGCTCCCCCAAAACACACTTTTGCTTTTCTTGCCAAGGAAGCCCCTGGGAGACATCTATGCCTGAATATGGTATAACTAACTGAATTGCAGTAGCAAATATCAGCTAGACACATTAGTTCTAACTTGGTTTCCAAATTGTCCATATTGTAGCCAAAATCTCAATCCTGGCAATAGTGGATATGTTAGTCAGGAATCTTCAGAAAAACAGAACTTTGGTGTATATAAGTATATATATATATATATATATACATACATACATATACATATATATGTATGTATACACACACACAAAAAGCTTTATTGTAAGGAATTGGCTCACAGAATTATGGAAGCTGCAAGTCCAAAATCTACAGAGTTGCTGTCTCAGTTTGAGTCCAAAGGCTGGAAGCTGCTGAAGAACCAGGAAGAACTGATGTTTCAGTTCAAAAAGGAACAGTTTTGATCAGGCCAGGAAAAGTAAATGGTCATCATTTTGAAGGTTATCAGTTGAGAAAATGCCCTCTTACAGACTGAGGGTCAGCCTTTTGTCTTAGTCTGACCTTCCACTAGTTGGATAAAGCCCTGCCTACATTAGAGGACAGCCTGCTTCACTCAGTCTACTGATTTAAATGTCAATCTCATCCAAAACACCCTCACAGAGACACCCAGAATAATGTTTGACCAAATATCTGGGTACCCTTTGGACAGTCAAGTTGACATATACAATTCATCCTTACAGCAGGTAAGAAGTTCTGTAAAATATAAAGGTTAGAACCACAAGGATTCTTCCACTTATATGAAGTACTTAGACTATAGTCAAATTCATAGAGACAGAAAGTAGAATGGCAGTTTCCAAGGCCTAGGAAGAGGGGAAAATGAGCAGTTATTTTTTAATGGGTATAGAGTTTGGCTAGGGTGATTAAAAAGTTCTGGAGTTAGACAAGGGTGATGGTGGTACGGTAAGGTGATGATGCATAATGCCACTGAACTCTATGCTTAAAAATGGCTAAAATGATCAATTTTATGATATATATATTTGACCATGATCATATTTAAAAAAACAACTAAAAACATTAATAAAATATTACTTAGACAATGGGGTTGTTGCTGTTTTTAAGTAAATTAATAGATATATTCTAATAATTTTGCAGTTAAATAAACAAAGATTGTTTCAGTTATCCATTGTGCGCTAACAAATCACACCAAAGCTTAGTGATTTAAAACATTTTATTATCATTACTATTACTATTATTATTATTCTGTTCTCACTTGAGATCTCTCATGTAGAAGAAGTCGGATGGTGGCTGAGGCTGCAAAATCTAAGACAGCTTCTATCCCATGCCTGGTACCTGAGCAAAGATGGCTGGCAGGCTAGGACTTTGCTCTCTCTACACGCATTCTCTCCATGGGGTCGGCTTGGGCTTCCTTACATGGTGGTTGGATCCCAAGAATGAACTCTGCCTTGTCACTTCTGTCACAGTCTAAGGTTAAAGCAGTCAGAGGCAGTCATCTTTCAAGCGGCAGGAAAACAGACACCACTTCTCAATGGGGAGAAGGGTAAGAATCGGCAGCCACCTTTAATCCTCCACAAGGTGAGGGAGGTGTGCAGACAGCAACGGCGTTCTTTCTCGATTTTCATACCTTCTTGTTGCTGTTGTTGTTCAGTTGCCCAGTCGTGTCTGACTTTTCGCAATCCCATGGACTGCAGCACACCAGGCTTCCCTGTCCTTCACCATCCCCTGGAGCTTGCTCAGACTCATGTCCATCGAATCGGTGATAACAGCCAACCATTTCCTCCTCTGTTGTCCCCTTCTCCTCCCACCTTCAATCTTTCCCAGCATCAGGGTCTTTCCCAATGAGTCAGTTCTTTGCATCAGGTGGCCAAAGTATTGGAGTTTCACCTTTAGCACCAGTCCTTCCAATGAATATTCAGGACTGATTTCCTTTAGGATTGACTGGTTGGATCTCCTTGCTGCCCAAGGGACTTTCAAGAGTCTTCTCCAACACCACAGTTCAAAAGCATCTGTTCTTTGGCACCCAGCCTTCTTTATAGTCCAACTCTCACATCCATACATGACTACTGGAAAAACCATAGCTTTTTTTCATTCCTAGTCATCAATTCTAAGAAAATATTACTTAGGAAAGCTACATTAGCCAGAATGTTATCATTTCAGGCTTGACACATGAGAAGCTCTTGTGATCCCATAGGAATAGGGATGGGTTTTCTGGCAAATCAAATCCTCCATTGAGTAGAATATCAAAGCACCCCACCACACACAAAAGCAATGTTCAAAGGCCTGATTTAGATCCCATCTATTTAATGCTAAAACTGCAGAAATTCATTTCAACTTTCTGAGATGACTCAGAAGGCTGCAGCATGGGGGAGGGGTCACCACCAGTAGCATCCATTATCATTTCGATGGTCCTGCACCCCAGGGCTGGTTGACAGAATGCCAAAAAGATAAACCGCTTTTACTGTAATTCCCAGTCTGAAAAAAAGGGATTTACTAAGCAAATTAAGAGGGTGAAGAAACTTGCAAGGGGTGACATTTAGCCTACTCACAACACCAAACTTTTCAAGCTCTTTAGAAGCACAATTTACATACAATTACAGGAAGGCTTCATTTATCCACCCTTGTCAGAGGAGGAGCAGTTTCACAGAAGTGGATTTTTCAGATAATGGTTGCTTCCCCCTAGAGGCACCAAGCCGTCCTATCCAGACCAGACTGAACTCTTCCCAGATGTACTGCAAACCTCCCGAAGCCTCTACATGATGAACACACAGCATGTGGCTCACCTCTTTTGGATGAGTACAAGTTCCCAGGACTCCCTGTTACGGTTATTGTTGTTTAATCACTAAGTCCTGTCCGACCCTTTATAGACCCCATGGATTGAAGTCTGCAAGGCTCCTCTGTCCATGGGATTTCCCAGATAAGAATACTGGAGTGGGTTGCCATTTCCTTCTGCAGAGGATCTTCCTGACCCAGGAAGTGAACCCACGTCTCCTCCATTGGCAAGTGGATGCTTTACCGCTGAACCACCAGGGAAGCTCACTCCCTTGCAGGTCTCTAAAACGATAATGCACCTGAAGTTACCCACTCACCACGTGGCTGCCTTCCATCATTCAGATCATGTTTATTAACCTTCTACTTCTGCCAGGTGCTGTTTTTATTGTTCTTTTAATCTCCTTTTTCCTGACTTCAGGTACAAAGAGTGGAGATAGCTTACTGCTAATTCACCAGTCTGTTTTGTTTTACTGAATTTTTAAAATCGAAATATAGTTCATTTACAATGTGTGTTAGTTTCAAATGTTCAGTTCGGTTCAGTTCAGTCACTCAGTCATGTCCGACTCTTCGTGACCCCATGAATCACAGCACGCCAGGCCTCCCTGTCCATCACCAACTCCCGGAGTTCACTCAAACTCATGTCCATCGAGTTGGTGATGCCATCCAGCCATCTCATCTTCTGTCATCCCCTTCTCCTCCTGCCCCTAATCCCTCCCAGGGTCAGGGTCTTTTCCAATGAGTCAAATCTTCACAAGAGGTGGCCAAAATATTGGTGTTTCAGCTTCAGCATCAGTCCTTCCAATGAACACCCAGGACTGATCTCCTTTAGGATGGACTGGTTGGATCTCCTTGGGGAAATAGTGGAAACAGTGTCAGACTTTATTTTTGGGGGCTCCAAAATCACTGCAGATGGTAATTGTAGCCATGAAATTGAAAGACGTTTACTCCTTGGAAGGAAAGTTATGACCAACCTAGAAACAGCATATTGAAAAGCAGAGACATTACTTTGCCAACAAAGTTCCGTCTAGTCAAAGCTATGGTTTTTCCAGTGCTCATGTATGGATGTGAGAGCTGGACTGTGAAGAAAGCTGACACCGAAGTTTCAAGTGTACGGCAAAGTAACTTGGTTTTATATATAGGCTTCCCTGGTGGCTCAGAAGGTAAAGAATCTGCAGAAAACATAAGAGATGTAGGCTGGAACCCTGGGCGAGGAAGATTCCCTGGAGAAGGAAATGGCAACCCACTCCAGTGTTCTTGCCTGGAGAATCCCAGGGACGGAGGAGCCTGGTGGGCTGCCGTCCCTGGGGCCGCTAAGAGTCAGACACGACTGAGCGACTTCACTTTCACTTTTCACTTTCATGCATTGGAGAAGGAAATGGCAACCCACTCCAGTGTTCTTGCCTGGAGAATCCCAGGGATGGAGGAGCCTGGTGGGCTTCCATCTATGGGGTCGCACAGAGTCGGACACAACTGATGCGACTTAGCAGCTGCAGCAGCAGCTGATGGCTCAGACGGTAAAGAATCTGCCTTTAATGCAGAAGACATAAGAGATGCAGGCTGGACCCCTGGGTGAGGAAGATTCCCTGGAGAAGGAAATGGCAATCCACTTCAGTATCTTGCCTGGAGAATCCCGTGGGCAGAGGAGCCTGAGGGGCTGCAGTCCATGGGGCCGCTAAGAGTCGGACACAACTGAGCGACTTCACTTTCACTTTTCACTTTCATGCATTGGAGAAGGAAATGGCAATCCACTTCAGTATCTTGCCCGGAGAATTCCATGGACAGAGGAGCCTGAGGGGCTGCAGTCCATGGGGTGGCAAAGAGTCAACACATCTGAAACTACTTAGCACACACACACACAAGCATAAAATAGGTAAACAACAATGCAGGCCTAATGCATAGCACAGGGAGCTCCGTTCAGTGTCTTATAATAACCTGCAATAAAACAGACTCTGAAAAGAGTCTTTTATGTATGTGAGTATATATTTATATGAAGTGAAAGTGTTAGTCACTCAGTCATTTCCAACTCTTTGTGACTCCCTGGACTGTAGCATGCTAGGCTCGCTTGTCCATGGGATTCTCCAGAAAAGAATACTGGAGTGGGTTGCCACGCCCTCCTCCAGGGGATCTTCCCTACTCAGGGCTCAAATCCGGGTCTCTTATGTCTCCTGCACTGGCAGATAGGTTCCTCACCACTAGCAACACCTAGGAAACTCATTTTATACATAGCAGTGTGTATATATTAATCCCAAGCTCCACTAAATCTCAAATTCCCTTACTCATTCCTCACCTCCCAGAAGGTGTCCCTACGCATATGTTTAGTATTTATTCTTTTAGATAAGTATCTTTGTAAAATGCATAATGCTGCCTTATTTGTCTATATTCTAAATCAGTATAAATGGTATCATGCTATAGAACTTTCTGCTACGCACTTTCCCAATTAAACTCTTTGTCTCTAAGACAGACTTATCCTTTTTCTAAATGTTGCTTTATATTCCATCTATATCCACATTTTATCTGGTGGATGGCTCTGGGGTTAGATACCAAATCACCTCCAACTTCCTGCCTCAGAATCTGCACTGCCACAAACATCCCTGTATACCTATCCCTGAGGAAGAGTTCTTCTGGGGGTGAGACCAGGGCTGAGATGACAAGACCTCTAGGTTTACACATACTCAGTTTCACAAGAGCTACCTGAGTCCTCACCAAAGAAGTTGTACTGATTTCTAAGACATCACTGACTCAATGGACTCGAGTCTGAGCAAACTCCGGGAGATGGTGAAGGACAGCCTGGTGTGCTGCAGGTCATGGGATCACAAAGAGTCAGACATGACGTAGCAGCTGAGCGACAAGCAGTTCATGAGGAGTCCTATATGTTCACATCATCAACACAGGGTATTATTAAACTAGAAAAAAAATCCCGTCCAATGAGGATAAAATGGTCATTACTTGCTTAACCTTTTATCTTGCCAAGTATGAGACTGTCCACCTCTCCACAGGCACTGTAGCCATGGGGAATCGCCTAGTCATTTTCCTCTCCAAATCTGTCACCCCCTGTTAACTATCTTTGGTGACCTTCAGCAAACTGAGATGCTTCATTTTGATGTACTAAATACATTCCTCCCTGTTTTCTGTGATTCTATTCTCTTTCCCACTAATCTCACCTGTCCCTTTCGAGCCCTCTCCATATTTTTTCCCCTAATCCCCCACCAAACACAATTCCACACCTGGCCGTATTTCAGGCTTTCTCTCTGTCTGGCATGCCCCTTCCTCCTGTGCTCTGCCAGCAAATTCCTCCTTAGCCCTACAACGAGACTCTTGCCTTTGACTTCAAGTTCACACATCACCTTGCTTGCATTTCTGTTTAACTCCCATGGCAGCCTTCATCTTGCAAAGATAGTCATGGTGATCTCCATCTCTCCTCATAAGATGAAAAGCTCCTTGAAGGGAGGGCTTGAACTCCACCTGGCTTTCCATTTCTGGGATGAGCAGCACAGATAAGCAGATAACAGGTTATCAGTTACGTGTCTATCAAACAAATTAAATAGATCTTCAAAAAAGTATACAGCTAAAAAGTTAGCTAATCTCCAGCCAGCATTCATATGATCTACTGAAATAAGCCGAAAATGAAAGAAAACTCCAATGTCAAGGTCAGCTAGAATCTTTCCCTGCGGAGCAAGTGAAAGCCCTATAGAAGGAATTCATTCAGCAAATCCAAGGCTCCGGACTGAACTGGTTTCTATAGGATAGATGTAGATGTGAGATGAGAAAAGGGGGAGTAGGGAAGATGCTAGAACTTATCTCTGCTGGGCGAAGATGCCTAGATCATCCCATTCCACCAGGGTGCACCTTTGGAGCTCTGGTTATTCACTGCTGCATAATCAACCATCACAAAATACTGCTGACAGCAACGGCAGTGTCGTATTATCACCTCTTCCAGCTCTGGGATTGACTGGGCTCCCATGGCCGGTTTTTGCTTCAGGGGTGGGTGAGTGGGCAAGCATTACAGTCAAATGGTGGCTGTAGTTGAAAGCATCTTCTTTGTCTGGTATGTGGACTTGGCCAGCTAAGGGCTGGAAAGCTGGGTTTCTAGAACAACTCTCAAGGTGATCTCTCCTTAAAGTTTCCAGCATGGGAACTTAAGGATAGCCAGACTTCTTACTCAGCAGCTCAGGGCTCCAAAGGTGTCTGAAGAGGTAGAGAAGAAGAGCAAGGGAGCCAGGAGGAAGCCCTTCACCTTTTATGATGGAGCCTTGCAATTCAGGGAGCATCACTCCAGCCGTATTTTATTCACTGAGGCAGTCAAAGGCCTGCCCAGGGCCATGGGGAGGGGAAACAGACCCCACATTTTGATGGTGATAAGCAAAATTTGAAAAAACCATATGGGAATTAAAATATGACTGAGGCCATTTTTGGAAAATAATAATCCACCATAACTTGCATCTATTTAAACCCCAAACCAGCTGAAAGGCCAACATCTGTATCTCAGAGCCTCAATCACTCCATCGGCACAGTGAATGAGTTGGGTCACAACACTGGTTCCAGCAACTTTTATTTAGCACATCTTTTTTTTTTTTTAATGTAGCAAAGATGAATATTTTTAATGATAAAGGGTACAATTCACAAAGAAGACAGACATTGTAAATCATTAAACACCTAACAACAAAGACACATAAAACTTTTGCTTTATGTATTTATGTATTTTCTTCTGATTTATTTTTATCGAAGAAATATAAGGGAAAAGAAGAGAATATACAGTGAGACATACTAATATTTCTCTTTGAATACTTTATCAAGTGCAAAAAAGTAAGAATAGGAGCATCTTGAATGAGGTCATTAATAATTTAAATATGATACATTTATATTTAATTAATTTATGTTAATCATATCATACACAAATATATTTAAAATTTTGTGTCTCATATGTTGTTATTAGAGGTCCTTAACACATGCTTTTTGAAACTCAAAATATAGAACAGGAAACAACAAAGTTTTTACTTTGGAATAAAGTTAACACAAAGCCCAACCCTTTAGCTGCCTGTTTCCACAACAAGCCTCTAAGCTGCCTTTCAACTGGCATTTTCTCTACTTTGACAATTGCCTGCCTTCCAGGTAGAACCCAGGTCCCAGGAAGGATCGGGCTTCTCTGGCTCCCCAACTTGTGCCTCTAAAGTTCAGAAACCCTGCTTCTTCCGCCATTGCCATGACCAGCCTGCAAGCTGATTGATTTGACCCAACAGAGATAGATTGGTGAAATCACCCTCGCAATAGGTGCCGGAGAGTAATGGTACCCAGGAGGGACAGGTAAGCAAAAAGGGAACAAACCCAGGCAATTTCCAGACATCTCCACTGCCCATTACTTTGTTCACTTAAATAAACAAATAACCCCCAGGCAATCAGCAGCCAGAACTTCAGCCGCTGCAGGAATGATTTCCTTTCACTAGACGCAGAGACTAATCAATGTCCCTTAATCGCACCACCACGTGCCCTGAACAGCACACGCACACTCCCAGCCAGCACTCCACTTCTGGGCATCTGCTCCACACAGGTGGATATGAAGCTCCTCCGCCCACATTTCCACCCCCCTAAAGCACTGAGGAGAGGAACCCAGCCCCTTCCCACAAGTCTGGGGTCTCAGGGAGAAAAGGAAGCAGACGCAGCCCAGGGTGCCTGCCTGAAATGGAGGCAAAAGTGAAGTGTGAAAGGGCTCCTGGGAGTGGGACCGTCCATAAGAACGCATGGTGAGCATCTTCCACCACCTCTCGCCTGCCGCCTGGAGCCAGGAGCGGGCTGGGGTGTGGGGTATGGGAGCGGGGCATAAAGAAGTGCCAGGTCCATCCGCAAGTAGTCTCTATGTCAACCTCAAGAGTTTGAGAGTTCTCTCTGTGATTCTTGAATGTGTCTGGGGACTACTGCTAGCGAGGTTGTGGACACAGTTTCTCCTTTTCCTACTGAATGGATTCCTTGGGGGCCAAAATCATGTTGACCCCTGGGCTAGATGACCAGGGAGTGACCCCTTTTGACAGGCCAGAAACCACCTTCTCTCACTTTGGCTATGTTCCCAACTCCAACTCCCTTACCCATGGGCCCATCCTGAGGCTTGGGGGAATTTTTAGGGGTCCCACCGTCCCAGACTTGACTTACAGGACTGTGGCACCATCTCAGATTAGGAATTCTGTGAGCAACTCAGCATCACTGTCAGTATCCATCTCTGAAATGCCTATGAAGAGAGCCCCACAGAAAATTCCGTCTTATCTCCCACAGCAGGAGAACATGACGCTCTAACTCAGTAAATCTCAATTATCTGTCATTTCATATTACCACCATGATTTCGGCCTGACCCTACATTTTATTTAATTTTTTTCTTTAGATAGGCTCACTTTCTTAGAAAAAAAGAGAACACATTTATTTTGAAAGAAAACTTTTTATCACTGCTCAAACTGGAAAATCGATATTGCAGGCCATAAATAGACCATGACTATAAAAATAAGCACAATGGGAGTTCATGGTGGATTAAACACAAATGCTTTACTCCGCTCATCACTGAAACCCTAACAAAATGACAGTTAAGGAATAAGAAAACAAAAAGACATAAAGTCACAGGACTGAAAGAGAACAGAAGAGGAAAACAGCAAATGACAGATTTCAAGCAAATTTTGGAGACTAGTGAAAAAAACCATCAAGAAGAACTGACATCTAGGTCTAAGAGAAAGGAAGCAGAGAGATAAGCTGCTCTGAGTAGCAATGCCTGGGAAGGCTCCAGGAAAGGCTGGAGCCCAGGTATGGCTAACACTAGCAGAATCAATGGAAAGCCTGAATTAGAATCTGTCAGATCCCTAGATTTCTTCTCCCTCCAATTCCTTGCTAGGCATTACTTCTAGCAGAAGACGGGAAGTTTGTTATTTGGGGAAGATAATTACAAAATGAGTTCTTCCATCGTTAAGAGAATGTTACAAAGCACATTCTAAAAGTTGAAAAAGCAACTAACTACAAAGACAAATCCTTAGTATTTTATGACCTGGGTGGTATACTGTCCTTGGGCAATGGGTGTGCATACACTAAAGTGGTAAGCCTGGGGGATACTGTGGGCATTGCAACTTCTGCAATATTCAAGTCATAAAAGAGATTACGTTCCATGAAATAGAAACACAAGAATATAAAAGGGAACATCCAAAGAACAAGAGAAAGGGCAAAAAGGTGGAGAAGAGCAGATAAAGGCTAAAAAACAGGTGCATTGCTACAGGTCTGCTATCTGAATAATAGACCTTCTAGAGTCAAAAGAAACAGAGGATACAGAGGGGAGGAAATTATCAAAGAAATAATACAAGAAAATTTCCCAGAAACTAAAGGCTTTTGTTTTCAGATTCAATGGGCCCCACTGAGCATCCAACAGAATGAACAACCAACTACACCAAAGGATAACATCATGAAATTTCAGAGTGACGGGAATAGGAAAGAAACCTAAGATATTGAATCATAGGCCTTTGAATCACTCAATAACCTATGATAAACCATGATGGAAAAGAAAATAAAAATTATGTATATATTGTATAACTGACACTGCTGTACAAGAGAAATTGACACAGCATTGTGAACCAACTATACTTCAATTTAAAAGAAAAGAAAAAGAAACAAAGAAAAGCCTTAACTCTTCCACAGAGGGGAAAAAAAAGAAAACAAAACAATAGCACATATATTAAGGAATTGAGAATGGATGAGGCAATGGACTTTTCTTCAGCAAGACTAGAAGCCAAAGGAATAACACTTTTAGAATTCTGAAAGAAAATTACTTCAGTGCCTAAATTTTATACACAGCCAAACTATCAATCCAAGGGAAGGAAATAATAAACACTTTTTTTAAAAGGGATGTCAGATCAGATGTCAAAAATTTGCACTCTTTCTCAAGAACATATAAAAGGGTATGTTCCATCAAAACAAGGTAGTAAATCAAGAAAGATGAAGACATGAGATCCAGGGCAGAGGCGCTCATGCACAGGTCAGGGGCAAAGGAAAGTCCCTGGTGACAGCTGTGTTGTAGGCCTAGGAAGCAAGGGGATCAGATGGGGCAGGAGGGTGGCTGGCTCCGGGAGGGATGTCTCCAGGAAAAATGGAACTGACAGATTAACTGACAGGTGTGGCCGGGTGTAAAATTGGATTGAGAGTCTTTGTACAGAGCTACTAGAGGGTGTGGGTCACCCGGACATTTTAAGAAAGCCAAGCCAAAGGCCAAGAAAGGATGACATCCTCTAAGACACTATCAGACCAAGCTGTGAATATTCACACGTTTATCATAAGATAAATACTAAATCTGGATTTAACAAAAAATACAACAACCAATGATGGGAAGTTGGAAGGAAGGAGAAATATATGTCAGTGAGAAGGGGTCTAAGAGACCATTGTTTATATTGGGAAATAATACCTATCTGTTGTATGAAAAAATCAGGAGACAAAAACAGAAACGTATCATTTAAAAGTATAGAGGGGAAAAAACCCTGAAGAAACAGCTCAAACAATTGACAGCAGTTGCTTCGGGGGATTGGTGTTTGAGGGTTGGACCAAGGGGCCTGCTGTTCATCACAGGCTTTGTACAATTCAGCTCCGGGTTAAACAATGTTTATTTATGTGTTATTTTGACACAACTTCTCAAAGGATCAAAAATGAATACAACTAAAACAAAACAAGATGATCCAGTTTTCACTAGACATTGTAGTCTGTTCAAAGCTCTGCACTCAGGGTCTGCTCTTTATCTATAAAAAGATATTAGGGAAAATTAGAGGGTGGTGAGAAACAGTTATCACCCAGTAGTGACTTCTCTCAGGCAGGTAGTCAGAAAGATAGAAAGATATTCAAAGTTAGCTCTCCAAACACTATGAACATGACCTGTTGCTAAGAGACAGCTGAGTTTATAGCTTACTGGGCAAGGGAGACCATCATCTTGGCAGAGTTCTAGTTGTATCTCAAAAGAGGAGGAGAAGATCAGAATTTACTGAGACTTGGAAGAATTGGAGGCCCTCTCAATGAAGAGACTTGAATAAGGAGAATACCAGAACCAGGAGATAACATTTCAGAATTAGTGAAACAGCAAGGTAAGGATTTTGAGAAGACAGATTCAAAATAATTGTAGGGCACAAACTACCGGCCGTACCACCCAGAATAACCCTGATCTCATCTGATCTCAGAAGCTAAGCAGGGTTGGGCATGGTTAGTACTTGGATTGGGAGATTGCCTGGGAATACCGAGCTTTGGGCTTCCCAGGTGGCACAGTGGTAAAGAATCTCCCTGCAATATAGGATGCAAGAGACATGGGTTCCATCCCTGCAGCGGGAAGATCCCTTGGAATAGGAAATGGCAACCCACTCCAGTATTCTTGCCTGGAAAACTCCATGGATAGAGAAGTCCATGGGGTTGCAAAGAGTCAGACACAATCGAGCATGTGTGCGCGTGCACGTGGGTGCTCACACACACACACAAACACACACACACACACACACACACAGCACAACCTGCTTGTGAATGCTTTCACTGAAGAAGTGATGGTTCTTTCAGAAAGTCCAAACATCTTCTTGAGCAGAACAGCCCCGGAAAAGTCCAGTCAGGCTAAAGAGGGTGGAATAGCAAAGTTGTGCTAATGTGGACAGTGACGTACGGCTTGGTTCTCAGCCCCTAGGCAGAGCATGGGGCAGGGGATGGTTTGGATTCTTAAAGACAAAAGAGAAAGAATAATTGACCAATATCAATGAATGCCACCTCGGTGTATTATCTTTGTACCAAGGAACCTTGGCTCACATTTAGGGATAAAACAAGTATAAAAAATGTTACTGTGGGGAATGTTAAGTACACTCTGATTATTATTATATCTTAAAATTTGAGGGCCTGAATCTTGATGATCTCCATCTTCCTTTGGTGATTCAGAAACAGGGAGAAAAAGAGAGAGAGAGGGACCCAGCCTCAAAGCTGTCACGGGCACCGCAGTTACCTTGCAGAGCAGCCTGAGGCCAGTCCCAGCCTGTCTCCACCTGGCTGTAGAACAGGGTATCCAGGGCTCTTGCGTTTGGGCCTTTTCCAGTTTGCAGTGTCCTGGGTACTTGGTGTTTGAGGCATTTCATTTCCTTTTGTATATACCTATATGCTGTGCTGTGATTAGTCACTCAGTTGTGTCTGACTCTTTGCAACCCCGTGGACTGTAGCCGACCAGGCTCCTCTGTCCATGGCATTCTCCAGGTAAGAATATTGGAGTGGGTTGCCATCCCCTCCTCCAGGGGATCTTAACCAACCCAGGGATCAATCTGCATTGCAGGTGGATTCTTTACCATCTGAGCTACCAGGGAGGCCCGTATACCTATATACGTATGCATATATATGTATATATTGCTGTTGTTCAGGGGCTACGTCGTGTCAGACTCTTTGGCACCCTGTGGACTGTAGCACGCTAGGCTCCCCTGTCCTTCATTATCTCCCGGAGTTTGCTCAGATTCATGTCCATTGAGTCAGTGATACTATCTAACTATTTCATCCTCTGCCACCCTCCTTCTCTTTTGCCTTCAATCTTTCCCAGAGTCAGGGTCTTTTCCAATAAGTCAGCTCTTTGCATCAGGTGGGCAAAATATTGGCTCTTTGGCTTCAGCATCCATTCCTCCCGACGAATATACACAATTTTTAAATTGTTAATCCACTAAAAGATTTTGAATAATAT
Source organism: Oreotragus oreotragus (assembly GCA_006410675.1). Lineage (NCBI taxonomy): Eukaryota > Metazoa > Chordata > Mammalia > Artiodactyla > Bovidae > Oreotragus > Oreotragus oreotragus. The sequence continues at coordinate 172,330 of SJYX01005961.1, read as the reverse complement.
ACAGTGGAAGGCCACAAGGGCATAATATGTCATTAGATATTTGCTTCTCACTTTTCCTGGCCCATCCCAGGTGGGAGTAACAGGGACTGTGAGACCCCTTAGGGGTCCATCAGAACCCCTGGGTCTGGGTCCTGATATCCATGGTTTGTAAGTGCTGCCTGCCAACTGTTCATATACCTGCTTCTGAGGTTCCCCTCTTCTGGAGAGGGGTTGCTGAGGATCTTCTTACCCTACCTATAAAGTTCATTTTCTGATGAAAACAGGGTGGAGCCTGATTATTTATTTTCAGAAACAATCTGTGAGCCTACACCTTCAACCTCCTCCTTGCAAACTTGCCAGGCCAACATCTCTCTTCCTGTCCTATATTCAGGCACCCAGATAAAGGGATAAGTCTGGTGGGATTTTTATTGCTGTTCAGTTGCTAACTCATGTCCAGCTCTTTGCATGTCCATGGACTGTAGCATTCCTGGCTTCTCCACTATCTCCTGGAGTTTGCTCCAGTTCATACTCGTTAAGTCAGTGATTTTTAGACTCTAAAAAATCAGTGAGGCAGGGAGCCTTCTTCAAAAAAGCCACAGAAGTAATGTCACAACTACCACCCCTTGACCTGCAAATCACTTTTTCTCAAAGAAACCACAACAGGTGAAGTTTCTATCAGATTCCAGCTTGAGGAGCTAATGGTGGGGAGGGTTGTTTTTAAAGTTTAATCCACTCATAGAGGCATTGGGGTGGGAAGGAACCTGTAGCAAGCTCTCTGCATCAGCTATTGCCTGGAAAACAAAATAAAACAAACTAACAAAAAAAAAAAAAACAAAAGCAAACAAAAACAACAAACCCGAAAGGAATTGAACAAACAAAAAAAACACTTTATATTTTTTTAGATTTTTTTTTTAAAAGTCAGGTTCATTTTGGTGGAGATGGGGAGGGACCAACACCCAGTTTGCCTGGAAGCCTCAGTAGGGCGGGGGTTGCCTCACTCACCTCCCCCACCAGCACCACTCCCTGCCCACCCCATCTGCCAGACCCAGAACAAGACAGGAGATTTGTGACCGCTGATGTGTGGCCTGTCCCAATGAAGGAGGCTTTTCTTTAACCAAGTAGCGGGCGGTGTCATCTTCCCCTGAGTCGGAATCATTCACTATTAGCACAATGTGTTATTATTGTATTTTTAATTGAAATGTAAATTCTGGGAACTCTCTGACCCAATTTACTCCCAGGGAAAAAAAGGGCAAAATTCTCATTTTCAAGGCTCTAGACATGCAAGTTAGTGTTATTAATGATTAAGCTCTTTTTCTCCTCCACCTCTCCGCCTGCCTGCTGTGGGATGGAGGCCGGAATGGGGACCTTCTTATCCGGGCACAATGGAAACATTACCCCATCCTCCCTTCCCGAGGCATTTGATCTCAAGGTAGATCCTGGGTGGGAAGCTCACATATTTCCCCCCTCGCCGGTCCTGGGTTCACACCTGGACCGGGAAATGGCCCGAGTGCCCAGATGCGGTTTCAGGTTTTAAATGACGACGACGATGATTGATGTGTGATTAAATGATTGATTTGGAGCGATACTGTCCCGTCTATTTTAAAGAAACTCTCTTTGTCAAAACAGAACCGAGTGGAGACAGGAGGATTCAGGGCTCGATTCAGACTTTGCCCACAAACAGTGTACACTCACACCCCACTGGCTGATAATTCTAGAACTGACACTAGAATTCAAAGGGCAATGAGGATTTGCAGCGCGGACTCCACAAGCAGAGTCCAGAGCGGCCATTTGGGCTACCAACAAATATTGACTGAGGACCTGTAAAGTATCAAGCAGGAAGCGATGGGTGAAAACACAAAGAATACTTTTTTAAAGGTTGTACTCCATTTAAGAGTTACTATAAAATATTGGCTATATTCTGTACTATACAACGTATCCTTGTAGCTTATTTTATATATAATAGTTTGTCCCGCCCACTCTCCTAACAGTGTGTATTGCCTCTCCCCACTGGTAACCACTAGTTTGATCTGTCTGTGAGTCTGTCTCTTTTTTGCTACATTCACTAATTTGTTGTCTTTCAAATACTTTACGTAAGTACCTCTGCTTTCTTCCCTAAGTGACAGCTCAGATGTCACCATCTAAGTAAAAGAGGCACTCCCTATCACCCAGTCTAAGACACCCTCACTCCCATCTGTCTCCTGGCCCTTTAAATATTGTCTTCTTAGGGCAGATCATTCCTGGAAATTCTCTCGTTCACCTATCCATTTATTTACGGCACATCTCCCCTGACCAGCTTGTTCCCACTAGAATGTTAAGTCCTGCGAGGCCCTTCCCTTGACTGCCATGTTCTTCAGATTACCCCCAGAACAAGCACCTGACACCTACCAGTGATGAAGCAGTCTTTATTAATCCGAGGGTGACTAGGGTATAAAAAGCACAAAAAGTCCATCCATCCCAGAAACCTACTGTGTCACCTACCACTGCCATGAACTCCATATACCTACTATGTGCTTCAGAAATGAATCAACACAGCCTAGGCTCAGAGGGACCTCAGAGTTAGCGCAAAAGACAAGTAATGAATAGAGCCCAGTGCGATCGTGTTGTGGACCGCAGTTCTCAACCAGGCCAATTTTCCGTCCCTCCCAGGGGGTGCCGGGTGCCGTCTGGTGATCTTTTCAGCTGCCATTCTTGGGGGAGATGCTACTGGCCATCTAGTGGGTGGAGGTCAGGAAGGCTAAACATCCTGCAAGTGTAAACAATTAGGATGAAGAATGAACAATTTTCTGGTCCAAGATGTCAGTAGTGCCAAGCTTGACAAACTCTGTTATAGACAAAGAATCATGTGAAAGTGAAAGTCGCTTAGCTGTGTCCTACTCTCTGCGACCCCCTGGGCTATACAGTCCATGAAATTCTCCAGGCCAGAATGCTGGAGGGGGTAGCCTCTCCCTTCTCCAGGGCATCTTCCCAACCCAGGGATCGATCTCAGGTCTCCCACATTGCAGGCAGACTCTTTACCAGCTGAGCCACAAGGGAAGCGCAGGAATACTGGAGTGGGGAGCCTGTCCCTTCTCCAGGCGAACTTCCTGACCCAAGAGCTGAACCAGGGTCTCCTGCCTTGCAGGCAGATTCTTTACCAGCTGGGTTATCAGGGAAGCCAGGAATCACATATAGAATTCATTACTAAGGCAAACCTAAGGTGAAGGTAGAATCCCTCTGCTAATGGTCTTGGTGGGTCTTGCAGAAGAGATGGGCAGGGGCATAGCACCATCACACTCACAACTCTGGGAGTCACCTCTAACTTAAGCCAGAAGAATGAGGCTCCAGAAACCCACTAACCCTCTCTCACTTCTCAGTTTAGACAAGCAAACTCTTCTGATGCATGCATGCGTGCTCATTTTCTTCAGTCATGTCCAACACTACGCGACCCTGTGGACTGTAGCCCACCAGGCTCCTCTGTCCATGGGATTCTCCAGGCAAGAACACTGGAGTGGGTTGCCCTGCTTTCCTCCAGGGGATCTTCCCCACCCAGCGATCGTACCTGCGTCTCCTGTGCCTCCTCCCTTGCAGGTGGTTTCTTTACTGCCGAGCCACTGGGGAAGCCTAACTCTTCTGATAGGAATCCCCTAATTTACTCTATCATCTTATAGAAGGAAAGGGTGAGGCCCTGATAAGACTATAAGATCACCTAGTAGCCCTTTGGTTAAGCAAGGATGTTAAAGTCCCTGGTTACAAAGGGGAAGACACTCTAGTGCAGGAATCTAGGGCATCTTCTCTTTGATTTTTTCTTGAAGTAAAGGAACAGGGTTGTCCCTTGTGACCTGGATGGCTCACATTCAGAAATCAGCCAGGATCAGCTCCAATATCCCTTTTACTTCAGTCCTACCTCTTTGCTGAAGCAAGATTTTGCCAGGGAAGAGATGAGAGCCTTCTATCTCATGCTTTTCATGTTATACTAAAATGAGCTATTTGTGGCTTCCTAGAAACAAAATAAAAATAAATACAAGATAAGAGGAGAAATGATTGGTGAAACCAAGCAGGAGGCAGGGATCTGAGACGTGGAGACTTCTTCAAGCAGACAGCATGCCTCAGTCCAACACGAGTGAGCTGGGTATTGTCTGTTTTTGGATGATCCCCAGGTTGAATCTTTGGGGGTGTGTGGTTTTCTTTTTAAAGAAACTTGGCATTTCATTGCATCTACTTTTAGACCATAGATCAAATGCTCAAGGCAGGCTTGTGGTGGGGTGGGAGAGAGTCAAGGATGGTGTAGGGAAATTCAAGTGATGGGTGGAAGGGAATAAAGCCATGAAGAGTCACTTCCTTTGGGGACACTACCTTCTCAGAGCCTGGGATTATAATGGTGTAGGTTTACAAGGTAGGAGTCGGGATTGAACTGAGAAAGCATCTGCCTCCATGTCACCCTGTGAGCTCAGAACAGACATCTCAGGGTCCCCATATGGGCTCACCTCCCTGAGCTGATGTACTCTGCCATGTGGACTGAGCCAGGTTCCCATTTTTGAGGACAGGGAAGACAAAGTGGAGAGAACCCCAAGAGCTTTCTTTGGAGGCAGAATCCTTCCATTCCTCAGTGAGCTTGCAATCGATCCCAGCTCTGTGCCAGGTACAGGGGATGGGCGTGGGGGGCGATAGAAAAGAAGTCATTCCACCACCCACGACTGTGTCCTCTAGCTGAAGCAAAGTATATGTGTCAATTAAATAGTAGCAATTGACTCTTGAGAGTCCCTTGGACTGCAAGGAGATTAAACCAATCAATCCTAAAGGAAATCAACTCTGAATATTCAGATTGGAAGGACTGATGCTGACGCTCCAATACTTTGGCTACCTGATGCAAAGAGCCAGTTCATTCAAAAAGACCCCGATGCTGGGAAAGATGGAGGACAGGAGGAGAAGCAGGCGACAGAGGATGAGATGATTGGATGGCATCATCGACTCAACGGACATGGGTTTGAGCAAACTCCAGGAGGTGATAAAGGACTAGGAAGCCTGGCATGCTGCAGTCCATGGGGTTGCAAAGAGTCGGACTTGATTGAACAACTGAACAACAGCAACGATTGCTAAGTGGTCCCAAGGAAGAGGTCATGCTTTAAGAGTCCAGGGAGGAGAGAGAGCTCTGGCCTGGGGAGTGGCCAGAGAAGCTTCTTTAAGATGGTAGTCATCTGTTCTGGGGTCTCTTTGAGAGACAGACAGGGTTCTCTGGACCCTGCCCTGACGGTGGTTCTAGAAAATTCAAAGGAAGAACCAACTATGCCCCAGGCTATGAGGAGCTTTCAGAAGAGGAAGTTCTCAGGAGTCCATCCTTCTATCCAAGTCCATTCCAGGCAGCATCACTGATGGACCAAAAAGCACCTCAAATCCAACACCTCCTAGTCTGAACTCTCATCCCCTCCCAAGCCTCTGGCTTGTCTTATAATAATTATCCCATGGAATGACACCACTGTCCACTCATTCACCAAACCAGAAATCGGGAAGGCATCTTGGACTCCTCCAGCTCCTTCAACCACTTCTTTAAGAAAAAAAAAAATTAATTCATTAATTCATTGGCTGTGTCTGCTCTTAGTTGCAGTGCGTGGGATTTTCATGGCTTCACGTGGGCTCTTCAGTAGTGGCTCAAAGGCTTAGTTGCCCTGCAGCACGTGGGATTAGTTCTCCAACCAGGGACTGAACTCTCGTCCCGTGTAGTGGGCAAGGTGGATTCTCAACCACTGGACCATCAGGGAAGTCCCACCTTCAGCCACTTCTAAAAGCCCACTGCACTCATCTCCAGATGCACGACGTATGATGGAATTGATGGGCTCCCTTTACCATCGATGTCACAGGATTTTTAAAAAGAGTATCATTATAAACAGAAAGTTAGAGTTCGCTGGCTAGAACGAGAACCAGTCAAAGCAAAGTAAACCCTCCTGTCCCCGAAGGGCATTAACTAGATCTGCTTTTATGTGCATCAGGCAGTATACCTATAGCAAGCACACACATCAGTGTTAGGTTTTTCAGCACAGTATGTAAGCTTAGTGTTAGTATCTGTCAGGCACAATCTGCTGTTACTTTCACTCAGTAAATGTGGTGCCTGTTGAGACAACAGAGGATAGAGCTACAGGTATTCAGTAAGGCTGCAGAAACACTCTGCCGATTCAGCTGACAGTCTGTTTGTTTTTTTTTTTTCTAAGTCCAAATTTTTTATTAGAGTTAACAAAAAATGAAATTGCAGTTCAATAATAGTCATAATAAGAAAAGAAGAAATAGAATTACCAAAATTGTGCATGTTTATAGAGAGTGTGCTGTAAGATGAGATGAATCTACTGCTAACACAAAGCACACTTCTTAATTTCTATGTTGTTAAATTGTTTAAACAAACAACTTGTACAACAAAACAGAACAGCACAGGACCTTGGACTATACTTTGAGTAGCACAATCCAGAATGATTTCTGAGATGATTTTTTTACATTTCCTCATATATTCTGACTCCTTCTCTGTGTTTCTCCATTACCCTCATTATAGCTGTTATTTTGCTGCTTATTTCATTAAGAAAATTCAGACCCTCAAGAGAACTAACTTCAAGTACAGGTGTCAGAATCTCTTCGGTCACGAGGGAGGAAACCGTAGTGAAAATGTGGATATGAACTCCAACAGATGTTTGTCTGTCAAAGAGAAAAACATCAGTTTAGGAGACTCGGCTCCTCAGCAGCAAAGCAGTCCCTTAAGAGAAAACGTTGCCTTACAACTAGGGTTAAGCCCTTCAAAGAATTCTTCAAGGAGAAGCCAAAACTGTGCCGCTGAAATTCCTCAGATTGTTGAAATAAGCATTGAAAAGGATAATGACTCATGTGTCACCCCAGGAACAAGACTTGCAAGAAGAGATTCTTACTCTCGACATGCTCCTTGGGGTGGGAAGAAGAAACATTCCTGTTCTACAAAGACACAGAGTTCCCTGGATACGGATAAAAAGTTTGGTAGAACTCGAAGTGGACTTCAAAGGAGAGAGCGGCGGTACGGCGTCAGCTCCATGCACGACATGGACAGCGTGTCCAGCAGGACTGTAGGAAGTCGCTCTCTGAGACAGAGGTTGCAGGATACTGTGGGCTTGTGTTTTCCCATGAGAACTTACAGCAAGCAGTCAAAGCCCCTATTTTCTAATAAAAGAAAAATACATCTTTCTGAATTAATGCTTGAGAAATGCCCTTTTCCTGCTGGCTCAGATTTGGCCCAAAAATGGCATTTGATTAAGCAGCATACGGCCCCTGTGAGCCCACATTCAACATTTTTTGATACATTTGATCCATCCTTGGCTTCTACAGAAGATGAAGAAGATCGGCTCCGGGAGAGAAGGCGGCTCAGTATTGAAGAAGGGGTAGACCCCCCTCCCAACGCACAAATACATACATTCGAAGCCACTGCACAGGCTAACCCGCTGTATAAACTGGGACCAAAGCTAGCGCCTGGAATGACTGAAGTAAATGGGGACGGTTCTGCAGTCCCACAAGCTAACTGTGACTCAGAAGAGGACACAACCACGCTGTGCTTGCAGTCACGGAGGCAGAAGCAACGTCAGGTATCCGGAGACAGCCATGCCCACGTTAGCAGACAGGGAGCCTGGAAAGTCCACACGCAGATTGACTACATACACTGCCTCGTGCCGGACTTGCTGCAGATCACGGGTAACCCCTGTTACTGGGGCGTGATGGACCGCTACGAGGCAGAGGCCCTCCTGGAAGGGAAGCCTGAAGGCACATTCTTGCTCAGGGACTCTGCACAAGAGGACTACCTCTTCTCTGTGAGTTTCCGCCGTTACAACAGGTCCCTGCATGCCCGGATTGAGCAGTGGAACCACAACTTCAGCTTCGACGCCCATGACCCGTGCGTGTTTCACTCCTCCACCGTGACAGGGCTTTTGGAACACTACAAAGACCCCAGCTCTTGCATGTTTTTTGAACCATTGCTTACAATATCACTAAACAGGACTTTCCCTTTTAGCCTGCAGTACATCTGCCGTGCAGTCATCTGCAGATGCACGACGTATGATGGAATTGATGGGCTCCCTTTACCATCGATGTTACAGGATTTTTTGAAAGAGTATCATTATAAACAGAAAGTTAGAGTTCGCTGGCTAGAACGAGAACCAGTCAAAGCAAAGTAAACCCTCCTGTCCCCAAAGGGCATTAACTAGATCTGCTTTTATGTGCATCAGGCAGTATACCTATAGCAAGCACACACATCAGTGTTAGGTTTTTCAGTACAGTATGTAAGCTTAGTGTTAGTATCTGTCAGGCGCAACCTGCTGTTACTTTCACTCAGTAAATGTGGTGCCTATTGAGACAACAGGGGATAGAGCTACAGGTATTCAGTAAGGCTGCAGAAACACTCTGCTGATTCAGCTGACAGTTTGGTTTTTAATGGGTGTAGTAATGACTGAGTGAAGGAACTCTGGGGCATTTGCTATGAAGAATTCTATTTCTTACTGAAGAACAAATTATTAATATTGAATGAGTATTTGAACAGTATGACTAATGTTTGAAATTATTATTTTTTCTAAGAATTTTTCTATAACCTTCCAAAAGTAGTGATGTTTATAGTTACTGTAAGTCAAGTTTGGAAGTCCAAAAAAATAAAGACTGCCTTCCTTTTAGAAAAAAAAAAATGCAATTTTCTGGCCACAAGGGCATAGTGCAGTTCACGTAAGTGTTGACATAGTTTATAGTCAGTCTCCTTTTCTCTTCTGCAAAAGGTACTGTTAAGTAAACCAGGTTTTCTAAGTAGTAGTTCTTAAAATTTCAGACTTATAAAAAGTTGGTAGTAGAATTTTATTTAAGGCCTTAGGTATTCATTTCTTAATGAGTGCTTTAACTTAAAATGCATTGGAAATAGCTGCTGCAAGGTAGGCCTGCGTGTGATTTTTTTAAGTTGACATGTGCAGTCGAGTTGCTGGATCGTTAAAGTTGGATCTTTTTCTATGCCCATGATGAGTTTGTGAACCATGAAGAAAGTGAGACGAGAAGATACCCAGACAAGTCAGATGATACTAACTACAGTGGTTGCTGGTCGTTGAAATTATTGTTAAACTGTAACTCATAATTTGGATGGCAGTATTTATCTCTTTGTTGTAAACTCTCATAGCTGAATTGCATAAGTACAAGTTATAGAATTTCAGTGCACTTAATTTTTAATGGAAAATCTGAAACCTAAATTGCTGATTTAAAAGGTACTGTACAACCGTTGTATCTGTAAATAACTTTACTTAGCACCTTTCTGTCACTCAGAATAGTATGCAATACTACTTGAGTGAGCTATTTTGGACGTAATACCAAGTTCTAGTGTTTGCTTCTTAGTATTGAACCGAATTTGCAGTCCGTCTTAGACATTTTGCACTAAAGTAGTCAAATCCGTTCTTGTGTCTTTCTGTTAACGTGCTCTGTACCACTGGTGAGTGCTCCCTAGTTTCCTTACCTGCTGCTACAGAAAGTTATTTTACATCCCAATGGCTATTGCCAAGGCCACAAAAAAGAAAAGCTATATTTGTATGCAACACTAACCCTTTGACTGCTAATGTATGTTTCTGCTTGCTGTGCCTTGTTACGGCTGTTTTTTTGTGCTCATAAAGTACGTTTGGTGTTCTCCTTGTAAATAAATAAATAAATAAAAGCCCGCTGCCCATGTGATCCCCTGAATATCTCCTCTTTCTGCTGCAGTGATAACTCAGACTTCTGTCGCCTTTTGCCCAGTTACCCAATCAGTGTCTTAATTTATTTCTGTCATCCAGCTTGAATGTCTTCGTATATATTCCTTCCCGAAGGAGCTTCCTATAGTGTAGATCTGATTATAAAAACAGCTAATGTATAGCTAGATAGCAGGTACTAGGTACCTGGCTCAGGCACTAAGCCTTTCATCTCCCCTGTAACTTTTGCAGCTACCCTCTGAGATGGGAATTACTTGAGAAGGATTTGAAGGCTTAGAAGAATAAGATGCATAGAGTTGAGTCTTGAACCATCCCTAGTGCCTGAGATCAGACTCGCAGCTGCTTATGACTGCCATGCTGAAAATTCCCCCATGGAGCCTCAGTGTTTTCTGCATGGGAATGGACCTTGCTTAATCTTGTAGCATCATTTCCTACCCCTCCATCTTCTTCTGCCCTCCCACCATGTCTCACCACCAAGTGCCCACCAATGTAAACTACCAAAAGTAACCTGCCATGTTTTTAAAGAAACAGGGCATCCTTGACCACAGGCCCTCCTCCAGCTGGTTATCACCACATGCTCAAGGCTTCCTGCAAACACCACTTCCTCCATGAAGCTTTCCCCACGTGGTCCAGGTGAAAGGTGCTGCCTCTGTGCCCCCAAAGTGCCCCAGGCATCTGTCACAAGACTTCTATTTTACTGCAATCATCTCCATGTATTTGTAGAAACCAGAGTGTGAATTTCTTGAGAGCAGGAACCATATCTTTCTTTTCTTTTCCCTAGAAGTGATGGGCATGTGGTAGATACCTGGTAAACAGTTGTTCCGTAACTATATGAAGCATGTCTTTAAAACAGCAGCCCCCAACATTTTTGGCATCTAGGGACTGGTTTTTAGGAAGACAATTTTCCCATGGACCAAGGGGTGGGCGGGTGGTGGTTTCAGGATGATTCAAGTGCATGACATGGAATTGATTGTACACTTTATTTCTATCATTATCATATCAGCTCCACTGCAGATCATCAGGCATTAGATCCTGGAGGCTGGGGACCTTTAAAATGTAGACAGTTACAATATGTGTTCATTTGAAATTTGCAAACTTTCAGCTGTGGAGAGAGAGACAGAGATAAGACAGAGACAAGGAAAGAAACTCAGAGAGTCAGACAGAGAGAGACAAGGGAAATATGCGTGGTGGAAGAGGTGTTCCTACAACAGTGTCAGCTGAGATATCCAGGCAGTCTTGGAGATTCTACAGTCTCAAGGCTGCAAAGAGACAGTGAAGGTTTAGGGATAAAGGAGACCAAACTGCTGTATTTTTAAGCCTGGTATCTTAACCAAATATTATCACAGGGTATGAAATCATCACACACAGGACTCAGCAGAATACATGAGCTTTATTACCATCATGTAGGGAAGTCTGACAGCATGGGTTGGCATCCTGCCTTTTGTCATGGACTTGCTGGGTGACCTCAGACAAGTTCCCAAACCTCTCTCTACCTCTGTGTCCTCATGACAAAATAGAGAAATAAAAATACAAACCTCTGGGGATTTCTGTGGCTAGAAAATCAAATACGTAAAGCAAAGCCTCTGAAATTAGAGGCTAATATCATCATTTCACACCTAATATCACTGCATATAGTGACACATTTCACTAGAGAAATTTGTCTAAGAAATTCGTGGCACTCCTTTCTGATTAGTGGAGACCTCCCCAGAAAATTACAGTGGTAGGGAGGGAAGGCACGGAATCATTTGTGCAGGAAGCTACATCTGCTGAAAAATCCATAAACTAGGAGTTAAACCCAATCATCTGCTAGTGAAGAAGAACTATTTGATATTTTCTCGCTGTGTGAGCTCAAAAATCCTGCCATCTTGGGGAGCAAGAAAGCCCCACATTCGGTAACTCGGGATTAAAAGACTGTCGATAGCCTGTGACAGGCGCTTCCTGAGAAACGCATCCTGGTCAAATAGCAGCAATCATTAAATATATGAGGATCAGTCAATTTAATCTGTTCTTTTCATATGGATCGATTGGGTTAGCAAAGTAACCGAGCTGGGAGACAACTGACATTTCTGCATCCTTTTCAGACAGCTAGGGAGGGGTGCAGGTGGGATGACCCTCCCCACTCCTCCCTAGGGGCTGCCCCCCAAATTTCCACCTGGACCTCAATTTAAGCAGGATAAGGAGTTCACCAGGTCTAGGGGAGGGTCAAAGGCACAGACATCTAGGGTGATGTCCAGCGATTCCCAGGAATGGTCCTAAAGAAATTCCTCCTCCTCCCTCCTTCCTACTGACTTGCTCGAATTGCAAAACACGCCTATGAAGGAGCCACTGAGCCCTGCAAGCCAGTGGCCTTGGAAAGCCTCCTCCAGCCAGTTCTACAGCAAAGGAAACAAGAAGTCAGTGTTAACTTGGCACGGGCAGTAGAGCTCAAGGAAGCCAAAGCTGGGTTTCTACTCCTGGAACATTTCCCAGAAGGAAATCACAAGAGTGATGCTGCCGCCTTGAGAAGGTTTGATGGGTGGGTGGAGAAATGAGAGAGAGACTCAAGGCCTATCCATCACCACCTTCCATCACCACTACCTGGCAGGAGGTACAGACTCTCCTGCCTTGGGGTACAACCTACTTTTGGCTTCTACACCACTCCTGTTTCTCAGAGCTGGAGAGGGTCTACTGAGACCTTGGCTTTCTGTGGCCTGAGTCACATTCCTGAGGCCCCACAGATTTCAGCACAGAATGGTAGAAGGTTCTACACCCAGTACCTGCATGCCTGGCCTGTGTGTGTGTGTGCTAAGTCGCTTCAGGTTCCAGGCCTCTCTGTCCATGGGATTCTCCAGGCAAGAATACTGGAGTGGGTTGCCATGCCCCTCTCCAGCAGGTCTTCCCGTTCCAGGGATTGAACCTGCATTTCTTTTGTCTCCTGCATTAGCAGATGAATTCTTTCCCACTAGCATCACTTGGGAATTCTCTCCACTTTTTTTTTTTCTTCATTTCAAAGAATGTTACCATTTAATCTAAGTAGTTGAATTTATGAGTGTAGAGTTGTTAGTAGTATTTTTTTAGTAACCTGTTATGATATTGTCTTTTATTGCGTGTGATGAGCTAGGTCTACCAGCTTGTTTTACTTTTTAATTTTTTTAATTAAAATTTTTTAATTGGTGAAAAATTGCTTTACAATTTTGTGTTGGTTTCTGCCTTACAACAATGCAAATCAGTCATAATTGTTGATACATATACATTTCCCTCCCTCCTCTCCCCTCATCCCACCCCTTTAGGTCATCAGAGAGTGCCAGGCTGGGCTCCCTGTGTTATTTAACAACTTCCAAGTTGCTATGCATTTTCCACATGACAGTGCATATAGGTCAATGCTACTTTCTCAGTTCTCTCCACTTTCCTATCTCGGTGTTCTAGAAAGTGTGAGCAGCTACTCAGCTCTGGTGCAGGTACAGCCCTGGAGTCCAGTCAGTTGTCCTCACACCCCCAGGAGCCACCCTCCACCAATGAAAGTGGGAGACAGTAGATGACCCAGCCTCATTCCCTGGGAAGCCAACACTGAGCTGAGTCCTGTGTGGTCCCCAGACAGTCCCCACGGCAATGGGACTTTCTGCCCTTGGCAGCAATCGGCTCAACAACTTTATTTGGTTTTCCTCTCTTTCCCCTCCCACTCTGCCCTCTCCTTCAACTTGTCCCCTGGGACCATATCTCAAGTTACCTTCACCCAAATCCTATTCTTAGGCTCTGCTTTGAGGGGAATCCTAACTTCAGACACAGAGGAAATGAAAGATCAGGAGCCCTTCCGGAGAAGTATTTTTGAGAGCCCATAGATGGGTTCGGGCTTCCCTGGTGGCTCAGCGATAAAGAATCTGCCGGCAATGCAAGAGACATTGCTTTGATTCCTGGGTCGGGAAGATTCCCTGGAGAAGGAAATGGCAACCTACGGCATCCAGTGTTCCTGCCTGGGAAATCCCACGGACAGAGGAGCCTGGTGGGCTGCAGTCCATGGGACTGCCAAAGAGTCAGACATGACTGAAGTGACAAAGCCCAGATAGATGAGCTCAGGCCAAGTAGGATGTGTGCTGTGCCCTGGCCATGCCCCACACAGCAGGAACAGACTTAAGTCCCCAGGAGGCATTATCCCGAGGCTGTGCCCTGCTTCCTTCCTGCCGTGGGGGTGGCCTGGGAGAAGGCACAAGACACCTCTAGGGAGCGCTCTTCAGCACATGCGCAGCTCCTGGATGTGTGACACTTTCACTGGAGCCTAAGACCATCCCAGGAGGCAGGACAAGACAGGGAATCATCCTCATTGGACCAAATGGCAAACCAAAAGCATTCTCACAAAAAGTCCTTTGAAATAGGCTTGATGACATCTTTAATAAAATCATTAAACAAATGCATGCCAATCTGACACTTCCTCTTTCCTTTACTTTGATTATCAGTAAAACAACTCATTTTGGGGGCATATGGAAATGATATATTTTATTTCATCTCATTTTAGTTCAGGATTTCCCAAAGTGTGGTATGCTGTAGGAGGTACAGAGCCATATTACTTAACCTGAATCACATAGTAAGATAAAATTTTCCTCTTAATTCACTTCGTATTCTATAAAGACAAACAGAAAAGCTTGACTTGGTGCCAACAGCTCTTTAACACTTCTCCAAACGTTGACCATCTCTCTACTTAAGGAGGGCAGGCAACAGTATCTGGCTAGAACTGTCTGATTGCTTTATTTTTACAGAGTTAATTTTCAGATTTGTTTCTTTTAATAGGAGAAGAAAGGTTGACTTCCATATATGCAAATGATACAAGCTTTCTCTTTTAAATAAATTCATTTAAGCAAAAAATGGAGCTAATTAAAATAGTAACCCATTGTGGTGAAATTGATGACAATGACTAAAGTTGGGAAACATCCTTTAAATCATTACTCCACTTATGAGATCTCTTTCCTGTTTTCAGAGTCAGGTCTCTTATTGATAATGAAAATGAAAATGTTTCCATCAAAAGGGAGTAATCAATCTGGGAAAGGATTCCAGAGAGCCTTGTGGTCTTGACAAGGTCCCTCCCGTTTCTAGGACTCGGTTTCCCCATCTTTAAAATGGTAGCAGGATGAGTAAGAAGATCGCCAATAATCCATCAGTTCTGATGTTTTAGGTTTACAAATGTGGATGGGTCCTAAGTCCTGACCTTCATCCTAGACTCCTCTCCTAAGAAGCTCAAGGTCTCAAACACGTCGTGTGCCAACCTAAACCTGTCTTCATCCCTGTAGCCTCTAGGCATTTCCTGGTCTGCCTCCCAGCTGCCCGATCTCCACTGTAACTCCCTCTGCTCTGGTCCTAGGCTTCCTCCCCACTCATGGACTAAAATGACAGCTACCTGGTCTCCCTGCTTCCCTACTTGTCTGCTCAGAGGCAGACCTCACAGGTTACTCCGATGGATGGATTTCAAAGGAAAACCCAGGCATGTGAGGATAACATACAAGCCCCTTACTATGGTCTGCCAGATCTTCCAGTTTCTGGCTTCTGTTTGCAACTCCCCTGTTTATATCTATTGCCATCTCCTTTACGGTCACCCTTTCCCCTCACCCCCAATATTTTATCGGACTAATTCTTCCCTATCTTTTAAGATTCATCTCAGGTGTCACCTCTTCTGGGAAGCTTTCCTTGATCAACTGACCACTGCCAGTCTGAGATAGGCATGGCTTCCTTCCAAGCCCCAGTGTTTCCTTGGTTTTGACTTTCGCCATGTGGCTTCATGACGATCTATCTACTTATGTGCCATTTCTCCCGTCAGACTGACAGCTTCTTTGTATGCTCAGTGTCCCTCCACGGGCTGGCATAGAATAAGGTGCTCACTAAATAAATGATAGACCTGAATGATTCGTTGATGATTTATCTCATAATCCTGTGAGTCTACCACTTTGCCTACAGAGCGGGTGGTCTTCCTCTTCATACTTGGCTTTTATTTTTAGATATAACCTCATGAGGACAAGGTGAATTTATCCCCTACATCAATACTGTCCCTTTCCGGAGACTCTAAGCTTCTGGAGGACAGGGATTACTTCCTGCTTCACTGCCTTGCTAAGAAAACAGGCATTGGAAACTGTAATTGTCTGGAGAAACACAAACGCTGCATAAAAACAAATAAAATGTCCTCTAAGCCCTCTTACACCCCTGTTTCTCTTCTGCACCCCTCTCAGGCAGGCCATTCTGCCCCTCCTAAATCATCATCTGTATAAGCCATGCCTTGCCGTGGCACCAGATACAATTATACATGGAGGGAAGAAATTTCTATTTTGGTCTCAAGAAAATTATGTGATTTTGCTTAAGTTGAATTTTAAAACATGGAATATGACTGAACTTAATGTTAGTACTTAAGAAAAATGTTCACAGTAATTACAGATGAGGATACCTATATGCAATTTATTTCAAATTTAGTAATACAAAAAAATTCTGGATCCTAACATCACTATTTATAACTTGGCCAGGAGAACTCTGAGAATCCCAGTTATTTCACCAGAATAGGTTATTCTTCATGTATCTTATTTAAGCAATAATGCATGACAGAGCGTGAATTATGGCATATTAATTCTCACCTAGTGTGCTATTAGGCTAGCATTGATGGCCGAGAGCTGTCAGTGCAACTAGGCATGAATTAATATCTAATAATTCCCCTGCTGAAATGTCTTATTGAGACTATAGCATTTTATTAGCAAAGGTTATTCCTTTAAAAATGTTTTTGTATGCTAATTGGGAGATGGGGGCTCGGCATGAAAAAGCCATCCCTGCTTTTTCCAGCAGCCATTTCTAAAACTTCTCTTTGACGTCCCCAGCACTTCATCCTTGTTGACACACTATCATCTTTTGGAAATTTTCTCAGAAGGATGACACAGAGGCACTGCCTGGCAATGGAATATGAACGTAAGCGCATACATTGCCCAGACGCTGCATTCAGTAAAATGTAAGTGAGTCCTGAAAACATGAGCATGGTCAGCAGGTGCTAAGGAGGGATGTGAGACGTGAAAGACCTCCATGGGCAGAGGGGACCAGACACTGAGTCTAAAGAAGAGGCTGTGAATCCTGGCTCTAAAGACACTTGTCAGCTACAACACTGGCCACTGTTTGCTTCCAATACCACGGGCATTCTGCCCACCTGGCAGGTGTGCTGTGATGCACAGAGTCTACTCCTTGAAGCTCCTCTCTGCACCCACTTGTCCCTAATACTGAAGCCAAAATGAACCTTGTGTGACCACTCTTCTCCCCTGGGGCATTACTACCAGCCTCCCATTGGCATCTAATGCCCCATGGATTCTGTTGGCATGGAAGCCACTTTCCCCTTGCTCACTGGGTGGTTCCAGATACTCTCTCCTTCCTCCTGCTACCCAAACAGGCTGTGGCGCTTCCTACCTCAGGGCCTGCTCGCACACTGCTGCTGCTTCCCAGCTCTTCCCCACCCTGCCATGATGTTGCCCCTTCCCTGGTCAGTACTTGTGCAAATTTCAGACCCTTGCTAAAACTAGAGAAGATGTCTATACCCTCCCTGGTAGGCTTTCTAGAGTTCCTCCTCTGGGCATATGGAGAATGCCCCTCTCCAACCCTCCTTTAAGTTAGGTGTGGCCATGTGACTTGAACTGGATGGAAGGTGAGCAGAAGTGACCTATATTGCTTAAGAAGACACACTGAATGAAATGCGTTTCTTTCTCCTGTGATTGTGGAAGCCGGATTGAGATGGAGCCTCTTAAATGGTTCCTGAGTGAGCACAAGGAGCAGACTTGCATAAGGAAAAAACAAATATGTCCTGCTAACCTTGGAGGCTTGGGGGCTATTTGTTACACAGCAAAACATAGCTTAACCTAGTTAATAACACCGAGTCTCACTCCCACATTTGGTCAGATTCTTATAAAACACTCAAACTCTCTGCTCAGATCATTTATCATGGCTACAATTACTTAGTTATGTGTAATTATTGTTTAATGTCTGTTTTCATTAGACCAAAAGTTCCATAAGGACATGAACCACATCTGTTTAACCAACTACTGTATCTCCAGTCCCTATGTGCCTGGCTCATGCTAGATGCTCAATAATATTTGTTGAATTATTGAATAAAAAGAATGAATGATTTAAATGAATGAATGGTGACATAAATATATTTAGTTCAGTTCAGTTCAGTTGCTCAGTTGTGTCTGACTCTTTGCAACCCCATGAACTACTGCAGGCAGTAATCCCTTAGAAGAAATGGAGTAGCCATCATGGTCAACAAAGAGTCCGAAATGCAGTACTTGGATGCAATCCCAAAAACAACAGAATGGTCTCTGTTCATTTCCAAGGCAAACTATTCAGTATCACAGTTGTCCAAGTCTAGGCCCCAACCAGTAATGCTGAAGAAGCTGAAGTTGAACGGTTCTATGAAGACCTACAAGACCTTTTCGAACTAACACCTAAAAAAGATGTCCTTTTCATTATAGGGGACTGGAATGCAAAAGTAGGAAGTCAAGAAACACCTGGAGTAACAGGCAAATTTGGCCTTGGAATGCGGAATGAAGCAGGGCAAAGACTAATAGAGTTTTGCCAAGAGAATGCACTGGTCATAGCAAACACCCTCTTCCAACAACACAAGAGAAGACTCTACACATGGACATCACCAGATGGTCAACACCGAAATCAGATTGATTATATTCTTTGCAGCCAAAGATGGAGAAGCTCTATACAGTCAACAAAAACAAGACCAGGAGCTGACTGTGGCTCAGATCATGAACTCCTTATTGCCAAATTCAGACTTAAATGGAAGAAAGTAGGGAAAACCACTAGACCATTCAGGTATGACCTAAATCAAATCCCTTATGATTATAAATATATTAGACCCAAAAAAAAAAGTATGACCATCCCCCTAATAAAGTTTCTTAGTTCAAAAGATTAAAATCTCTGAATGGCAGGTCAAAAATGGTTCCCACCCTCTGAGTAATATGCCCTTGAACTTGCTGTGTGACCTTGACCAAGAATCTTCCCCTCTCTGGGCCTTGGCTTCCTTATCTGTCCAATGAAGGTAATTTTTTCTGAGACCTTCCATATATGGAGCTGGGATACAATACAATATGCATTTATGTATTTATATAAACATAGAAATAAATCACACTGAGAATGCAGTTAGAGTATAATATCATCCCCAGTCATACTTCTCCAGGCTGACAGCAGCCAGCCTCTCCAGGTCTGTCAGCCACCAAACCCTGCAAGATGCCTCATCTACCTGGCAGTTCTCACTCAGAAACTTCTTTGGGTGCCCTTTAGCAGTGTCCATCATAAAAATGTCCCCACAGAGGCTCAGGATAAAAAGCACATTTTCTTAGAGAGGCTGACAAGCATCTTCTTTCACTTGAAATATATGGAGGTTGCTTTGTCCAATCCAGAAATGAAGTTGCAAATGATTTCTCATCTGTAGGCTATTGGTACAAGCAGGGGTCGTCTAGTGTTTGGGGCTCAAGAAACCTTTCCATTCTCCCCACAATAGGAAAGAGGCTCAGGAGAGCAGAACAAACGAAATCGCTCATGTATTACAAAATCAATGCCCATCAGTGCTCAGAGTGGCTACGCTGCTCCACGTGTGGACAAGTGTAGCAGAGAAGACACTGGGCAACATACACATCAACATGGCTTTGCTCCCTGCACAGAATTTACAACTGTAATTAAGTTCTGAACGGATCTAGGGGGACCTTCACAAGGAAACAACCAAGCTAAAAGGCTAAGGAGTGATTGTCTCCTGAATGGTGGTTCAAAAACACATCCTGCCTCCCAAACAGCCACTAAAAAAACAAAAAACAACAACCAGGAGGCTGAGATTTACAGAAGATGGTTACTTCTTCATGGTCTTGTCTATGCTCTACCTTGTAGGTGCCATTTCCTTGGAAACAGTGCTCCCCTCACCTGGAACAGTGCTCTACCTCCCAAGTGTATCTGCTCAGAGGCCCTCACTGCATTTTATGGGGGAAACCACGTGATTGAGGTACTGCAGAGGGGAGCCCACTGTAGAGATAGGATTACTGAGGCAAGTGGAACAACTAGCTGTGATGAAAGTGATGCAAGGCCCCTAGCATCAGAACCTTGTCATCCTTGTTAAAATGCATATCTTCAGGCCCCATGTCAACCCAGAATATAAGAGCCTCTGGGGCCAGAATTTGGGCACCTACAGTTCTAGTAATCTGCAATCACCGATCTGTTTTCGTGCTTCTTCACACACTCTTACCCAGCTCTGATGAACTGTGAAGTCCAAGAATCTCTGCAGTAAAACCTAATTCCACCCATCTTGCTCTAGAGTTACCTTAAAAGGAGGCAGATTTGAAAGTTGACAAAGACAGACCATTAGCAGGGGCTAGTTAAACTGGCCTCATGGAAAACATACAAGTTTTAAAAATCCTTTCCTTCTGCCTGGTATTTTTCTGGTGGTGCTTGTTTGCTGTTGTTAAAATCCTCTCTCACTCACTTCTGCAAAACCCAGGAATTTTCTGAAGGTTCTGCAAAGGGATCTGATATGACCAATCCCATATTAGCAAATGTAGGCCAGCCTCAGATGAAGGTAGCCAGCTTCCCAGGTGGCTCAGTGATATTAGAATCCACCTGCCAATACAGGAGATGAGAGTTCAATCCCTGGATTGGGAAGATCCCCTGGAAAAGGAAATAGCCATCCACACCAGTATTCTTGTCCGGGAAATCCGTTGGACAGGGGAGCCTGGCGGGCTAGAGTCTATGGGGGTCACAAAAGAGTCAGACATGACCTAGAGACGAAACAACAACAACGATTTCTGAGACAACAGCGCTGGCCCCTCGGGCTCTCCACTCTCTCCAGGCTGTGAGTTTCCATTTCTTCCTCCTGGCTGTCCAGAGGTGTCCTGCTCTCACCTCCTCAGAAGTCCATTTCCCCTTCTTGGTAAGCAGCTGGGTCCTTCTTGGCAGCTGCTACAGATTAGTAAATTACAAGTTCAAGATTTAAAAAAAAGAAATGACTAAAGAATAAAACCTTGAGTCTGGCAATTTGAAGTCAGACTACCACAATGAACACCTGTTGAGAAAGACCATTATTAGAAGCTGGAGGTTTTGGGTGAAAAGATCACTATGAATTAATTTTGATTGCCTCACAAAACTCTGCATAACAAGCAATCTCTAATGGGGGTGTCAAGGGACTTGCATGTGCAGAGGGGGGGAAGATTTTATTTCCATCAAGGTAATACAAGCTCTGCCACGATATTACAATTCACCATTGGCTCTGCTTGTCTGTATGCCTCTGTGGAAACAGATTGTGTGTGCTAAGGTTACCATGTATTATGCTTCTGGGGAAAAAAGAGAAACAATTGATATCAAAATCTTTTCAAAAGGTTAGTTGAGAAAGCATGAGGTCAGAGACTCATGACTCCCAAATTGTTCAATCATTTATTGACGTCTTGTCTATGTAAATGGAGATTTGGGTGTTCTCAGGGATTTAAGGATACTTTACTTTTTTAACCGTATATATGTACACCCACATCCATAATTTTTTTTTTTTTTTGCAAAGAAAGAACAGAGTAAAAGATGTGCTTAGACACAGATTTGCGTGCAGTTAGATGACCTTTGTACTTGGTAATGTTATTAGAAAAGAGAAAAAGTTAGGCAGCTCCAGGTCAGGAGGCACAGTGGGTGGAAAAGTTGGGCAGGGCTGGAGGAGAGGGATGCGTATACTGAAGATTAAGTGGTTTCATTCTTTTCTGAAAAGAAAAGAGACTCCAACTCAAATATGCCTGCATCTTACCTGTCTGTCAGCCCCTGATTAAATCGAAAAGCAGGCATTCCATCTGTTTGCCCCAATGAAAAGTGGAATATTTACTAACTACTTTCTATTATGACTCGTCTTAAGAGTTTCCTGCAAAATGATCCTCGCTTCATTTGAAGTCTATTTGGCACACAAAAGGAAGCTCCAGAAAGCTGTATGCTTTTAAGTTAATAAGCAATACACCCAGGTGACTCTGTGGCTGAATCTTCACACTTGGCCATTCATAGAACATGAATTTTCATAGTTGTGGATGTCCATTTGTCATGAGACACAAAACCCCAAAATATCTCAAGAGCAAGGGACAATTAGGAACATAAACAAAATCACGGTTCTTTGTCCCCGTTTGGGATAATTCTGAGTCTAGAAGTTACAGAAATCCACGTTCAAATTATGTAACCCTATTTTCCCCACCAAGCGTATCATTTCACTAAAACCAATTTTTTTTCTTTTTTCCAATGTATTGAGATGTTGCCTCTCAGATTTGAGCACAACAGGGAAATGAAACCCCCACCCCCACCCCAAAACCTCCTAGGAAAGTCATGCCCACAAAGTTTGAGGATACTTCTGGTCCTTGCCTTTGTTTCTAGTTTATCCAGAAGATTTGGGACACCTCGGGGAGAGGGAAGACTCTTTGGGTGGCTGGCAAATGTAATCTCCCCAGGAGCAAACGCCTGGTAAAAGAATTCCAATTTCTGCACGATTTGGAAAGTCTTTGGGGGTTCCTCTGAGATATTAGATAATTGAATATAGCTTTCTCCCATTGAAAAGAAAAAATTCGCACCTCCAACGACAGCCCCCAAACTCCCAAGATCCCTGAGCACACTAGTCAATTTTATGACAAAATTAATCTGGAGCGTGACTTACGGAGCCCCAGAGGGAGGTCACTGGGGCCGGTAAATATGTAAACATGGCTTTTTCGGTTTCCGTTTCGCATGAATACAAAATAAACTGCGGCCCTCCGCACGCTGGAAAGTTCTTCCTTAAAGTTAATAAAATCTGTCAACTTCCATAAAGGCTGAGAGGAAGGGGTCCACAGGTGCAGGCTCCGTCTCGGGCTCCGTCTCGGGAAGTCGGGGCAGCTAATAAAAAGCCCTGGGCACCGCGCGGCTCCCTCCCCATCAATTCCCATCAAGCGTTATTAGAGTCATCTGCCGCCTCCGAGGTGCGTCCCCCGCGCTCGCCCCGCAGAAGCGACAATGACATTTGGCCGCGGTGCAGGTGCGGCTGTGTGTGGCCGCGCGGCCCGAGTGGGCCGCCTTTGTGGCGCTCGGGTCCTTTGATCTGGGCCACAAAGGGCCGCGGAGCTGCAGCCCCCTGCTTTCTGCCTGCGGCTCCTCCCGGGCCAGGGAGAGGCTGGGGCGGGGGGCGCTGAGGGGGCGGCGAGGAGGGAGGTGGGAGCCGGGAGCGCGAGGGAGGGGGCCTCGGGAGCTGTCTCACGAGGAGGGAGGTGGGAGCCGGGAGCGCGAGGGAGGGGGCCTCGGGAGGGGGCGATCCATAATATTTATTTCAACAATAGCTTCAAATCTTTTTAAACATCATAAGAACACGGCTCATTAAGCCCACAACAGCCTTGAAATTGTGTTATAAAACCGCAAAACAGAAATCAATACATTTGCTAGAAAGGAGGTAATGAAATATATTGAGTTGCCCGAGAAGTGGTTTGTATGAATCATAATATTATTATGTGCGCATCAATTCCATTTCCAATACTTAAAGTTAACCAGCTAGCAAAGAGCGCTCTGAACCCCTCGTTCAACAAACTCTCCCCGGTTACTCGCCAGGCCGGCGCATCCTATAAATAACCTGGGGAGAGGGGCCAGATCAATGCCGCCCACCCCAGAGCTTCAGCTGCCGAAGCCCTATTGCTTCCCGGTCGGATCAATACGGGGCGCACAATGGCCCGGAGAGCGCCGGGGGCAGGCGGCAGGCCCACGGCTCCGCTCGGAGCCGAGCCTCCCGCCCGGAGCAACGCGGCCCGCTTCTATCAGGCCGGCTTCGGCCAGCTGCTCAGCCCCTCCTGGCCAGAAACTGCGGCTTCCCTCCCCAGCCTTCTGGAGATCACGGCTTCTACAGCTTCCTCGCTGAGGACCCGTCTCCGAAACCAGCGCCCACCCAGTGGATGAATCCAGTTTGTTTTCTCATGACTTTGTGGTTGGAATGGGTGTTGTTCTCCTTCCCCTATGCTGTTAGTGAATTAAAACCGATAACGTTTTTCTTCTCCCTCGTGATACGTTTTGAAAGAGAATCTGATTCGGTAATGTACAGGCAGCCACAAGTCAGGATAGATCCGGGTTTTGTGGGGCCTGAAGTTTATTCAGTTTGGCGGGGTGGTCGTGAAGAAAATCTATCTTACTCTTGCAAATTTCATAAAAACAAAGGAGCACGTTGCCAAGGCCCCTCCCGGTTTGAGAGCGGTGGAGGTGGTGGGGGGCTGAATTGGATCCTCCTAATTTCTGGGAGAGTCTGACCCAGAGAAAGTCCAGGCCCTCTGAAATCATCTGATCTATGCAGTTCCCTGCTGCCTCCTGCTTCTGGAATGTAAGCCCTGTGAGGGGTCTGGCCCCAGAGTACAGGACCTGTCACCTCGCAGGTGACTGGTGAGTAGGGGGATCCGGGAGTGGGCTGCTCTGTGGGGTCTGCCGGGGAACCACAGGCTCATGGAACAGCTCCAGAAGTTTCCTGAAGGTCTTGAGTTGGTCAGCCTCTGTGTCTCCCTTCTAACCTCGCTACACCTGTGGTACTTGCACTCTGCATTTGGAGCTTGGCCTGATCATCAACACAAGAAGACCTAGTCAGTGCCCGAGGGTTCTCGATAAACACAGACAGCTGCGTGGGACTGTGTGTGCACACACAGGCAAACCCTCACACCTGAACAGATGCACACACAAAGTAGACAGGAATCCCCAGATAATCTAAGTCTGGGGAGGTATCAACGACTAGTATACGAACGAGGGTCCCAAACAGTGGTTCTCATCCTGGAATGATTTTGCCCCCCACAGGGGATATTCCACCATGTCTGGAGACAGTTTTGGTTGTCACATTCTAGGTAGGAGGAGGGGGATTGAGAGGAAGAAGAAGGTACTGGCATTTAGAAGGTAGGGGCCGGGGATGCTGCCAGATAGCCTACAATACACAGGACAGCCCTTGTCACAGAGGACCCTCCACCACAAATGCCAGTGGTGCCAAGACCGAGAAATCCTGAGCTAACACTGCACCAGGGGTGTCTTTCTGGCCAGAACTGACGGGACTGCTGGCCCTGTTTCAACTACAGCGCCTTGGACAGGCTCTGTAGGAGAAGGGGGATGAGCAGTGTGAGACCCCATGCCCCTCCCTCTCTTGAGGTTGTACCAGGGCTCTCTGACTGATAACCACTGACATTGTCCCTGGTATATTGCTGCTGCTACAGCGCTGGGTCTTTGCTCTGCGGCCTCTTGAGGACAAGCCCTTTTGAATACTTCCGACACACCAACCAGTCACTTATCTGCTAAGAGTTGTCTACTGGTGCTCCTGCTTGGCCTTTGAGGTACCTGACTCACAGGAAGGGCTTGAAGAAATAAATCCTCAGTCTTGAAATCAGTGGCATAACCTCTGCTCTCCATAACCCTCCTTCCATGCACACCCCTAATACCCCTCACACCCCTACTGCATATACAAACCTCTCCCTCCAACAGGTACTCCACCACACACTGGCCCTCTGAAGCTACTGGGTAACGCCCCAGACTCTACAGTATAAGTACAGAATTAGACACTGAATGTGCCTATATTTCAGAATCTAAAAGCTTAGCGAGTAATTTTTAGAGTAATTTCTAGAGGTTTCCCCCAGATTCCTTTGTCTCTTTCTCCTTTTTCCCCTCCCCGACCACCTATTGTCTCATGCTTATCCCAGAAGTGATCCCTCCTACCATCTTGGCCATTCTCAGACACAGACTTTATGACGACCCAAGTTTCTGCTTTTGTTGGCCAGGAAAGATCAGCGGTCACATGAAACAGCACAAATGTGATTTTCTTTGTTTGAAGAGGGGAGTGTCATCTCTGCTACATAATCCCAATTACGCACAATTAGCTGACTCAGGCCAGTGCTGGCCACTCATTGACCAGGCAGATGGTCACCCAGGCTATGATTTTGTCATTGCAGAACCTGGAAACCAGTTTAATTTGGGCACAGAAAACTAAGAAACCATCTTCTATTTCCATTTGGCTTAATACCTACAGATTACCCTCTGGTTTTAAGAATCAAATCTGTTGGGTAGTTTTTAGATTTCAAAAAATTGTTTTTTTTTTTTAAATTAAATAAAAACACTTTCAGTTTGTATCTGAGGAATAAGACCGAAAGAAAACTGTCACAGAACAAAATTTTCCACATTGGAGAGCTCAGAAATGCCTAACAAAAATTAGCCCTAATGATTAAGTTTTAAAACTTCAGAGGATGAAATTTAGGGAAAACAAAAAACCTTGCCCAGTTCTGAACATATTAAACTAACCCAAACAAAATGATTCAGTCATCCTTCGAGTCAGGATTTGCCATAATTTGGTCATGGCTTATGGAACCAATATTGAGAAAGAAGGTCAAAATAATTTCTTTCCCTGTAAATTTTTGGGGTTTTGTTTATAAACACAGAGATTCTATCATAAAATATGTTTTTTTTTAAACCGAGTACACAAAACATTAAGAATTCCTCCAAAATGGCAAGCAATTTATTCTTGTTTATTATGTTTATGATGTTTATTGTGTTACAGGATGTCCATCTAGTCTGGAAACATAGGCAAATATAAATAATGTGGTCAAGAACATCTTCAGTCTTAAAAACAACTAATAATATATTTCCAGACTTTATGGCCCTCTTTTATTATCACTGTCATGTGGACAGTACAAATGAAACTCTAGTTCACATTGCTTATGTGATGTGAATACATACTCGAGAGTTAGACAGATCTTCTTTCACATAATAATATCCATTTGCGTAAATTTTTTGGAGAGCAGATCAAACTTTAAATGAATACCATTGAAGATACCCTTGGAAGGCGAAGAATCGTTTTTGAGAAGGGGGTTTTACCAGTTTTTGAAGTAGAGGCTTGCCTAGGTTGAATTTCCTTAAAAAGCAAGACACACAATGAAGATGGCAACATGAGGATGATGAAGATCAGGATGGGCATTCGTGTCCTTTGGACTGTTAGGTAGCAGGCATGTTGCTATGCAGGATTTGCATGGTTCATCCCAATGGAATCTTCTTCCATCTCTGCCCATGAATTAGGGCACATCTTTAGGTACATAAATCTAACGCAGGGAAGATCCGTGTTTTACTTGCTTCCTAGATATGAAGGCAGCATGATGTCTGTGACAGGAAGAACTGGAAAATAGAAAAATGTGCAACCCTGGGTTTTACTTCCAGCCTTTTCAAATAATGAGCTGTGCATCCTTGGTTGCTTCACTGACCCTTTGTAGGTCTTAGGTGCCTTTGCTGCTGCTAAGTCACTTCAGTCGTGTCCAACTCTGTGCGACCCCATAGTTGGCAGCCCACCAGGCTCCCCTGTCCCTGGGATTCTCCAGGCAAGAACACTGGAGTGGGTTGCCATTTCCTCCTCCAATGCAGGAAAGTGAAAAGTAAAAGTGAAGTCACTCAGTCGTGTCTGACTCTTAGCGACCCCATGGACTGCAGCCCACCAGGCTCCTCCATCCATGGGATTTTCCAGNCGTCCCTGGGATTCTCCAGGCAAGAACACTGGAGTGGGTTGTCATTTCCTTCTCCAATGCATGAAAGGGAAAAGTGAAAGTGAAGTCACTCAGTCGTGTCTGACTCTTAGCGACCCCATGGACTGCAGCCCACCAGGCTCCTCCATCCATGGGATTTTCCAGGCAAGAGTACTGGAGTGGGGTGCCAGTGCCTTCTCCGTGTCAGGCAAATTTATTCTAGGGCTAAAAATGCTGGAATTGCAGTACTGTCAACCCCAATTGAAATAATCACTACTGAGTGATTTCCCTTTCGCTTTTCACTTTCATGCATTGGAGAAGGAAATGGCAACCCACTCCAGTGTTCTTGCCTGGAGAATCCCAGGGACGAGGGAGCCTGGTGGACTGCCGTCTATGGGGTCGCACAGAGTCAGACACGACTGAAGTGACTTAGCAGCAGCAGCAGCAGGAGCAACCCCACTGATAAGGAAGCTCCCTTTGTCTTCACAAAAAATCCAATTCACAGATTCCACTATCCATAGGTGAGGAGAAAAGGGTTACCTACAAGCTGGACTGTCCCATCCACTGGGAGGCCTAGCTGCCTTGACTGGAATTTAGGTGTCAGTTCCAGTACTCTATGAAATTAAAAAGTCTGTTTGAACCGGGGTGTGATAACTTGGGCTGTACCTATGTGTAATACCATCTTATGTCCCATTTCTATTCTAATTCTTGAGGGCAAGGCCGCTATCCTATTTACGGGCAACACTGTGGTATCTGGCAGACAGAGAGATGCTGCCTAAGTATCTCTTCAATCAAAGACAAAGGAGATTGAAATAATAAATCAAGATCCAACCTTCTGGCTTCTACTTGAGCTGGAGTCACAATGTGGAGGCATTCTGCGGTAGGAAGTATGTTTCTCCATATTTTGAATTTGATTCCTTTCAACTTGCTTTTCTTATCATTTGAATCCATTCCTGGTCTAAGGATTTGAATCTTGGATTCAGCTAATTATGAACAAGTTACATTTGCCACACCGCCTAAGTTTACAGCAGTCTCTGGTGTGCATGCCTCTGCGTGTGTGGGTGTGTGCGTGTGTGTGTGCGTGTGCATGTGTGTGTGTGCGTGCTGGCACCCACATGTTTGGGTGCATTTGCATCTGCAGATGGATGTCTCTTGCCAGTGAGGAGAAGGCCTGCCTTTCTACAGCCCTGCAGTTCTTGAGAGCATTGGCCGTATTATTTGCAGCAGCTGAATCAATATTTTAATGGAAAATTACAAAGAAGATGAGTATTTGGAAACCAAAGGTTGCCGACCAAGAGCAGAAAATAAAAACGACTACACATCACCTAGAAGACGGAGACCTAGGAATTGACTTCCCATCCATCTCTTTTATTCCTGTACTTATATTATAGCCGGCATATTCTCTTCCAGTCCGATTGCTTATTTTAAATTGTCTTCCAATTCCCAGCCTCTGTCTTCCCTGTCCTCCTCCTCCCTGCCCGTCCCTTCTCCCAGGCCTCCCAAATGATACAGTCTGTGCCATTAGCAATGTAGCTAATGGAGAGCCCAGAGATGCTTCTTGTCTTCAGCCAATCCTGGGGAGAGCAGATGAGGAGAAGGGGGGTGTCTTTCTCCTGGAAGATGATCTGACAGCAAGCGAAGCCCCCCTGAGTCTCTCACTGCAGGTCCAAGGCTCCGAAGAGGAACCACAAAAATACTGCAGAAGGTAAGACTGCCCACAAGTGCAGTCAATACACAGACGGGATCTAGGTCAGAGGCACAGATCGATCTCAAGGCGTGAATCACTGACCTCCGTCCATGCTCACCCGCTCTAAATTCTGAGTCCCTGTTAACTAAAGATCGCATTTCCATTGTTACAGCCCAGAAAGTGATTCCTGGTTCCACTGTTTTACCTCTCTTACCCAACGCCTATTTGGGAAGCCTTTTTATTCCGTCTTTTAAATATCCAAAACACAATTCCAAGTATCTCCAAGGTAAACTTCTCTTCCATTCACCGTAAACCCCAGAAAGAATGCAGGTAGAAGAAAAAGGTGCAGTCAACACTCCTTTGTTCTGCACTGAGCTAATGGGATGGAGGAGGTATCATAACAAATCATCTCCCTAACCATTGTCTCTGCAAAAGTCGGGTAAAGTCCCAAAGATCAAGAGTATGTTTCTCAACAGGAGGGAAGGGCGGTGGTTTGGGTGACTTTTGCTTACTACACAGGGAATCCCCACCCCCTGCCCCTCCCCAGCCACCCCATGAGTTCGCTTATTGCAAAAACTCTAAAGGAGGAAAACGTCCACTCCAGGAATAGTGCAGAGAAGAAGATTCCAAATATCCAAATTTGACTAACCGCTCATCCAACCCCCCTTGGCAATTTAGAAACGATTTCTCTATCAGCCAGATCACTTCTCTGCCTTAGAAATACACTGTTTTCTACGGAGCCTAACTAGCAACCTGGGGCTCTACATTCCTCAGCCTTCGTGTCTGCATGACTGTTTGGACCCCAGCAGGGATGAACCCCAGGATCATGAAGTTCATCCTTAGAACTTAATTTAAAAATATACAACCGCTAGTTTCACCTTCTGTAATTGTCATTTACAGTTTTCTAAGAAAATCAAAATTTTGCAAGTAAAATATCAGTTATTCCAGATTTTAGTACCTGGAGTTCTAATTACTGTAAAGCACGATTCCAGGGCAAAGTCCTATAGTTTAATGGCGGAATGCTAATTTGAATTTTAAGTGACTGTTGAATATTAACCCTGATGCTGTCTGGGCCAGCAATTTCTCAACCTCAGCACTATTGACCTTCTGGCTGGATAATTCTTTGTTGTCGCGGTGGTCCTGCTATAGGATGTTTAGCAGCAACCCTGACTTCAGCCTACTAGGTGCCAACAGCAAACTCCTCACTGTGACAGACAAAAAATGTCTCCTGGGGGCAAAATTGCCACCAGTTGAGAACTGCTGCTACTCTTATTATAGGGAACATTCATTTACTAAACATTTCTATTCTACCTCAAAGAGAGCACAAAGTTAGAGTGCTTTTCTGGACGATAGAGTAAAAAAACAAAGAACGAAAGACAGTAAATGATGTATTTCTATCCATTTAGTGGAGTATTAAACAACCATTAAAAATATACTTCAATAGATGCTTTGTAGGCATGAAAATATGCTTATCTTACAATGTTAAATAGTAAGAGAGCAGAACATGAGAGTATATCGTCATGTATGTATTTTATAAGGCACATTCGTTTTAAATTTTTAACTAATTTTTTAAGACACATGCATTTTTAAATATTGAAAATATTCTAAAGGGAAAATACCTCTAGAAACACCTTAAAATAACGAAAACTATGGTTATCTATGAGTGGCTGGATAACATAGTATATTTTTTTTTTTAATTTTTCTGTTTTCCCAGATAGTCTACTATGAACATGTATTTTTACAATTTTAAAGCAGACACAGAAAAAGGACAAAGAATCTTATGTTATACAGCAGGCTCATGGTACATGAACAAAGAGCTGCGAACACACTGCCATCCTCTATTCCTAATTTAATTTTCCTCCACACCCTGAAGGAAGCATAGCAATTCCTTTCCTACTCATCTGATCCTTTTGCTCATTAAACCTTCACATCTGCTTCACTCTGGAGCCTTAAGTTTCTAGGGCCAGAATTCACAACACTGTTTATTTTGTTTTACACCTTGCTGCTCAACCTGGATATACTCATTCATTTGTCCATTCATTCACTTATTCCATACCCTGGTACTGTGCTAGGTCATGACGATTCAGTGGGAACAAGATAGGGAGAGTCCTTCCTTTCATGGAAGACAGATATTGAATCAATAAACACAAACAGGATAATTCCAGATAGTAAAAAGAGTTGTGATGGTAATAAAATGTGGTGATATGTCAAAGAGAATAAGGAGAAAGCACTATTTTAGATTGGAGGGAAGCGGTGTTCCTGGAAGACTTCTCGGAGAAGGTGACATTAGAGTTAGTGAATAAGAAGAGATAGTCAGGAAAAATGGGGAAGATCAGGCACACACTTTTATGTCCAGAGATTCAGAACAAGCATGGAACATTCAAAGGAGAGGAGAAAGGCCACTGAGGTTGGAGATTTGCAAACAATGAGAAGAATAGCTGGAGCCTGAGCTGGGAAGTTAGCAGGCCCCTGATTAGACAGCCTTGGCTCTGCCAGGCCTGCATCTAGGTACACTGGGAGGTAGTGGCTATGAATCAGAATCTTTGGAGTCAGAACCCTGGAATCTGCAATGTAAAGCAAGCTTTCAAGGTGATGTTGAGGCCCTGGAAGATTTGAGAGCCGTCAGCCTAGTGTGTGCATGCCCCATCACTCAGTCATGTCTGACTCTTTGGGACCACACAGACTGGAGCCCCCCAGGCTCCTCTCTCCATGGGATTGTCCCAGCAAGAACACTGGAGGGGTTGCCATTTCCTCCTCCAGGGGATCTTCCCGACTCAGGGATCGAACCTACATCTCCTGTGTCTCCTGTATTGGCAGGTGGATTCGTTACCACTGAGCCACTTGGGAAGCCTTCTAGTATGTACAGTTTTCTCAGAAAGTGTGGGAACTCTTTGACAGAAGCATTTAGTCAAGTAAATTCAAAGTTTTGCTACTCAGAGGGTGGTCCATGAATCAGCAGCTCCAGCATTATCTGAGAGCTTATTACTAATGAAGATTCTCAGGTCCTTTCTCCAGATCAGAATCTGCAGTTCAATCACATTCCCAATGATTGACAGGAAGGTTTGAGGAGCACCAACTTAAACCAGTACATTATCTATTATAATAAATTTTCTATTGAGAAAAAAACCCGAAGACTATGATATTCAGTGTAAAGAAGATTATAGAGCAACAAAATACCCGATTATACTATCATTTTTCTCTGGTATTAGGGAGTCCCAGAAAAACAAGGAAGCCAAGTAAAAATCTGTCCCCAGCTGTGCCAGTATTAAGTCTCCTAGACTGACTGAACTGTAGCGTCTGAACTGAAACCTTGAAATCTGAACTTGTGGGCTCCATAAAGGTGCCCTTGACTGAGTAATAGACACTGAAAATTATGTTACCGTTCAGATTTAAGGGAGGGAAAGTTATTGATTAAAGCAACTAAGTATCAACTTTTACTATCTTTCACTCGTATTTTATATAATATTTAAAAATACATAAGACTTCAAGAAATACAAACACTATCATATCAGGAAAGACTTCTTTCATTAACCCTTAAAAATCATCAGTCTTATTCACTGTCTCTCTTCCTCTGACCCCGCACGCTTTGTAACACTTTCCTGACCTCATCGCACTTTGTGTCAGCCTCTGTATGTTCTCCCTTTACTCTCTAAAATCTCGGTCTCTTTCTTTTCTCATTAGCATGACATTTTTATTTTTTTTAATGGAACAGTTTAATTCTAGGATGGGTCTTGCTGCTTTTTCTTTGGTGGTTGGAAACAACCACGGGTACAGAAGTCCTGTGTTTACTCTGGCTTTCGCTAATCAACGGGTTTCTTTCTTTTTTTCTTTCATTCAGCAGACCACAACTCCTAACTTTATCTCTTTGTCCTTTGAAGCCAAAAGCTATTATTTCTAGCAGCCATCACTAATTCAAGAAAAAACACTCTGTTTTCTCCCAAAGTGCCTCATTCTGTTTAAGGAAGCTAGAATTAGGAAAGTCTCAGTTTCTATCAGCTCTCTATTTTATTTTATGAAAGGATATTGAAGCAGAATGCAACAAGGCTTGAGAACAGAGGCAAAGTGTGTCTTCTCCATGTTCACCGGCTAGCCCCCTCCTTCCATATGATGATGGCCAAGCGCACCCACCCAAGGGTGTTGCATAGATTCACTGCAAAGTATAAACAAGGATTCATAGGTAAGGAGAGCTATCTTTTTAAGCTTTTTCTTTATTTGGAAGCAGTGGCTGCTGCTGTACTTTTCCTGCCTGCCTCAATCAGAAAGATATTTCTTCTGGAAAAGATCTGATCTTTGCCCCTAATTGAAAGAACTAATTAAGACGGGAAGGAAACCAAGAGACCTCTCCTGGAGACAGTGCCGCCGCCTGGAACAGCGATGGGGGCTGTTTTACTCAAGTGTCTAGAGCAGTCTGTGCCTGTCTTGGTTAAATTCTTTGAAGAGGGCTGTTCCTGGATCTAGAGTTTCTGTTGCAGGAGGGCTTGTCCATCCTCCAGACTTTAGAAGCAGAGGCTGCCGGAAATGAGGTCACTCTCTTAGTACATGGCCTGTGTGGTTTGGGTACTTCTCAACTCACTGGCTGTGACATTACTCTGTTCTCTAATGATGGAGAATGTAACTATCCAACAGCATCAATGTCATTGTCAGTACCATTAATAGAGCTAGTAATACACTGGTTGGGTAGTACAACAGCCGTTAAAAAAGTAGCAGCCGAAAGCCACATGAGCCATTCATCCAGCCACTTCACAAGAGTGCAAGCAACCTGAGGGCAGACAGCCATTCTGCACTGGTCACTGATGTGTCCAAGGACCAAGACTAGTGTCCGGCACAGAGCAGGTGCTCTCTATGAATGAGTGAATAAATGGACTCCATGCAGCAAGCCAGTGCTGCTCCCAGGGTCTCCGATGACTTCTAGAGTCCCCTGTCCCTTTTAGAGCTATGCTCCACCATCCTGTGTACAGATATCTAGCGCACTTCGCTGCACTGTGGGGTCCCTCATTCTGCCAGCACCAGAGGGTAACCCTGGGACTCCCCAAACTGCCTGGCACTTAAGCGGGTGCTTCATAGTTGGATCAGCTTTTAATAACCATTTGGTGAAGGAAGGAAAGAGGTGAGGGCAGAGAGAAGGTGGAAGGGTGGAAAGGAAGGCTCTGGCAGGTGGTTCATCCAAGGTTGCCCTCTCAAGACAACTCCATCTAGACCCGAGGAAGCTAAACTATGTTAGCTTTGCTATGTTATACATCACATATATGTGATGCTATGTTATATGTGTTGCTGCTGCTGCTGCTGCTAAGTCGCTTCAGTTGTGTCCAACTCTGTGCGACCCCACAGACGGCAGCCCACTGGGCTCCGCCATCCCTGGGATTCTCCCGGCAAGAACACTGGAGTGGGTTAGTGTGTAAAACGTTTTATTATTTATGTATTTATATTTTTGGCTGTGTTGGGTCTTCGTTGCTGTGTGNGCTGCTGCTGCTGCTGCTAAGTCGCTTCAGTTGTGTCCAACTCTGTGCGACCCCACAGACGGCAGCCCACTGGGCTCCGCCATCCCTGGGATTCTCCCGGCAAGAACACTGGAGTGGGTTAGTGTGTAAAACGTTTTATTATTTATGTATTTATATTTTTGGCTGTGTTGGGTCTTCGTTGCTGTGTGTGGTTGTGGTGAGAGCTCGCCTCTAGCTGGCACACGTGGGCTTCTTACTGCAGCGGCTTCTCCTTTGCAGAGCACAGGCTGCAGGCATGCGGGCTCAGTAGTTACAGCTCCTGAACTCTAGAGCGCAGGCTCAGCAGTTGTGATGCACAGATTGAGTTGCTTCATAGCCTGTGGGATCTTCCTGGACACCAAGGACTGAATAGTGTCCCCGGCATTGCAAGGCCGATTCTTAACCACTGGACCACCAGGGAAGCCCTGTAAGTTAGCTTTCTTATGTTATATATGTCTTTGTCATGGCTGGGTCTGAACTAAACCGTCCCAACTCAAAACTATGAGAACCTTCTGGCCAGAGGGCAATTACAACTCCTAAACTAGGGAGTATTTCATTAGGAAGAGCACTGGGCTAGCAGAAGGAAATGCTGGATTTAAATAGTTCTCTGCCCCTGGGAAGATCTCCTTTAGTTCTCTGGACCTTGATTTCCTCTTCTGTTTAAAGAGACTGGTGTTGCCATCTGCTCTGTCCTGGAGGGTGAAGTGAAGCAGTGAATGTGAAAGTGCTTTGTAAGCGTAAAGCCTCTAGCACGCAAAGGATGGTGAGGGAAATCTCCTTCCCCCAACCTCATATGCGTGTTTAGGGTGCCTAGCGTTCTTAGTTGCTCAGTCGTGTCCAACTCTTTGCAGCCCCGTGGACTGTAGCCCATCAGGTTCCTCTGTCCATGGGGATTCTCCAGGCAAGAATACTGGAGTGGGTTGCCATGCCCTCCTCCAGGGAATCTTCCCAATCCATGGATTGAACCCAGGTCTCCCGTATTACAGGCAGATCTTTACCATCTGATCTTTACCACCAGGAAAGCCCAGTTTAAGCCGTTCTGTATCTAGTATCTCCAGCAAAGATTTCTGCAGGAAATCCAGGGTCTTGTTTGAACTTGGAGATCTGCTTCCTGGTGGACCCTTCTCCTGACATGTCCTTGTGCTGTGGGTTACCTTCTTCTCTCTGACCTTGACGGTATCTACCTGTCTTCCTTCTACCCCCACCTTCCTCTGCTGAATCAACCTATGGTTGCATCCACCACTCACACAAGGTGCTCCTGCCTTGTGGCCTTTCCTTCCTCCCTTGCAAAATGAGCGGATTGGACTTCATACAGAGGCCAGCAGGGTGGCAGGTGGGTAAGGTGGTCTGTGGTAGGGGGAATGGAAGAAAAGTGGAGAACAGGTATGCCCCCTCTAAAGGGGACAGTGACACCTTAGCACCAGCCAATTGTTGACATGTGGGCAAGTGAGAGCACTACATCATCTGACACTCAGAAAAAAAAAAATCTGGAAATTTGAACTTTTATATGAGATCTCCTGACTTTTGAATGTTGGCAATGCTTTCAAATTTGTTAAATATGCCTTGGGAGCCAAATAAAACACATATGCAGGCTGAACTCAGCCTCTGAGTCTCCATTTTGTGACCCGAGGTCTCTGAGCATCCTTTAAGCTTTAAGAGCCGTGGCTCTTCTGGGCTGTGAAAGTTGCTAAAAAATACCCCAAGCAAATTCCACCCTTTCCTCTCCTCTCAAGTCCTGTTTGTGTCTCACCTGAGCTACCGTGGGGCTTCCCTGGTGGCTCAGGTGGTAAAGAATTTGCCTGCAATGCGGGGGACCTGGGTTCAGTTCTTGGATCGAAAAGATCCTCTAGAGAAGGGAATGGCAACCCACTCCAGTATTCTTGCCTGGAGAACTCCATGGATAGAGGAGCCTGGTGGGCTACAGCCCAGGGGGTTGCAGAGTTGGACACGACTTAGCGACTTTTACTTCACTGAGCTACTGTGACAGCTTCCCTCCAACCCTCCACATCTACACACGTGACCTTATGTGGAAATAGAGTGTCTGCAAATATAGCTGAGTTGAGATGAGGTCATGAGGGTGGACCCCAAATCGATAAGATTAGTGACTTCAAAAGAAGGAAAAAAGAGACACAGAGACAGACATGCACAGCGGGAAGATGATATGAAGTCAGACAAGGAAAATGCCATGTGACAATGCAGGCAGACAATGGAGTGATGTGTCTACCAGCCAAGGACTGCTGGCAACATCAGACACTAAGAAAAAGGCACGGAGCAGCTTCTCCCCTAAGGCTGAAGGGTACACGGCTCTGCCAACACCCTGACTTCTAGCCTCCAAAATTGTGGGAAACTAAGTTTCTGGCATTGTGTTTGTTACAGCAGCCCTAAGAATGAGTACACTGGCCAATTAGAGGATGGGCACCAGGAAAAGAAGGCAGATCAGCCACCATCATCTTCCTCCCCTCAGAGCACATCCAGACCATGAAAACCTGACCCTCTTCTCAGTGTCTTGAATTTCCTAAAATGTTAACTACTCCCTTAAATGTTCCCTGGATTTTCCAGGAATGTTCAAATCAAGCTTTGTACGCGAAAGAACATGTGAGTCTCATTGGTCCTCCTCACAGGGAGACAAAAATATACCAGCCGCTCAAGCCTGCAAGCTACTTCTCCACTGTGATAATTCAGATGAAACATCTCCCTGCTCCGTGGACAACCGTGTGACCTGAAGTCTGTGAAAAGCACAAGAGAAAGAGAGGACTTGTTTTTCCACGAGAGAGGGGGAGAGATCGGGAATAAAGCCACACACACTACTATGTGGACGCATCATGTCCTCTATGAAAAAGACATCAAAATAATTTTATCTCTAAATATTAACAAGGTCTTCATAGGGTAGATAATGCTTATCACATCCATAAAGCATCCAGTGCTCGCTGAAGGAAGGGAATGGGGTTAGTGTGTGGATTCACAATCCATGTGCATTCCTGCTACTTCTGTCAACACTGCATGGTGAGCTAGAAGGACCCTGGTCAGGAGAGTTCTCCTGTTAGAGGGAGGTGTTGAGAGAGCAGATCAGTTCCTGTGAATCCCAGCTGATTCTACTCCTCCAGAGGCCTGTAAGTAGAGTAGGGAAAGGGGAGGGTGCAGAGGTTCGATTTACTTATTGTAGAATTCTGGGTCTGGGTTTGTGTTAGAGAGAGATTGGCAGTACTCAATCTTCTTGGGAAGATTTGTGACAGGACAAAAGGAGAAGAGAATGGTGAAGAGCTGAATATGCATGCTCCGGAGCTGGACTGTCTGGGTTTAAATTCTTGCCAGGCATTGTGCCCTTAGATATTTCATTTAACCTCTCTATACCTTAGTTTCCTTATCCATGAAATGGGTGCAGTAACACCCACCGCACTTGGTTGTTGCAGGGATTAAGTGAGTTAATTCAAGGAAACCCTTTGAAACATCATGCGACACTTTCTAATCACTAATTACAGCTTATTTAAGTGGTTGATTGTGGCCCAGTGTTTCGAAGTAAGGGAGCATTCACAAGTTCAATGGCTTAAAACAGTGCCCATCTGGTCCTCTAGTTCTGCAGGCTCTGGTCAGTTGGTCTCACTCAGGTGCTGGCTGGAGCTTGGCTGATCTTGGTTGGGCTTAGCAGAGGATAACTCTGCACCGTGTGGCTTTTATTCTTTCACCAAGACCGGTGAGCATGTTCTTTCCACGGTGACGGCAGAGGCACAAGGGCACAAGGAGAAACATACAGGCATCTCGGGGCCCAGTCGTGGCGCTAGCATACCATTGCATCAGGTCACACGGTCAGACCCGAAGAGACAGGGAAATACACCCTGCCCTGGGGGTCATCAGTGCAAGTCCCATGGCAAAGGCTGCGGATAAGAGAGGGCTGAAGAACTGTTGCTCAGAATGAGAACTACCATAATAACTCTTCTTATTATAATTGACATAAGAAATATTAGACTGAGAAATCAGATCAAGAAAGTATATCCTTACCTTCAGATAACAAACTGACCTTGGGCAATCACTCTTCCACCCAGAGTAAGAGGGTATAATTTGTTTATGTAAATAACTCAGGCTCCAACTCTCACTCTACCTTCTATACAGCACAAGAAGTTCCTTCCTGGCCACTCCTAGCTCTGAAGATTTAGGTAAGTGTGTGCATGTGCGTGTATGCACATTAGATAGAATCTGATCTTTGTTAACATCTGCAGAAAATCTATTTCAGCAGCATTCCTGAAAGAACTCTTCTAGAAATGATTACTCAGGATGACGTACTATTAGGCCATGGTAAGCCCCCTAGTTAGCACAATGATTAAGAATGGCAGGTTTGGGGAGGGATGTTATCTTAGCTACCCCAGAGCTTTGGCCCAATAACCAGGGCAGGAGGGTTCTTAAAGGGACAGGGCAGCTTGTTGCAGAAATTAAGTCTTCCTAC
This sequence comes from Oreotragus oreotragus, assembly GCA_006410675.1. NCBI lineage: Eukaryota > Metazoa > Chordata > Mammalia > Artiodactyla > Bovidae > Oreotragus > Oreotragus oreotragus. The sequence continues at coordinate 133,592 of SJYX01005961.1, read as the reverse complement.
TCTGTTTTTGTTTTCTCCTTTGCACTTACGTGTGTGTTTAAGGAGAATCCCCCAAAAGCAAAGAAGCCCAGGAGAAGACAGCACAGGTTCTTTGGCACCAGGGGGCCAGCTGCTCGGTTCTCTTTACCTGCAAAGGCAACAACTAGGAAACAGCACATGGATATATGAGTACAAGGACAAGTGGACAACTGGTCTACCTATGCCTTCATCAGAGCCCCAGACCCCTCTCCAAAGCCCCCAGTCCCATGATTCCTGCTGAGAAAAAGGAGAGAACCAAGCCTTTGTCAGTGGCTTCAGACTTTTTGATGACAACTTGTGCTAAGAGGCACATCGATCATTGTGGCCTGGTGCACACACATATATGGCTGAAACAGAGCTTCATAAGTCACTGTGTGTGTGCTCAGCCATCAATTGTGTCTGACTCTTTGCATTCCCATGGACACAGAGTAGTCCATCAGACTCCTCTGCCCATGGAATTTTCTAGACAAGAATACTGGAGTGGGATGCCATTTCCCCCTCCAGGGCATCTTCCTGACCCAGGGACTGAGCCCACTTCTCTTGCGTCTCCTGTACTGATGGGCAGATTCTTTACCACTAGAAGCCACCTGGGAAGCCCTCATGAGATACCACACTAATACAGATTGTGATCCACACTGCTACTTTTATTCTATTACCCTTAAACAATAATGCTCAGGATAACCTGCTAGACTGATTTCATAATGTGCTAATATTAGGGTCCCCAACCACAGTTTGAAAAATTCTGGGCCAGTTCCAAGATGTGTGTCAATAGGTAGAGGGGTAGAAAAACAAAACTCTTTTCAGAGCCACAGACCTCACACTTGTCTAAAGCAAGAGTCGGTAGGTTAGAAAAAACTAAGAAAGGATGCAGCTAATGAAGCAAAGGGATGTGTGTTGTTTTGATGTGGGCACATCACCATTGGGTGTGAATTGTTAGTATTTTTCCTGCCCAGGACTAAAAAGACTATTGGAGAAAATGGTATCCAGTGTTTTCTTTTCCTTCTAAAAGAAATATACTCATGTTTTAAAAAGCGAAATGATCAAATAGGTCACAGTATAAGTGACTATGACAATGTGGAATTGTGAATGTGGAAGCTGCTCGGAAATCTTGATGGATATGGAACCTCTCAGGGTACAGATGGGGAAACCAGTCCATGGAGCAGACAAATTATGATTATGGCCCAGAGTTGACTATTAAGCAGTCATAGCTCCAGGTATTCTGGGGTCCAGCTGTTCATTCTCTGATCTCTGCGTCTCAGTTTTGTTATAAATGACAGTGGCCCTGTCTGTCTCACTCGACTGGTGTGAGATGAGACAGGTGGAAACACCCTAAAGTCTAAACACCAAAGCTAGCTCTGCAGGCTGGTTAGTATTCCCTTTCAGGTCCTTTCCATCAGGAGAAGAGCCTGCCTGCCACATTTGCATCTTTATCCATGTTTACATCCATGTGACTGTCCGGGCCTCTTATTGAATGTGGCTTTGATTACAACAAGATGATGTAACCCCTGCTCTCTCTGCATCATGTCCACCCAGACTGTGCTGTGTCAGGATTCAGCTGGTCTGGGTCCCATCTTGGGTCTAATAAGGAAGGACCAAGGGGCTTCCCTAGTGGTCCAGTGGCTGAGACTCTGCACTCCCAATGCAGGGGGGCCAGGTTTGATCCCTGGCAAGGGAACTACATACCACAAGCTGCAACTAAGACCCAGTGCAGCCAAATACACGATAAATAAATTTAAAAAATAAAAAGGAAGGACAGATTTGTGCAGCCTCCAACACCATGTCACGTGTCTTCAAGTCCTGCCTAGAACATCAGTAAAAAGTTGACCCTAGAACTGCCCTTGCAGAGCTGAGTAGCCAGAGTCTGTTCAAGGTGTTTATAAAAACCCCATCACATTCCCCACCCCAGTCCTCCTGGCTTTAGGGCGGATCAGAGCCAAGCTGACAAGCAGTCTCTGAGTCTTTATTAAACCTGAGCTCAGATGGATGTAGAAACACAAGAGAAGCCAAATCATATGTTTAAAAAGTGAAGAGGAAACCAAGCTCAGCAAGGAACTATAATCCTGGATTTAGCCTGGGTGAATTTTCCTTCTCTGGGATTTCCTGTCCCTTTTTGGGGATGTTTCTATCTATCCAAATGTTCAGTGGCAACTGGTCTAAGGTCATCAACTGAACGGTTGGAAGAAAACCTTACACAGTACTTGGGTTTAGCTGCTAAAACATCTGTGGCTACCCAATCAACCCAAAGGCAGGCTTACAAGACACATGTTCCCAGCTTCCATCTATCTGGCCTTAGTAGAAAGAGGCCAAACTTGAAGACAGGGCTTAAAGAACCATCCCTAACAATAAAGGCCAGGCCAGCATGGGGCCCCAACTGCCGGGGGG
>SJYX01005961.1:111738-130872 GCA_006410675.1 Oreotragus oreotragus | reverse complement strand
GGGCAGGGACAGTGGGGCTGGCGGGGGAGGTCCTTAAGGAATGTAGAGTAAGTGAACCCAAAAGTCTGCCTCCTGCAAAGTTCTTAGACTGCAGTTAACATTTAACAATTATTTTTTATGTAAATCATCTGGTATGTTCAATTGCATGGGGGGTTGGGGGTGGCAAAGAGGGAACAATGGGCTGGGATTAGATAATTTACTTAGTGCTAAAATTCCAGGAAGTTTGTGTTGATCTGGGCCTGGATCTTGTTACTTTTTAGCTTCAATCTAAATCTTTATCTTCCTAGTATAGTTGAGAGGACATTTTTTACTTAGCCATTTTTACAGTTGTAATTTTTTCCCCCTTTCATCAAATAGAGCCAGTTAGATTAGCAGCTCTTAGCACGGAGATGAAAATATTGGTAGGGCCCATTGGGCCCTGTTTTGTTTATTCTAACAGAGCAGGCTTTGATCTAAACATATTTCCTGGGGTCTGGACGAGATGACCTAATTCCTGTCTTATCCGTCTCCACTTTCTGTGAATCTCAGATTGCGCTTGACTGTGGAGCCCTTTGAAATTCACTTTACATTTTTTCTCACTTTGTTACCCACTCTGACATTTGTTTCATTTGGGGTAGGGGTGTGTAGCTCCTATGCTTTATTTTTCTAACAGGACTGCTAAGTTTTAACAGAGTGGGAGCTTTTTTTTTTTTCCTTAAGTTCTCTCCTTCTTGACATTCGCAACACGCCAAAACCAATAAGCAAATAATCTACTGCTAGAAATTTTATGTCAACTGCAAATCAGTCAGGATTTTCTGTATGACACTTTTTTCTAATTTAAAAAACACAAGAAAACAAAAAACTGTCCCCCACCCCCTTACACATAAGTTGAATAAACCCGGCCCAGGAGAATTGAGAGGCAAAGACTTAAAGGTCAAAGTGACTCTTGAGCCAATCGGTTTCCCTAAATGATCTGGAGAAACCTACCCCCTTCCTTACTCTATGCACCCCTCCCCCCTCCACAGCCACTGGCCTGAGGGGCCTTGGGTAGCTTAGGTCTTGTCACTGGTCTCCCTTTTTCCACCCTGGTTTCCTGTCAATCACCAAACTGCTCTTCCAAGCCTATTTTCCAGAAAGAGGGGAAGCCCCTGTGTGTGTATGCGGAGATGGGGATAGGACTGGGGGTAGGTGTGCGAGTGGGGAGCAACGCAGATGAAGGGGATGAAAAAAAAACAACACACAGAGGAATACAGCGAAGGAAAGACGGGGAGATAAGGGGCCACAAGAAGACGAAAGAATGACAGCTACACAGTCGAGACCCAAAGAAAAAGAAAAAGCATCTTTATTCCGAAAGGTGTGTGTGTGTGGGGGGAAACTCAAGTTGCTGACGTTTGTAAATTTTGAGTGATGGGTACAAGAAAGTTGGTTATTCGCTGCGCTCTTCTGTTTTTTCTACAAGTCACTTTTTTTTTTTTTTTTTTAAAGAACTGAGGCAAATGTCACCAATATGAATATTTTAGTTCAAAAATGTGAATTTGGCTGTTATCATTCCGGGCAGCAACAAGCCCAGGAAATTCGGTGTTCGGCGATTCCAAAACTATCTCGACGCACATCCAATTAGAAAAGGGGGCAAAGAAAGGCGAAAAAGTGAGGCGAGGCTTGGCAGGAGGGGGTAGGGCGGCGCGTTCACTTCGGCCTTAAAATAAACTTTGTAGCTTTATAAATATGAATCCATTTCTCTTCCGCCGGGCTGAGCCGAAAGGCTGAGTGTATTTCTCACTCAGAGAGGAAGCAGGCTGAGGGTGATTTCTTGTTTTGGAAACGAATATAAGGGGGAATATGCAGGCAATGATCAATAGATTAGAGAGAGAGTGATCGATGGATGGATAGGCAGGGACCAAAGCGAAGAGGGAAGGGAGGAGACACACACCCTACTGAGACCCCGAGGCTCCGACTTTCTCCTAAGGGCTACGCTCGCCTCGGGAAGTCTGTTCAGCCAAAACGCTGCTTTTGCTCCCCTTAACTCATCAGAAAAAGCTAGAAGGGAGGAGGTCGGTGGCGAGAGAGAAAAGAAAAAAACCCGCCCCTGCCCGCCCCGCCAGCCTGGCGGAAATGGACGCGCAGCTGGGGAGGGCAGGGCCGTGACCCCCGCGCCGGCCGCGGAGGGCGCCCCGCGGTGGGGACCGCGCCGCGGCCGGGGGACTGGGGGGTCGCGGGGAGCGGCCCCGCAGCTGCGCGAGAGCTCGGAAACCCGCATCGGGGTTCTGCCGACAGGACCCCTTTGGAGAGGTGGGCGTGGGGCTCAAGGGCGCGGGAGGGAGGGGCAGCGCCGAGGGGCGTGTACGAGCAGGGCCCTCTCGGAGGCCGGCGGCCGTCGGATGCCCCCGCAGGTTTCAGGCTTGGTCCCCAGAGAAGCACCCGGATCCAAGGGCCACGCAGGCCTGGGCCCCCAGTCGTCGTCACGCCCAGCCCTGGGAAGAGGCTGAATGCCTTTTCTCGCAGCGAAGACGTCCCCCTCCGGCCCGCGTGTGAAAAGAGCAGCCAGAATCCCACCTATTCGCTTGGTCCCCACTTTTGAGCAGAGGGGTCTCTCTCGGGGAGACGTGACTGGGACCCTAGAGGCGCAATCGAGGATGCCGGCTAGCGCGCTGAAACGTCTGGGTGATTCTCCGCAGCGCGCCGCAGCGCACAGCCCAGTGCCTGGCCTCTCAAGGTTTGGGGGCGCCGGTCCCCATATGGTCAAAGCCTTGGGTCAGCGCCCACCTTTTGGCACGCCCCTCCTGGGCCCCAGACCACTTAGCCTGGGGAGGCTCGCTCTAAGTGGCCATGGAGTGGCCTGCGCCCCGATGGAAACTTCTACTGGAAGGTGGCCCGGACGCTTCTTCCTTACCTGGGCGCAGAGCCACTGTCTGCCGGCGGTTTACCGCCTCCCTGGAAGAAAAAATTCGCCGACCCCTCTAGACACTAACTTCCACCCAGTCCATTTGCTGACCCCAAAATAGTGCTCTGGAGGAAAACATGTTCTAGGGGAAACCCTAGAACAAAAGGAGAGAGGAAGAAATCAGACTGAATTCTGGTGATGCAATATTCAAGTCGACTACATATCCTTTTTCTTTCAAATATGCGTGTGTATTTAAATGCCTAAAAGACTAATTAAATAAAGACCAAGTTGACCTCGCTGGGTTGAGGCCCAGTTTCAGATTATATAACCCCAGCTGCCCCGGGAATTCTCCAGCAATGCTGCTCACAGCCGCCTGGAAAATGACTTCACAGTCAAGGGAAGTGAAACCACCGGAACAGGAGAAATAAAGCCAAAGTCTCCAAGGGCATGAATATCCTGCTTAAGGAAACTTACCTGGCCCATCGGAACCTCCTATACCAACTTTTTATTTCACACCATTTTTTCTTTTTTCTTGGGGGCAGAGAGGTTGTAAGAAGAGTAGCCAAAAAGTAATTGATATTGGGAGAATATCTAGATCCTCCAAATTTAAAAAAAAGAAGAAAGAAAAAGAAAACACATGCTCATGCAAACCTGTTTGTTATGCCTTTTACAATTCCTTATTTAGGGAGAGAGAAAGATATATACACAATTTACTGGTGCCTGGGGAAATGCTAAAGTACATTTTGGGGCCTGGCTAAATAGAAATGCATTCTAAAAACACAGACACAGTATTTTGTTTTATCTGTTGCAAAAAAAAAATGTATTTGATTACTTGAGTAAAATTACAGTATCTCTGTTGTTAGTAAGTATTAAATGTTAAAGAAATTGGATCCCCCCCCTTCCTTTCAACTTTCCAAGAAAGTGCATGTAACAGTCCATTTTTTTTTCCTTCCATACCTAATACAAAATAAACAAACACTATACCTGCTCTCTTGATCAAGAAGAAGCATTTGCTCTTGTAAGGAACATATGTACATTTTAATGAAAGTGATATTTCTTTTTGTATATACAAGAGCATCTACATTTTCTCCACTGAAGGTTGTTCAAGATGCTATTCTTAGCAGCATTGTGAAATTCCAGCACACATTTTCTATTGTGAATATACCTACAAGGCAAAATGTTACGTCTTAGTTTCAACTACCAAAACAACACTTGTATTTTTCTCTAAAGAATTCTGCGTGCTTATCACTGTACAGAAACTTATTAACATTGAGGACGACTCAAGTAAAAAGCACAATACAAATAGCAGTTCAAAACGGAAAGGGTTAAATCTACCAAAAAAAAAAAAAAAGCAGGTTGAATTTTAGGGAAAAAAAAAAAAAAAACAAACCCAAACCTTTCAAAGAACCACACAGTTCAGTCTGTACTTTCAGTCCTTTCCTTAAATTTGTTTCAAAAGATTAGACAATGTGTTTGCTGATAAAATTTTCCAGCAGGATCAAAGTATACATTTATATACAGATTTTATTAGAGATCTAATGCATCACTGAGGCATTGCATCAACACCAGATTCATATTAAACTGGATATAGAAAATAAGTTAATGCCAGATTAAGACCGCCTAGCAGGGCAACTTGCAATTGCCATAAATGTTACAGCAAGTTTACAGGACTCTAGTCAATTAGTATTTAGTCCAAAAATACAGAAGACCAAAGTTAACGCTTGCATTCTGTTTGCAAAGCCAGGTTATATCACTAATAAATAAGCTTTCTTAGAACTCTAGAAGTTGAACAAGGTACAAAAGAATGTCTTCAGAACGTTGTAGTTCAGAGATCTGTCGGGGGAGCTGTGGGGGAACCAGAAGTGTGGGGGGGGGCGGGCGGCAGGGCAAGGAGGAGGAGGCAACCGTGGGTCTCCTTCTGAGTGGGGGATGCGCTCTCTCCAGCCGGAAGGCCTTTAACTTGTGACAATCTCTTTGCTGTCTTCCACGGAGGCCTTTAACTTGTGACAATCTCTTTGCTGTCTTCCACGAAGCGGGTGAAACGGAAGCTGGTTCCATTCTCGCTGCTTGCCATCTTCTCCAGGCCGGCCAGGGGCGCGCTGGGCTCGGAGTTCTGGAGCTTTTCCAGGTTTCCTGTCAGCCCGCTAATAGGTGAGCTGCTTCCACTGCCCAGGCTTCCAGGGATTGGAGGGATGCCCCCATTCTGAATGACGGAGATCTCGTTGGCCTTCATCGCCAGCCCGTTGGAAAGCGCGGCTGCGTACTGATTCCAGAAACTGGAAGGATCCCCGCTTCCTGACCTGGCTGCCAAATCCTTCTGGAACATTTCTGGGAACTTGACGGGATTGCCTCCTAGAAATGTCATAGGGCCATCCACAGAGAGCCGGCGACCCCGGCGGGCGGGGGTGCTATTCCACATGTGAGTGCCCATGTGTACCTGGGATGCGGGAGAGAGGGGAGGAGGGAGAAGGGAAAAAAGGGGAGAGAGAAGGGAGAAGCTTAATAGTTGAATCTGTCTCAGCTCACATCCCAACACTTGACAGGGCCAGTGGCCGCAGTGTCTATTCTTATTATATGCCGGGCAGTGGGAAGGGTAACAAGAACCGTCCACTCCAGTCTGCTAGTAATAAAGTGTCCACTCTCTGCAGCCCTGGTCCACCTCTCCCCTGCTTGGGAAAGGATGCCTTACTTACTCCTTTTTTATTACCTGTATTTAGCTGATAATGGCCTTGAGCAAGCCAGTCAGTGGCAGATAGCTCCTTCCAGGGTGAGAATTGTTATGTCCACTCTCATTGCCATGGCAAGTATTGTATCTGACACCCTTTACCCTATAAATGTCCTTTTCAGATGGAAAGAGAGTGCCCCTCACTGATTGCCCAATGGAGGGCCTGTGCGTGCAACGAAAAAGCCTGAAAGTAATTATTCATCTCACATTACTGGCAGCAATCTCTAGAGAAATACTCTGTCAACAGAAAAATGTACACAGTAAGAGCGCTCAACTGTTGCTCTAGAACTTAAGCATATTTGCTTTCTTTCCAACACGAATCAGTAGGAAATGTTGTATGATCAATTATCATAATACCCATTAGCAGAGTGGTGATGTTACTGTTTTTAGAAAGACAAACCACGCTGGACTGCAGAGTTATGAAAAAAATAGATGCCCACACAGAGGAGAACTGTAATTATTAAGTGGTATGGGCAGCACACAGGCCACATGGAGGTCTTTAATCAATACCCCATGGCAACGCGGGGCTGTCTGACCTGGTGGGTAGAGCAATTCATTAGGTGCACTTAGCGAGACAACAGGGCCAGGCCGCTGCTTCGCTTAGGTACCAAATTATTCAAGGCGCTCTGACGTTCAGCAGGCTGCAGCCTGCCCTGGTCCCTGCCGTGATCCTGACCTGCACAGGCACCCACACTTCTCCAGATAAGCCACGTGGCAGCAGGTTCTCTTGTGAGAACTTGCCCCCTGCCTGTCTGGACCAAAGACTCTGGGAACGTGCTTTATGAACCCTCAATGGCCTCGAAAGAAAGAAGGCTGCTGGGGTGGGTGTGGGTGAGGTGCAGATGGAGTGAAGTACCTTAAGATTGCCTTTTGTTGTGAAAGCTCTTCCACAAATAGTGCAAGCAAAGGGTTTCTCTCCAGTGTGAGTTCTCTCGTGAATCTGCAGGGCACTTGACGAGGAGAAGGTCTTACCACACGTGTTGCAGTAGTGCTGTTTGGGGGTTCTCCTGGGCAGAGCTGGGAGCAGAACTGGGGACGTGGCAGAGGATGACAGAGGCCCAGAAGGGACGTGACTGGTGGGCGTGTCCTTACTGTCCTGAGGAGTCACATGCACGAAGCCGTTGACCTCTGTCTTGATGAGAGATGCCAACGAGTTGGCGGGAATCACCGCCGAGTTCTGATTGGGGCCAAGGTTGGAACTGGGCTCAAAGAGCTGTGATGGTAGATCCCGCATCTGATGTGTCAACATGTGTTGCTTCAAATTACCCTTGGTGGAAAAGCCACGATTGCAGACTGTGCAAATAAATGGTCTCTCTTTGGTATGACTTCTGTAGTGAATGTCCAAGGCACTCTGACAAGCAAAGGTTTTGCCACAAATGTCACAAGCAGTGTTTTTAAATTTACCCCGGTCTCTGAAAGGGAAGAGGATTCCCAAAGAATCTTCTTTGATGATTTTCTCTGTGTGACTAGATGTCAGATCCAGAGCCCCACCATTCACTGGGGCGGGAGACAAACCATTGGCAAACTCGCTTGCCCCTGCTCTCTGCAGCTTCTCCTCGGCGCTGGGTGACTTGTGGAATTCCTGGGTGCTGTTGGATGGGGACAGAGCCTGCATGGAGGAGGTAGACTCTGAGATGGCTGGGCTGCCTGCACTTTGGCTCTCCATGTCGCCACCCACCGAGGATGAATCGTTGGTCAGGACATCCCCCTCGACTGACCCGTTCTCCACCGACTTCAGGCTGGCCTGCAGCTGCTCTGCCAGGCCAGCATTGATCATCTTCATCTGATTTTCCAAAGCGGCGATGCTTGACATCTCTAGAGGCAAAGGCGAGGAAGACAGGCTGTCTTGGGACGCGTCTGCGGACTTGGGCGTGTCCGGGATGCTGCCCTCGGGACAGTCTTCCATGTTTTCATCGGAGAAGGTGTCTAGGTCATCAAAATTTTTCTCATCAAAGGAGCCCGTGTCAGACTCCATGGACTCAGGGTAGCTGTCAGGGACCGGGGTGTTGGGGATCTGGCCCCCCATGTGCATTCGGATGTGCTGCTGTAGGACCACGGCGTTGGTGAACTTCTTCTGGCAGATGGGGCAGGAATGCTGGACTCTGAGCGGGGGCATAGCTCGATGGACGCTGTAGTGGGTCTTCAGGTTCCCTTTGGTGGTGAAGGCCCGGCCGCAGATCTTACACTTGAAGGGCCTCTCCCCGGTGTGGGTGCGGTAGTGCATCTTCAAGGCGCTCTGACAGCTGAGCACGCGGTGGCAAATGATGCATTCATTGGGGTCAGTGGCCTTCTTGTCAATGTTTTCCACCAGTTGCTGAAGCTTGGATGTCTCTGAGGCCTGGGCTGAGTCCAAGAGTCCCCCAAAGGGAAACTTCGCCTTGAACTGCTCGGACATGAGCGGCAACAGAGGGTTGGTGAAAGTCGAGGCACTGCCGGGGCCACCGTCAGATGCCAGGGAGCTCAGCACACAGGCGTTCGGGGCTGAGGCCGAGCTGGGGACCACACCGCTCTCTTCGCTTTTGCCGCCGGGAGGGGGCGCAGTGGGGCCTTCCGCTTCCTCCGGGAGCCCACCCGGGTTTCTCGCCACCAGCTCGGGGGCCCCAGAGTCGCTTGTGACAGAGCCCGGGGGGCTGGCGGCAGAATGGCTGATGGGGATGGGGGCTGGCTCTTCGGTCTTGATGAAGGGGGTGAGGTTCGGGAGGGTGGGGGGCAACGGCAGGCCGACAGAAGTGGTCAGGGTGGGCAGGACGGGTTTGGTGTCTAGCCAGCTGGTGACCGGCTTTTCTGGAGGGATAGACATGCCGTAGGGGATGCCGGTACTGGTGGGTATGTTGTCCAAATGCTCAGGCACGGGGTAGGGGTTCATCTGGATATGAGGGTACTTCTCTTTGTGGCGCTGAAAGTGGACTTTGAGATTGCCCTTGGTGGAGAACCTGTTCCCGCAGATGTTGCACTTGAACGGCCTCTCTCCGGTGTGGGAACGAAGGTGGATCTGCAAGGCACTGTCGCTTCCGAAGACCTTTGCACAGAACCTGCACTTGTGTTTGAAGAACGCCTCATCTGACGCGCTCTTGGCTTCGAAGGTGGTGACATTTGGTGGCTTGCTTTTTCTTTGCTGGGCCAAGGCGGACAAGGGGTTTAAATCCTCTGCTGTCGTTCCAATGTTAGGCAAAGGGCTGGGGAAAACCGAGTTAGCGGGGGCCGGCTGAGGTAGAAGTGGATTAGATGCAGGACTCAACAGACTGCTTATTGCAAAAGCTGGTGAGGATGAGGCAGAGGCCGCGGGGTTGCTGGTGTGGGGGGCGCCCGCGCTCGAAGCCACTTTTTCCGAGGATGGGGTGGGAACTGCTGCCGCCAGTATGTGAACGTTGGGAGAAGAGCCGCTGTGTGGGGGGGCGATGGTGTTGCCGGAACTGCTCTGAGGTAGCTGGATGGGGGGGAGCTGTTTCACACCGCTGATGCTGGCAGATTGGCTCGCGAGGCTCTGTGCTAACCCAGCTGCCGCCGCCAGCTGCTGAGATAAATGGGAGCTGAGGGTGGACAAGGGGTTGGCAGATGTTCGTAAAGTACCTGGAGAAGGACTGGAAGAGGTTGGCAGGTCTGCATTCTGAGAAGCCAACAGCAATATTTGGTGACGAATCTGTTCGATCAGTTGCAGCTGGTGGATCTGTTGCTGCTGCAGAGCTAACAGCTGCTCCATCAGGGCCGGGACGGCCAGCTTGCCCCCGGAGGCCCCGTTGCACCTCGCTTCCTGGGAGAACTGGGCCACTGCCACCTTGGTGCTCTGGAGGTTCTCGATGATGACGTTGCTGTTGATCACGGAGAAGTTGCCCAGTGTTGTCAGGTCCCCGAGTTGAGGTAGAGAGGTTGTGATCGCTGAGGTACCTGCGCCGGAGCTGCTGCTGCTGCAGCTAGGGGGGACGCTGCTGTCGCCACCACTGCTCAGAGGCCCACTGGCGCTTTTGGGAGCTGCCGAGGCCTCCACCTCCATGGACTCTTCCCTGTCAGGTGCCTGGGCTTCGGCCAGGTCGCTGCACTCTCCTTGCTCTGTTTTGTTAGCCGTGTCATTCATTTGTTCCTGGGGATGATCGGGAGCGGGGCTGGGGCTTGAGAAGGTTTCAGGTGGGGAGGCTGGACTTTCATTTACGATTAGAACTAATTGGTTTTTAGTACAATTCTTCTTGTGGAGCAGAAGATCTGACAATTCGAAGAACTCGGCGCAGCACCGGCCACAGACGTGGGCATCCTTGCTCTTAGTGGTGCGGTTGGGTTGACCCTTCTCTGTGTCTCCTGCAAACGAAAAGGAGCAGGATTAGCAACGAAGCCAGGACACCCAGAGTCATCCAGGACTTCAAAAAAAAAGAGAGAGAATGGGGGTGGATCAACTCTTTTCTCCCTGCAAAACTCAAAAAACTATGGCCCCAGAGAGCCAATCAATATTCCTTAAGAATGTTCTTGATTAAATGTTTAGGCTGTTGGAGGACTCCCTATCAATCTGGTATCTCCGAGAGCCATGGCCTTCAGGTAATCCATCAAAATATAAAATACTATGAACTGCAGACATTGGTGCATAATGAAATTCCATAGCAAAATATTGATTTCCAATATTTTATACACCTTATTGTCTACTCATCCATCCAGAGAGGGTCCAGCCACCATTCTGAGGACTTATTAGGCTCTTGAGTTTCTGTCAACCTTATTCATTTTCAACTGATTCAAAGATATCTGTGACAGTTTGTTCTGTCACTAAACTAATTTGTAGTCATTCAGGTTCCAATCAGTGGTTGACAAGGGGAAAAAAAAATGCCTATCACCACGGTGAAGACTGACAACTTGAAAATCACCTCCAGCCCCTACCTGGAACCTGAGCTACGTCTGATCTGTGACAAACACACTTTAGCCACATCAGTAACAAATCCTCTGGACACTCAAGACTCAGCTGAATACAAGAGAAAGCAAAGAGACACACACACACACACACACACACACACACACACACACACACACGAAAACACAATGATCAAAATCCGTTACAAGGCCTGCCTGGCACCTATATATCAGGCTATGGCATATTTATTTTTAAAATTAAAGAATGCAACTGGCTACCATCCCACTAATCAAGGAATACATGCCACTATGCTCCAAATGGCAACATTATGCCTGTAAATAGTTCATCAAAAGTGCTCTTTCTATCTATAAAAACTGGCAAAAGATTTACATTTCTGATTAAATATCAACTTAAAGAAAGATGTGCAGTTAAGGGGAAGTGAAGAAATAATTCTTGTTGTCTAGTTTAGAAATGCTTTGCAATTCTCCTTGTCTGAAATGCCTTTAAAAACAGTTTGCTCTTAACTGTTATCAATTGTTTAACAGATTGTCCCGAACCTTTCATTATAAAATCCCTTTATTTCATGTTTGTTTCCACTGGTTGCTCAGATTTCTTCTCACTAAGATCCATTTGTAAATTAAACATAAAAATCTCCAACTCCAAGCTAACATCCTATTCAAAGACAGGATGGCGTCCCATTGTTTGCCCAGCATGGGGAACACCAACTTCTGTTGTACAAATGGTGTGTGGTCATCTCCGTAGGCTGTGAAAAAAAAAAAAAAACTGTTTAATTCAAGGATTACCTCCCTGCATGCTTTTCTGCAGAACTGAATCAGATAATAGTTAGTTTCCATGACTTCCAAATTGAATCTCCCAGAAAACTTGCAGGGAAAGGAAAAAAAAAAAAAACTAATAGCAAATATGAATAAATGCAAAATCAAAATTCTGCTTTTTTCGGTAAACTTAGAGTTGAGTCAAAAGAGTCAGCCATTTGCCTCTTTGCAGTAAACATAAAAACAAAAAACAAAAAAGCTTGAGTAGTTTTACATTCCAGAAAATATAATTAATACCCAAATACTAACTTTTAAAAATTCCTTAACTCTGTTTGCCTTGAGTGATGCCGCAGATGATTAGAAACCCTGGTAAAGTATGCCAAATGTATGCACACTTTATTCACTGGGAGGGTTATTTGAGAAGCTAAGTTATACATAACAAGCTAGCTTCCTTAATACCTATCTTTTAATCTCTGTAAGGGTATAGTGCAAAATGCATTAACAATACCAAACAAATCTTGGTTGGAGCAGAAAATACCAATAATGATTCAGTTTTAATTTAATGTTTAATCATCCTAATTGGCACAGGATTCCTCTGCACATTCAAGGTGCTGTTTTAAGCCCTGTCTCTCGCCTTACTTAAAAATAATGTAAACAAAATATTAAACGAAATTCGCTAAAGTTATGTTGCTTAACTGGGGACGAAAATAATGTGACAAAAATTCTGTTTAAAGCTTCTTATTTTGACAACCAATTTTAAATGATGCATCCATTTCAGATGCTTATTTTAAACTAGGAAATGCAATTCCTAATATATTCAACCGAAATGTTATTTCTTTCTCTTTGCACATTTCCATATGTAATGGTTATGTTTCCATCTACTTTTACAGCCAATTATGAAGGAACAAAAGCTATTCTGTTTGTTCACACATTTTCAACAAAATGCATTAAAACTATTATGTCAGCATGTTCTATTAAGCTCTGCATTCAGTGGAAAATACTTTTCAACCAGCTCACATTTATCAAAACATAAAGCCACTTTAAAACACAGTTTTGCTTGGTCAGCTGGGCTTAGACAAATAATGACAGATTCAGAACTAAATAACTAGCAAGGGAAATCAGAAAACTGACTTCATCAATTGTACACATTACAATGTAGTTGCTTCAAATATTTAGCACATCTGTGCTCACGATTAAAGGGCATTTTTAATTCTTTATAACTTGCAAACATCTGATATTCTCATAATATAGAGAAAATTTTAAAAAGGTTACTTTACAGGATTTAGCTGATTATTACTTTCCTGTGCTTCAATTCTGCATTTGTGGTGCTTCAAGACTCACTTGAGAATTTTCAAGTTTTTTGACCTGAACATTTTTATATTTAGGGTTGTGCTAACTGGAAGGAAAACATAGACACTTAAAAATAAGTGCCTGCTTGCTTCTAAGAAAGAGACTGTGTTAAAAAAGCTGCCCATATTTTAGCTTAGATTTTCACAACATTTTAATAAGCTGACATTTGATCTCACTGTAGAGTCAACTAATTTAATTTCCTGATGTTTATGAACACCAAAAAAAAAAAATTCTGATACCTATTTTAATTTATTTCAAAAGCACATGTCACTACATTATAATAGTTCTTAACTTTAAATCCATCTGCCTTCTGAACAGAATTCCAATGAAACAGCTTTATATGAAAAAAAAAAAAAAAGGACAAAACATGAGGTCTAGTTTGTATCTTTAACTACCAAAGGGAATATTTTAAGTTGTAATAAGATGCACACACACATACACACAACAGAAACTAACATATTCTAATTCTTTTTTTTGACCGTCTGGCTATCTTGTATTTCTCTCAATAATCTGTTATACAAGATTGCAACTGGTGACCCCATTATAGTAAATACAGTTGCCTTGTTCCATGTAGTATAGTGAAAACAATATTCTAGTTCCTCTTTATGGATTATGCATACAAATTAATTTTGTCATCGTGGTCATATAGGAAGATTTAAGAAGAGGTAGTTTTCTAAGTATGTACACACAAAAAGATTTTTGGAATTTTCTGGGTTTCTTTTATCCCCTCTGGGCCAGAGAAAGAGGTGATCTTCTAGCTTTATCCAATTTATATGAAAATCCCAGATGTTTTAGTTCTCATTGTACTATTTAGGTTCTTGATGCCCAATTCAAATATGTCAGCTTTTCATCATCTGAACTAAACATTGCAGAATAGGAGGCAGAAAATTGAAGTGTTCCAGTATATCTGTCTGCTGAGAAAACAAAAATAAAACTATGTCCCATGCTGAAAGGTTTAGCCAGCCAGGAAAACGAAAAACAAAACAACAGCCCTACTGTACCACGCTGAGTTTTCTTTTTTTGGAGCTTCTCAGAAAGACCCTTCGCTTGACTTCCCAGTACCTTCAGATCACATTAACGTTTTTAAGAAAACCGCGCAAGATTATGATCTTGGAGCCTATAGTTTTAACTGGCTGTTCCTTTTGGTAGACCAATTTCGAAAGGCTATCACAAACATTTCTGATTGATTGATTTTCCTCTCTTTTCTTTCTTTTTCTTAAACAGACCTGGGAAAAACCTGCATCTGAATGTTCAGCTTGAGATTCCACCGCAGTTTAAACACCGCCATATATGCTCTGCATGTTTTCTGTAATGTCTTAAGTTTCTTCTGTGAGATCTGTAGCCAGATGACACATTCTGCTGGCTCCCTTCAAGTCCCCTCAGTGTTCTGACTGGGATTAGCCTGTTCTCGAGTGAAGGATACAAGGGGAAATCTCTGACAAAATAACAACACGGACAGGACAGTCCTTTGAAAATCGTGATACCAGCCCACCTAATGTACACAATAAATGAAAGGGGGAAAATATCTTCCCCTTGGATGAATCAAACTGAACACTAGATGGGGTTCCAGTTGCAAGGGTTTGTTCAAAAACTTCTTTGTGGCTTTCCTCTTCCAGTGACGCGTAAAAGAGACTGCTTAAGGCGAGATCTAAACTTTGACTACATAAACATTGGCAAAGGCACAAGAAACTAAATCCCTGTTGTTTGAGGGTAAAACTGAGCTATGGGAACTACCTGTCAATCTTCCCCTTTGGGGGTCTGGCATCTGAGGGTGACAGGGGAATAAGGTTAGGAAAAGAAGCCAAGCTGATAAGGTGAAACTAAAATAAACTCCGAACTTCCTGCTAAGTGACTAGCAAGACTCAATTTGGGGGTCACTGGGAAGATACTGAAGGACATATTATGATCTGGACCTTGTCACCTCTGCATGGGAGGAGGCTAGCAAAGGTTAAAACAGCTCCACACATCTACGTTTTCCAAAGCCTGGCACAGCGACTTTTTTCTTTTGGAGGGGGAGGGGTGCTGGTTCTTGGGATAATTTACCACCTCCTCCCTTCAAATGCTCCATGACTGCCCTTTTGGTAATCTAAGAATATTTGGGAAGACTGGGTGAGCGGTATCAGGAGGTACCTTAGAAAAACCGAATTAAGTCTGCAGAAGGAATTAGTTCTGGCTACTCCACTGAGCTTGGCTTTTCTCAGTTTCAAAAAACTGAATTGCTGGTCTACCTAATTCCCACCCCTCCCCGCTTTTCCGTGAGAGCTCTGCCTCAAAAATTCAGATTTTTGCTTTCTAAAGGACTGTGGGTCAAGACAACTTGCTACCTGCTAAAGTAGAAAGAAATGAAATAAAGTCCCCAAAGAATAACCTATAAATTGACACTTGTGCTTATAAACCATAGGTGAAACTGGATGTAAAATAAACCACAAAACATTCGGTATCACAAATTCACTTTCATGCACACTCTCTCATGTCCTTCCACCTTTCACTTGTTTGTGTTTGTAACATTTTAGGAAGTATGTAAGGCCTCCAGCAAATCCCCCAAACAGCTTGCATTTTCTCATCCAAAATCTTCCATGATGCCACAAACTTAAAATAGGCCTGATTAAACAGGAGTTCTTTGCAACTGCCTTATCATGCAGGTGTAAAAAAAAAGCAATTAATTATAGTTCTCTCTAACCTTTTGGGCCCAGAAATCTATGTGTGGCCATTAAGCTGCTCACAATGAGTAAATTACTCTGGTAAATAATAGAATTTCATTATTAATATACATAAGAGGAATTTTTTGTGATACTTTATATGAGAGGCAGTGTTTTATCTGCAGTGTTTTTATCTTTCTTCCAATATGATCTTTTCCTTGAAAAAGCTGGGCACAGAAGTACTTTCTTAATAAATGAATGGAGTATGAGTGGGCCAAACATGTCGTTTCAGGAATCTTAAAACTACCCAAGGAAGAAAAAGCCAACACATACATATACATACACACCTGAGATCCGAATCGCTAGTCAAGAATCCACATACAAAATCATCCCATTCTAATGTTCTCTTTCCTCAAAATTATTTACCTTGCTAAATAATTTTCCCAGTGGCAGTCATCTTTCTACAAGTAATTCGAGACTTGTTGAATATCATTTAAGAGACAAGTAATAAGTGCCATAATCTTGGTTTCATAAGAAACAGTAAAAATCTCCCAGTTTATTTTAGGAGAGTATATAGCAGCACCAAAAATAGAATTAAAATATGAACATCATAAGACTGACCAAATGATCTTGTTTTCTTGAACTTGTTCTGAGGAAGTTATCCTGGAGATTGCTGAGCCTACCTCGGATTTTCTTTGTACGCACGCACACGCTCAAACACACACAGGAGTGACAAGCTGAACAGTAAGCCTGACTGCTCCCAGCCTTGGGAGTTGCTCCTTCAGGGCAACTGTAACGGGGGGTGCCTACAAACTTTTCTAGGTCTCACTCTGGACCAAAGTCATGAAATCGGAGGTGCCAGCTTCTGCTGAGGGCACCACCAACTAGGTTTAATTTGATAGGTTCAACATTTCCTTTGCCATGTTTTAAGCCCATCTCAGGAAAGAAAAAAAAAGTAACCACAGTGTTTAAGGAAGGTTAATCTTCTAAAAATTTAACAACTTTCATGTAGATTAAACAAACAAACAAACCCGAAAACTGAAACACAGAACTCCAATGACTCCTTGAAGTGTGTGTTCTGTGCGGACTGGAGAATGGGTGGTTGGATACAGTGCGTGAAAGGTGGTGACTTTTTAAAGGTAACTTGGAGACATGATTGCTTGATTCTCTATCTCACAACTACTCCCAAATAAAAAGAATTGGAGTGTGTAAGGCCCTCCTGTAAAATCAGACATGGAGGAGGATTAGTTGTGTACTAATATTATTACAACATACTAAATCCTGTAACCCTATTACAAAATCTACCCTCTAGGCAGTTTCTCCCAAACTTATTGTTCAGCCATGTAAAAACAGTCATAACCTAAAACCATTACAACTGAAGAAATGGAGGGGGTGGGGAGAGGGGAGAAAGGAGGCCGAGAGGGGAGTGTTTCCTACAGTGCCCCTACCAGTTTTCTGCTTCTTAGGACAATGAACCAGCTTTTGGGGATAAAAAAGAAAGAAAAAGGAAAGGAAGGAAGGATAAAGTAAAAGAGAAAAAAGAAAGAAAGGAAACTTGATGCAACTTAACTAACTTACCTCAAAGCCCAAATAAACCAAAAAAAACAGTCCTAATAAATAATAATGGTCAGAGGTAGTGAACTCCTTTTATGCTATCGCTTTATGAGAAGCCTTAACTATTAAAAATTCCGGATTCAGAAGGCGACAGGATAAAAGTAAAGATCTAGCAAGCATCAATTCTCTGTGAATCCCAAGTCTTTTTTTCCCCCCTTTTTTGAAAATATATAAAATCAGTACACATTAATTAAAAAAAAAAAAAAGACAAAAATAAATCTTTCCTCTCCTCCCGTTAGGCTTGGTCCTTTAAAAACTGTTGACTTTAACAGTATGACAGTGAGGAAGATCTCACCAGAAACTTTAGCAAAGATGGTGTGGGGGTGAGATGCAGAAGAAACCAGCTGGGAAAACCCGGAAAAATGCTGTGGCAGCGGCCTTGGATAATTTCACCTCGCCTACCTTGAGTAGTCAGTCTAGCCTGAGGTGGAAAGCGGGGATCACGGGTTCTCAGGGGACTGAGAAATCAGAGGCTCTGGATAAGGCTTGAAGCTTGAGAAAGTACTGGGGTGGAGGGGGCCAAATATTGTACACAGATATATCTGTGTCAGTTCTCCCCGCTTTCTTACAGGGATCACCCCCCTCAACAGGAGTCCCCTTTCCCTACAGCCGAGGTGAAGTGGGTGGGAGTCCCTCGGCTTCTCCGCCTGGGTCCCTGCGCCCCAGCTCTGCAGAGAAGCAGGCCTCTAAGGAAGGACCCGAGGACCGTGAGGGCCGGGCGGCCGCAGAGTCTGGAGGACGGAGGTGCCGACCAAAGGGCAGGCTTCCGAGCCCTATCGGGGTCCAGCTCCCTCCTCTACACCCCACAATGACGCCGGGGACGGGAGCACCCCGAGAGACATCCCGAGTCGCGGATACCGCTCGGGGGTTGCCCCTCAAACCTCCGCAGCCGAGAGGCGAGCACTGTGCCGGCGAACCGAGCCCGGGCGCCGCTCCATCGCCTCCGGCCTTAGGCCTGGGAGTTCGGAGGCCCCTAAAGTGTAATGTTTTTTAGCGATAAAAAGGGACTCAAGGTGTCTGCCCTGCCTACCCCCAATTCCTTGCCCGGATCTCTGCCACTCTCGGCCTTAGCTCTGTCACACAAACTTTGTTCTGGACTTGTTCTCTCCCTTTGGGACCCGGCAGTTGCCTCCATCGGAGGAAGCGAGTGCCTCTGTTTTAGGGGGACTCCCTCGTGGCTAGATAGCCCACCTCACCTCCAGCTCTGGAGAACGACCCTTACGACTCCTGGAAGTGCGAGGTACCACGATCCTTAGCGGGAGCCGACCGAGTCTAAAGATTTCTTGGGGGCGCCGAGTGTGCATGTGTTGGGAGAAGAGAGGCGGAGATCAAGTGGGATAGCCGGACCCCGACACTTTCCCCCGTCCGCCTGCACTCTGTCTGGGGAGCACTCGACAGCAAAGAGCACTCTCCAACACGGCCTCTACCCCCGCGTGTCAGGCACGCTCGCCCGAATACAGGTTCCCATCTTCTTGGAACTCCAAACTTCCACAGGCACCCCATTCCGCGACGCGGGCCCAGGAGGAGTGGGAGCGCTGGGAAAGGGGGGGAGCGCGGCGCAGGGAGCTCCCTCCACGTTCCAAGTTCAGGCCGGAGGACAAAGTAAACTTCCTTCCCGCAGGCACCAGGACCAGGGCGGCGGAGGCCAGGCCGGGCCTCGGGCGCTGCCCGGGGAGCGCGTGGAGCACCGCGCAGGCAGGCGCCGACGGCCTCTGTCCGCACCCGCGCCCGGCCGGGCACCCGGGCCCCAGCCGCAGCTCGGAGGGTCCCGGGATCCGCTCCCGGGGACAGCCAGGACGCAGGAGCAAGGCTGGCGAGCCCTCTCTCCTCCCCGCAGGAGGACCCAACAACTCCGGAAAGATCCTGCCTGGAGAAGTGTTTGCTTTCCTCGGGGCAGGGGGGTTGGGGGTGGGGAAACCCAGCAAAGGCAAATTGAAATTAAAAAAAAAAAAAAAAATCGCGGAGTCAAAATGGTGATTCGGGTCGCGGCGGCTGGGCGGTGGGCGCGGGGGCCAGCCGCGTGTGCGTGGGCGCGAGTGTGCGTGAGTGTGAGTGCTAGTACGTGTGTGCGCGTGTGTGTCCGCGGCGCGGGCCGGAGCACTCACCATCTCGCCGGGGGAGCGAGGCCACTTCGGGGTCGGATTGGAAATGTTGAGGCTTCGCTTGCTTCCTCCGCGACATGCTGGCTCAAACATCAGCTGGGGCAGAATAAAAAATTACTAAAAAAAAATCTTCTCAAAATTACGGAAATCGAGCGGCGGCGGCGGCGGCGGCTCCCCCCGCCCGCCGGCCCGCCCGCCCCCTCCCCGGCTCCCCGGCCCCGGGCCTGTCCCTTATACACATCT
>SJYX01005961.1:79724-111300 GCA_006410675.1 Oreotragus oreotragus | reverse complement strand
CAGGGACTGCAGCCTACCAGGTTCCTCCGTCCATGGGATTTTAGATGTGTATAAGAGACAGGGGTTAACCCTCTTCGCGACCGTCCGGGACTCCGCGGCCGGGCCGCCGGGGGCCTGCCTCCTAGCCTCTGAGCACCCGGCGCCCCGGCCTGCGCCCCCCTCCCTCCCTCGGCCCCCCCATCCCGGGCTGGGCCGACCCAAATTAGCATGCCCTCCCCGGAATTAAGCCTCCCCGGGTTGGGGGTGGGGCCGGGCAGCGGGGGCTGGGGACCCGGGGCTGCGGGCGCGCGGCGAACTTTCCAACTCCGGCGCTAGGCGCGCCGGCCCGCGGGGGGAGGGAGTCCCGTGGCGGGATTTGGGGGGAGGAAGTCCCGTTTCGTGAGTGTTTCTTCGTTTCTTTAAGAGCTACCAGAAAGCAGCCCACCCCCACACCCATTAAAAAAAAAAAATAAGCGAGTGGGGAAGAGCCAGCCCCACGCCGGTCCGCCTCCCGCCCGCCGCCCGGCCTCCCTCCCGCTCGCCGCCTGGCTCGGCGCTCCTTCGCCCCGAGTTCTCCATCCCCTGGATCCCGGGCTCGCGGGGGCGCGGAGAAGAGGACCAAGGAAAGGTTTGGGAACGTGATGGGTTTGGGGCTTTGGGGGGGGGAGGAGGGGCAGCTCTCCCGCCACCCCGTTCCTCCTCAGAGGGCCCGGATCCTCCAGCTTCTCGCTTGCTCCCTCGCTCCCTTTCTCTACCTCGGACATTCCCAGGACAATTAGGGCTGAAGTTTTCGGGAGAAGCGGCCCCGAGCCCGTGGGATAAGGGGGCGGCCCGGCTCCGCCCAGGACCCCTCCCGGACCTCCCCCTCGGCTGCCCCGGTTGGCTGCAGGGCGCGTCACTCCGCGGGGAGGCGGCGGCGGCGGTGGCGCCGCCGAGCCCAGGGCGGGCGGCGAGCGGGGACCGGCTTGGGATCCGAGTTCAGCTCCAGCCGGGGGGAGGGGAGGGGCCGCCGCTTACCCAGCACGCTGCAACCCTCCCCTGGCCTCGCGAGGCGCGGGCCTGCCCCGCCGGGCTCCGGGCACGGCCAGGCCCCGGGACCCCGCGGCTCTTCGTCCTGGGGGAGCGGGCTGTGCCCCAGGCTCTTGGCGAGGAGGTGGCCGCGCTGAGCCTGGAGAGAGGGGGGTCCTTGTCCGCAGCTGTCTGGCCCCGCAGAAGCTCGCCTCCACTTCTCAGGCACTTGCTGAGCGCGGCACCCAAACTTTTCGCACCAGCTCCATCTCCCCAGGCTTTGAGGCAGCCTTCCCACCCGCGCCTCTGAGCCCGGAGTGGGGATCGCGGAGCCCGCACTTTGTCCGCTGGGCTCGGGCCCCCGCGAGCCTGAGGCTCAGTCCTCGGCTCAGCCTAGCTCTTCCCCCTTGCGCCTCAGGGTCTCCTCGCTCCTGGTTCCCGAAGTCTTGCGCCCGAGGGACACTCTAAACTTCGGTTGAGTAATGGGGACGGGGGAGGGGGGTGCAGATACACAATCCCTGCCCTATCTCGCGATCGGGAAAGGAGAGGGCTCATAAGGACGCCCCAATTCGGGAGCGCCCTGGAGCCTGGTGAGCAATATAGTCAGTTCGCGCGAAGTGGGCACCAGTCTTCCGAGTAGAGTTTCGGGTGCTCCGGACCACACTGCGCTCCCGCAGGAGTCTCTCCAGCCACTTTGGTTCTCCCTCGCTCTTTAAAATCTAAATCTTTTGTGTGCGGATGAATGTTTCTGTTTTCCTCCTGACGACTTTATTTCTCTTGGTATAACTTCTTTCTCCTTGTTCGCCCTTTCTTCACCTTTTCTCCCGCTTATTTTTCCTCTCTTGTGGCCTCGCTCGATCTCTATCTCTCTCTCTCTCTCTCACACACACACACACACACACACCCCACTACACCTCGCTCTCTCTTTCTCCCCAGGTCCTGTTGGTTACAGTAGATTTTGATAAAAAGACAAACGAAGCTATCAGTGGGGCTGATGTTGAAGAATGAAGATAATAATGTTTCCATAGGTGGTGCTTCAAATGCCATTATTTCTCACTGAATATTTAAAGAGATCCCTCGGCAAAGATGGATCTGTGTGCTCCTGGGGTGCCAGCCTCTCGCTTCCCCCAGACCCCCGGGAAAGTGTGCGGGAGCACGTGTAAAACCCACCCCTGCTCTGCAAACTGTGATCCTCGCAGGCATCCCAACCCACACTCTTCCAGGTACACCAACGCCGCCGTATGCACTCGCACACGGGTCTCTCCGTTTCTGCCCGGGTTTGGATTCGCCCGTATCCTTCTCTAACAATCTTGGCTTATTGAAAGTCCGGGCCTCCTGGGTACCGCGTGCTGCCGGGAACCGAACAGAGCTAGCGATCCCGCAAACCCTTCTTCCCGGATCGCGCCGTAAACGCCGCGGCAAGCTCCCGGGATTGGCGTCACACGTGTTCGTTACTTGCTCTATGTGTGATTAAGATTAAGGGGCGGGGGAGCTTTCCCTCCTCGCCCCCAACAAAACACCAAAACAAACAACCAAACGAAATGCACACGTAAAGAAGCAGCTTCGCGATGTTTAATTAAAAATGGGCGAGCAGAGACGAATTAATTGGGGGTATCCAAACTTTAATAACTTTTTTCGTTCTTCTGTGTCCTCGAAGACGTAGAGGCAGGCTTCTCGCTCGCTGCGCAGCGTCCCCCGCTAATTTCTTGTTTGTTTTCTTTCCCTCCGTGGCCGGGAGAGAGGAGAGGGGAGGTTGAGGAGGGGGGATGGGAAGAGGGGGATGGTAGGAATGGCGGGGAGAGGAGAATTGGTCTTTATTGTTGACGGCAATACATCAATTGTGGGCCATTGTCTTGGGCCCAAGTTCCGTGGTTCGCAGACGCGGGCGCCGCGCTGTCAGGGCGCTCGGGTGAGGCTTCGTGTGCCGCGAGGCAGAGAAATAATTAAATTAATAAAAACGGAGACAGAGTAGGGCTAGACAGATGGAGGTTGATTTGTACTTTTGAGCGGGTCGGAAGAAGGCAGGGACTACAGTGAGGTGCCACAGTGCAGCCCCTCCCTACGCCCTGCTCACTCGAGAGACCTGCGCGCTCTACTGGGGGTAGCGGGTCCCTGCCTTGGGTGGGGCAGCTGCTGGGGGACTCCGGTTGACGGGGCTGGCACGTAGGCCCCTGGCTTTTAGGGGCTGCTCCATGTTAAAGACTGGGGGTGGCCCAAAGTCTGGCAGCGGCTGCGCCAGGGTCGTGACCTCGTGGGTCGACAGGAGCCGCACCCGAGCGAGGTGCTTGGCGTGTTGTTCAAACTCACATTTGGGGCGCTGGATCCCTGTGTTTCTCCCAACAAATCTCACTCCCCCCTCAGTCTTCCCAACACCTACAGAGTCGTTGGTGGGTTTGACGGGGGCCAAAGGGCCCCAAGGCTTGCGGGCCACAGCTGAATTCCCAGCGAAGGGAATTCTCCTTTTCATTCCCTGATCTTGGGAAGGGGAGAGGATGTTGAGCCTCCTTTCCCCAAGGCCGATTCTTCCACCCGCAAAACTACCTTATTTCAGCCCAGTCTGACCCCCGTTTTCTGATGGAGCCTGGAATGAGGCCTGGCCTGGGCCCAGGACGCTCTTTCTAGCTCCTTCTCCTTCCACCGGTGCGGGTTTGACACTCTACCCTCGAAATGAAGGTCACCCCCACTCGCCTTGCCCCAAGACCCTGCTTCCTTGGTCCTCCGGCCTCAGGCCCGCTGGGCCCCCAGCCTAGGCTAGGGGGCCGGGAGAGGGGGTTTCGTTTTCTCGTGCCAAGCAGAAAGCAGAGAAAAGGCGACCGCGGAGTCCTGGGGGCGGGGGTGGAGGCACACCCGATGGTATCAACATTATTGATGGGGAAATATTAGGGGCAGGAGCCCGGAGATCAGGTTCCCGGTCCCTCCCCTACCCGGAGGTGGGAGGGACAGACGGAGTGGGTGGTGGCGGTGGTGTTGGGGTGTGCTGGGACTCGGGTGGCTGAATGCACCCGCATTAACCACTCGGGGTGTATTTATAATTTTCTTGTCTGTAAGTTGGGGTGGCGGGGAGAGAAGGACGAAGGATTGACTTTGCTAATACGTAGCCCTTAAGGTCTTTCCCAGGGTTGAGGCCGGAGTTGGGGGGTGGCGGATGGAGGAGGTACAGGAAAAGTGATCAAAAGCGAAGACCAAGTTTGGAAAGCCCACCGCTCGGGTTATTTTCCAAGCCCCAGTACTTCGCTTCCCCGAGAGTTTCAGAAACTCTTTCCTTAACTGCTGTCGCTCAAATCCTCATCTCTTCTCGGCCACTGGAGAGACTGCAGACCCGAGGCTTCGGGGAGCCTGCTCAGGTGGGTGCCCCCGGCCCCGGAGGAGTCTGTGCCCAGAGCGCTTTGCGCGCTGGCTCTCCGGTAGTCAACGGTAGTCAAGTCTCGGCAGCGGTGAAAAGGCGCAGTTTCTGCGGGAACCGCAGTCCGCAGCCAAGGGCTATCTGCAGCCCTGACGCCGGGTGCAGCGTGGGGACCGGGCGCCCAGGCGCCGGCTCCGGCGGGAAATTCAGCCTTGGCGAGCGGAGGGCGGGCTTGGTGACCCATCGCGTGCATCCCACCTAAGGGTCCCACACTATCGGCAGACTTCCTTTTTCTTCTCTTGCAGGGCCATCCGCATGCCGGCGTTTAGAAACTGACTTCTTCGCTGGCAACCGCAAGTGCCTGTGATTTTTACTTTCTGTCTACATTGAACGTCTTCTGCTGAAACTCATTGCGCCCTGCATGCCACAGTGCCTCGCTAAGGGGTCTCTGGGTACAAAATGCCTCTCAAAGGAAATCGAGGTAGAGAAAGTGAAAAAGACTAATCAAATTTATAAAAAGAAAACCTTTGCTTCCTTTTGGTTAAAATCCTTTTGAGGTCTTCTGAGCCTGGAAAAAAAAATCGTCACCATGCAATAGAGTGTAGCTAATTCCTGGAACCCATTAGGAAGGTGTCCAGAAAGCCCAGCAGGGCTCACAGATTCATTCCCATCTTTGAGCTCAAGAAGTAGGACTTTTGGATCCAGTGACTAGAAAACAGTTCTTATATGTTATCTGTTGGGAATAGGTGTGGGACCTCTGAAGCCCTGGACTCTGTGTGCGTGGGGCTGTGACTGGGGGTCTGCCAGGAAGCTCATTTTCATTCATAAAAGAGATCCACTTAAATGACCTCCCTATGGGACGCCTCGATGAGCTAATTTGGCAAATCTCTTGCAACAAACTTTGTATGTTTTGCCTCTTTCTCCAGCAAAATGTCCCTTTTTATAGAACAGATCAACAGTTCCCAAAGAGAGGTGCATCTTGGTTTTGTAGAAAGCTACATACAGTGAGACCTTGATGGGGCAATCACTTCTTGTTGGTCAGTGTTTGGAGAGGGCAGCACCATTTGGTTTCTGTTTGATCAATCAAATGGCCACATGGAACCATCCCGGGGGCCTGGCCCTTGTCTGCCTGGCAGCCTGTGAGCAAGACTGGACTGTCACTCACATTATGGGTAATTTACAAATCTCCCACGGCTCAGCAAGCTATGACTTTCTTAGGGAATATTTCTCTCGACAGAGAAAGGGCTTTCTCTGAGAGACATATTTCTTTTGGGGGAATGCAGTGAGTCAGAGTTGTCACTGCAAACTTCAGTTCATCCATCCCATGCAGTTCAAACCTGCATCCTTCATAGTTCCATCTGTGTGATGAGTGAAAAAAAAGGGGGAAGGGATAACCCATTGCTTTCTTCTCCTCCTTTCATCTTTTCCAGCTCAAAGAAGTTTTCTATACTGTTGCACTGATATTTCTTTCTCCTAATGTTCACCTTTATTTTTCCAGCCACAGTTACAATTGTTTCCGTCTTAGTACCCAGTTTAACATGGAGTTTTACATTTAAGAGACTAAAGTTTTCCAGTTCCAAGCCTGTCTCCCTGTTTCCTTGTGCCTTCTCAAAACAGAGGCAATTACTTCTTAAGTTATACAGTTATCAACACCTACCCATTTATGTCAGAAATCAGTTCCACTTTTTTTGTGCCTCTTCCCATTTATAATGCTCATTGTGTCCCAGCCTCTATTCTTTTATCCTGGGTTCCCCTAACCCCCAGACTCTTTGACATACTCCATAGCAAAACCCCATTCCTGGAAGCCTTGCTTAGAATCTCGGTCAGGTTGTAATGCATGGACCTTCTACTTAGAACTTGGCCCAGGACTGGCTGTGGCCTTTTCCCAGGGCCCGAAAAACGGGAAGATGCCAGCAAATCTCTCTTTCTCTAACCCAAACAGAAAGATTTCAGGAGAATTCAGGTTGGAAAGGTTTTCCAGGTTTGTTTTTAACTTTCTCTTCCCCCCTTGGGCCCCCAAGTACCTCCAGTTTGGAAGGATAGTGCTAAAAGAACCAGCCTCTTAGCTCAGGTTCCCCCCCGCCCCCAACCACCCTCCCTTGACGATCTCTCCTCTTCTGATCTCAGATATTTGCCAGGAACTAGCTTTATTCACATCTTGCTTGGGAGTTGGAGTTGGACTGATGGGCTGCCCATGCTGGCTCTGCCATTTGACAGTATCTTGGGAACACTGTCGTGGGTATGCATCCATGTGGTAGGTAGCTTTGGTCAAATTAATTTCACTAGCCGCTGTTTCCTGCTCTGTGAAGTGCAGCTAATGGAGAGGAAACGCAGAGCTTAAGAGCATCCAGCAAGGACTCGGCTTTGCTTCCTTCTAGCAGTGTGACCTCCATATGCCTCCAACAGTTTCTCATCTGTTAAATAGGGATAATAATAGTCCTTATTTCATAGAGCTCTTGAGGGTTAAAAGAGTTAATATGTGTGAAGAGTTTAGAAGAGTGGCTGGTATGTAATTAGCACAACATAAGTGTTAACTATTATTGTTATTACCTCACAGGCTTGTTGTGGGAACCAAATGATACAATATGGCTAAAATATCATTCTCTATTCATCCACATGCATGTGTGTGCTCAGCCTCCACCAACTCGTGACCCCCAGACTGTAGCTTGCCAGGTGCCTCTGTCCATGGGATTTCCTAGGCAAGAATACTGGAGTGGGTTGCCATATTCTCCTCCAGGGGATGTTCTCAACCTGGGGATTGAATCCACACCTCTTGCATCTCCTGCATTGCCAGGCAGATTCTTTACCACTAGCACCACTTGGGAAGCCCTATTCATCCACCCATCCATTCATTATTTACTTATGTATTCATTTACTCTACATAATAACATGCAAGGCATGGAGAATACCTCTGAAATAAACACCATCAGTCCTTTCAATTAATCTAACATTATTTCCTGGGACCCTGTTATCAGTGCCTGGTTAAGTGTTGGCCCTGAGGGGAACAGGATAGGAGCAAAAGTGAGAGTGCTAGTTTTTAAATTATTCTCAGGGAATTTTTAACGTTCTAATAGGAAGTCCCAACTCATGGAGAAAATTAAAATTAGAACAGGCTGTGTGTGCACCCAGTCCTGTTGTGGTGCATGTGGGTCCTTTGGGCCAGGGATAGATCATCTTCATGCTTCTAGAAGGTTCATAAACACCAGTGGACATGTAAGTGGCCTGTTACTTAGGTTCCAGGCTGTATGCACCTGGTTGTTTTATCTGGCTCACGTATTTGTCCTTTTGATGGTATGGACTCCTCTGAGTTGTCAGAAAACAAAACAATAAAACGGGTGCTTTTTCTTTTGGGCCCCCTTGAAAGGTATAAATCACTTACAGTGTTCACTTAGATCCCTCATTTCTGGCTTTTTCTGCTTCCCATTTTTGTCTGATTATAAAAATGAGCCATGGTCATTATAGTAGCGCATTTTGTAGGCAAATACAGTGGTTCAGATGGAAAAACCTCCTGTCAGTCTGTCCTGCTCCCCCCAGGTATCGGTCTGTTCTGGATGCAGAGCCTCCGGTGGCTGCTGCATGGACCAACTTAGTATTAGAACCATGTTGTGACCAAATGTAATTTAACATTTACTGGTGGAATGCAAAGTGCTCTTGTGAGCCCCCTCCCTTCCCCTGTGCTTTGAGATTAAAACACATTTTATGGTTAGAATCTGGAAAAAGAATGAAAGAGTCTGGGCAAAAATACCAGTTAGCAGTGGAGCTGTGTAAAACGGGAGAGACCATAGCACGTGTGTACCAGCCTCGATGCAATAACAGCTTCCTTGGGCAGCGTCGGCCAGCAAATGCGGTTTAAGGCCATCACAGATGTCAGTGAGCAGGGGCTGAGCTTGCTTTTTGCCCCAGCGTTGAGGGAGCAGACTCGATTTAATCTGTCACTTGATGTCCTTCTCCTCAAAAATAGTGCCTGGGGGCTCTCAGGGGCTTTATTTAGAGGCTCTTTGGAGCTTGGCAGTATGTAAATTATGCGTGAGTGTCCTTCATAGTTCCCAGTGGTCACTATCAGAGGGGTTTAAACATGATTTAGCCTTTCAGATGATTTGTGGGAGCGCTGGAGCCAGCCAGTGCAGTGGTTTCTCACCACTGCATTAAATAGGTTTCCATGTCCTGCTTGGCTACTCTGTCCATTCACCTCCTGGCCTCCGAGCTGGTCTGTGAGTCACCTCTCAGTGTTGGTGGGTGACCTCTCAAATATCCTTACTGTATCAGGGAATTCTGAGATTTTTTCAAAATGGAGATTTATGACTTACAAAAAATACCATTCAATCTGTAGTGACTGCAGAGCTTCCCATTCATTTATTCTTTCATGCGTTCAACTCACATTTATTAAGCACCTACTATATGCTCCTTGGAGAAGACAATGGCAACCCACTCCAGTTTTCTTGCCTGGAGAATCCCAGGGACTGAGGGGCCTGGTGGGCTGCCGTCTCTGGGGTCACACAGAGTCGGACACGACTGAAGTGACTTAGCAGCAGCAGCAGCATATGCTCCTTATCAGTATTGGGTTGGCGAAAAAATTCATCCCAGTTTTTCAGTNTGGGCTGCCGTCTCTGGGGTCACACAGAGTCGGACACGACTGAAGTGACTTAGCAGCAGCAGCAGCATATGCTCCTTATCAGTATTGGGTTGGCGAAAAAATTCATCCCAGTTTTTCAGTAACAGTGTATAAAAACCCGAACGAACTTTCTGGCCAACTCAGGGTTTTAAGCACTAGGAGGCATCGGGCTTGAAAAAGGTTGCTCTGTTTCCTTCCTCCCTTTCCTCTCCTCTTTTTTGTTATTTTGCTTTTATGAGGATTAGGGAAATTGTTCTTAAAAAAAAATTTGACTTTTCTAGCTGAGTGTCTAAAACAAATTATGGAATATCCTTGCAATGAAATATTAGCCACGAAAAAGGAACTACTGATCCGTGCAGTGATGTGGATGAATCTCAGAAGTATTATGCTGCATGAAAGAATCCAGAACCGAAAGACACCACAAAGCTCACTGCTTTTATATAACATTTTAGAAAACGAAGGGCTTTCCAGGTGGCGCTAGTGGTAAAGAGCCTGCCTGCCAATGCAGGAACCGAAGAGACACAGGTTCGAGCCCTGAGTCAGGAAGATTCCCTGGAGGAGGAAATAGCAACCCATTCCAGTATTCTTGCTAGAGAATTCCATGGACAGAGGAGCCTTGAGGGCTACAGTCCATGGGGTTGCAAAGAGTCAGACAAGACCGAAGTGGCTTAGCACACACATAGACAATGAAAACCAAACTGTAGTCACAGAGAGCAAGTTAGTAGTTTAACATTTGCCTGGGTTGGANAGGGCTACAGTCCATGGGGTTGCAAAGAGTCAGACAAGACCGAAGTGGCTTAGCACACACATAGACAATGAAAACCAAACTGTAGTCACAGAGAGCAAGTTAGTAGTTTAACGTTTGCCTGGGTTGGAGGGGGAGGGGAGGAAAGAAGGTTATTGAGGGGCACAGGGAAACTTTGGGGGCGTAATTGAAAAGTTTGCTATCTTGCTTGTAGTGAAGGCTTCACAGTTACAGACATATTACAAAACTGATCAAATTGTATACTTTACATATGGGTAGTTCAGTATTCTTAAATCATAGCTCAGTAAAGTTGCAGAATAAGGTTTCTCATTTTCACCAGTATGGGAAATGGATGTGCGTTAAGGAATTTGAAGAGAAAATGGAAATTGTCGCTGTCATATTTGAACACTTGAGCCCTCAAAAGCCCTCTGGTTCTTGGTCACACTTGATGTGGGCACAGAGTGGGGTGGCACTGGCATTGGCTTCTGCATCGACCCTGGAGCAAGTGTAAACCTCTCCTTGTGGTTTTGAGTACTGGTGCCTCTCAAACAAAAATTCCTTTGAATGCCCGATACTAATCCAGTCTGGGAATTCGAGGACCTGTGAGTGGTGGGAGGTCACAGCCCCCACTGACAGGTGCATCAGATGGAGTTCAGGGTCTGAGGCACTATAGCACTATCTGAACTGACTTATGGATTATTGATTGGATGGTTATTTTGAAATCCCATAGTCCATAGCTGACCATGAGGGATAATCTTTGCTGATGGCTCAGTTTTTCTTTTTCTCTCTAGGATGTCATTGACCAATACTTTTGTAGAATACAAAAAAAATATAGTATTAGAAAAAGATGGAAAAGAAAACAGAGTCATACAAGATATAAGCCCTAAACTGTATTACAGGCATACCTCAGAGATAATTGTGGGTCTGATTCCAGACCATGGCAATAAAACCGCTATCACAATAAAGCAAGTCACACGAATGTTTTGGTTTCCCAGTGCATATAAAAGCTATGTTTACACTATACTGTAGTCTATTAAGTGTGCAATTGCAGTGTGTCTAAAACAATGTACATACCTTAATTAAAAATACTTTATTGCCACAATATGTTAACCATCATCTGAGCCTTTAGCAAGTCATAGGAGTAACATCAAAGATCACTGATCACAGATCATCATAACAAGTAGAATGGGAGTGAAAATGTTTGAAATATTGCAAGAATTACCAACATGTGACCCAGAGGCATGAAGTGAGCACGTGCTGTTGGGACAATGGCGCCAGTAGACCTGCTCAACACAGAGTTGCCATAAACCTTCAATTTCCAAAACAGTGCAGTAAAGCAAGGCGCACTGTACAGTCTCAGCAGCATCAAGTCATTCTGGCAAACTGCCACAGTAACCTCTAGCTGCTTGCTTTCAGTTTCTCTGGCTGGGGTGTGGTAGATTAACGATACCCTGGACCGAGCGCTGATCCGCAGACCACAGTTGGAGTCCCTCTGGAATAGCTCAGAACCTCTCAGGCAGTGTGGTCACAAGGAGGGTAGTGGTGTGTAAGTGCTCAAGGAAGCCTGCGCCCCCAAGGGCCAGTTGCCTCTGGTCACAAGGAGCTTCTACTTTTGATCACACCTGAGCCACACGGGTGTTCCAGGGGTGTCTGTGGAAAAGGTTAGGAAGCATCTCAGACTGGTGGTTCTCACGCTGAGGGAGCAAAGCAATTGTGGGTACAGGACTTGCTAAAAATGCATGCTTCTGAACCACAGCTCCATAGATTCGAATTCAGTATCTGGGGAGTAAGGGCCAGGAGTCTGCGTTTTTGTCAATACCCTAGTACATGCTAATGAACTCACATGCATGTGTTCCAAGACCTCATTTTGAGAAGCACTCAGGCAGAATAGGGGAGGTGGGTTAGTGACAGAATTTTCTCCATCAGTGTGTACTTCCTTCTCTCTGCAAGCTACGTTTAAAGTCACAAATTAAACTGAGAGATGCTTCCATCAGTGTGCTTAGCTTCAGCAAAAGACATTGTTTTATTTCAACAGACAAATAACCTCTGAAGGGACTTGGGGGAGGGGCTCACAGATTCTTTGGGAGGGCAAGAGAGTCAGACTGAGCACTGTCTTAGATGTGATCTCCAGAAGAGCTCCCAGGAGACATCATTACATAAGTCCCCTACATACAAATGGGTTCTGTTCCATGAGAGTATTTGTAAGTTCAGTTTGTTTCTAAGTCCAACAAAGTTAACCTAGGTACTAAATTGTTATAGATAATGCCAAGACACATGAACTAACTTACATGATTGGACATGTAAAAACACGTTTGCATCTTTGAAAAGTTCGCAACTTGAAGGTTCGGATGTAGGGGTCTTGCTGTAATGCCACTGGAAGCGGTTCCACTGCTGAGCCCACAGAAGCTGCCACCAGTCCCATTCCTGGGACATCCTCGGCGAACTGGATTCCTTACGGGGCCCTGGCTCGGGAGTCAGTTTTTAGCTGGGAATTTGGTGACGGCTTCATAGCTGCAAGGGGAGCTGGGGAAATGATCACTGGCATCTTCAGCTTCTGTCCCAGGGGTGATCGAAAGCTCTAGCACTGGGGTGTTTCTCTGAGCTGGGTGAGCCAGGACAATGTCAGGTGTCCCTGCAAACTCACAGCCTCATTCCCCATCTGAGACCTTCACGGCTGTCTTCCTCTGCACATCACAAAAGACCCAGAGAACACTGTCAGAGGCAACAGTCAGCTCACCTGCAGGCACGTAGAGCAGCAGCAGTGCTTCTACAGGGCTCTAGCCTCTCCATTTGAATCGGGTTCCTTTGTACTCTTCACAGGTCAAACAGAAGCTTTGGAGGATCCCTTAGAAATCTCATCAGGCACTATCAGCCCTCAGCAGCCCCCTGGAATATTCTCAGGAAAAATGGAGAGAGAAGGTAGTTGCTGTTGGTTGTGCACAGGCCAGGACTTGGGCTGGGGTGGAGTCAGTGCACACATTAGCCCCACAAATGGCCCCATTTTACAGATGAGAAAGCTGAGACTCTTGAGTACCATGAGCTGCTGGAGGCCTGAGACCAGGTCTGAAGACATCTCTATGAGAAAACAAAACTAAATGGAAATAAATTACAGCAAAAAAAAGTTTTCAGATTTTAGGAGGCCCAGGTGAGGAAGGGACTTGGGGTGGCATTTTGGTTTTCATACTATGGACATAATCTGAACTTCTTTCTTGATTTCAAAGGATAGGAAGATAGAGTTTGAGGGCCACACGTTCATTAAAATCTCAGGAGCTGTGATTGCTTTGTATTTTTCATAATGGGTGATTTGGAACTGATGAAACTGAACTGCTTTTAGCAAAGCTAACCCATCTTAGCAAATTAAGCCATCTCTGGTTCTAGGTGAGTTCATAGCTGAAGCTGGTGGTCAGTCTCAGGGATCTCTCAGCCCCCATTTCTGCCTTTGATGTGATCTAGTAGTTAAAACAGGCAGACATTTCTCTGTCTTCTTTTTACTCTGAAGACTGTAGTTGAAAAGTATTATAGGCGCAGGAGAAAGAGCTAAGATTTGGGGAAAAGATGTATGAGTAAAAACCCTTGCTCTTGTTATCAGCAGCAGGATTTCCCCTGAGTCTCTTGAGCTGGTAGAGATTCATTCCCTCCGAGGTAACCCGAGGGGTTTCACTGGCGCACTCACCTGTCTGGGGTGTGGTGGTGAGGCACCGCCAGACTGTCAGCTCCACGAGGGCAGGACACATGGTGGGCAATCAGTACATATTTGTGGAATTAATTAATCGAGCGAGAGAAAGCTGTGGGTCTGTGCATACTCTAAAATGCTGCCAGATGCTAGCAGCCTTGCACTGCTCAGTTCAGTTCAGCTCAGTCGCTCAGTTGTCCGGCTCTTTGCGACCCCATGGACTGCAGCTCGCCAGACTTCTCTGTCCATCACCAACTCCTGTCGCTTGCTCAAACTCATGTCTTGTACTGTTAAGATAAAGCAATGTCTCAGCTTCAGAGCCTTCAGACATGATATGGGGATTGTGTTAGAATGCAGATTCTGAATGGGAAGGTCAGGGCTGGGGCCTGAGATTCGGAATGTCTAACCAGCTCCAGGCATCAGGATGTGGATGTTGCAGGTCATGGACCACTGCTAGTGTAGTGAGGGTGGACCTGAGTGGCCGGTAAGTACACAGGGATGCCCGGCGGGGCTGGGGTGTGTAATGGGGCCCCTAGGCCAGTCACCTTCCCATAGGTGCATGGCTCAATTCTCGAGCTCATCCTGGTTCCAGGAGTATGTCCAGTCCAACACCACGCCCACGAAGGGACAGAAAGCACTAGCTTGCTCTTCTCACGTGGCAGTGAGTGCGGCCGGGCTGTGGTGTCCATATTTGGTGAGAATGATCCCTCTGGCTGCCCATTACTCTGAGTCATCCGTGCATGGCACGAGCATTAATAACCACTAATACTTGTTAGGCATGGTGGTGTGTGCTGAGCGGTTGGCACAAGCTTGGCACGTGAGAGGCGCTTCAGAAGAGGTTGCTGCTGCCTCTGCTGATGAAGATTGTTTTATGAGATCCTGTCCATCTCTTTTACTTCTCTTGGCAGCTCGACAGTGTAGGTGTTAATTTTGTGGCTCTGGAATGTCTCTCTCAGGCTTCCCTGGTGGTTCAGATGGTAAAGAATCAGCCTGCAATGCAAGAGACCTGGGTTCGATCCCTGGGTTGTGAAAATTCCCCTGGAGAAGGAAATGGCAACCTGCTTGAATATCCTTGCCTGGAGAATTCCATGGACAGAGGAGCCTGGAGAGCTATAGTCCATGGGATCCCAAAGAGCCAGGCTTGACCATGTGACTCACTTTCTTTCAGTGTCTCTCTCTAGATTGTGGACATACCAGGCTCATTCTCACCTCTATGCCTTTGCTTGCAGCAGTGGTTTGCCCTGGGGGCAGTTTCTACCCCTGTGGACATTTGGCAGTGTCCTGACTCGGGGAGGGGTTTGCCACATGCACCTAGTGCGTAGAGACCACAGATGCCTCGAAACATCCTACAATGCATAGCATGACCTCCCCCACCCCACCCCAACGACTAATAGTTACAGGGCGTAAAATGAATGTCATAGTGCTCAGGCTGAGAGACTCTGGGTGAGCCAGTTTTTCCTCCAGAGACTACTGTCCCCAGCACCTGTGAATATCCTCTGCATCTCTAAGCTGACTTTGGAGTAGAATGATCTCCTTAGGCTATTTCCCTAACTTCTAAGACTTTAGGGCATCTTTTAAAACATTAATTAGCATGTTATTTTTGGTTCTGCCGGGCCTGCAGGACTTTCTCTGGCTGTGGAGGGCAGGGGCTGCTCCTTGTTGACGCATAGGCTTCTCATTGCAGTGGTTTCTCTTGTTGCAGAGTGTAGGTTCTAGAGTGTGTGGGCTTCAGTTGGGTGGCTCAAGGGCTCAGTAGTTGTGGTACACAGGCTTAATTGTTTCGAGGCATGTGGGGTCTTCCTAGACCAGGGATCGAGCCTGCATCTCCTGTGTTGGCAGGCGGATTCTTTATCACTGAGTCACCAGGGAAGCCCCTCAGACCAATGGCATCTCAATGCTATAGGTTCACATTGAGGCCAGCGAGAGCACCGCTGCCATTCCCACCTGCCTTTTACAGTAAGAATGCTGTGAGCAGAGCAACTGTTTTGCCCATTTTAACACGTGTGGGGAGTAAGGAAGGAGAGGGCCCCGTGGGGGTGTGTCTGTGTTGTCTATTTCAGAACAAGGCCTTACAGCTCTTGGCTACTTCCCATCCCACTCTGACCAAGCCCAGCCAGGGCCGTCTGCCGGGAGTGAGGAGGCAGAACGCTTGGCCCTGCCTTGGCTGCAGCATCCAGACTGTTTTTTTTTTTTTCCTAAGACAGAAGAATAAGGGAAAAAGCCTGTTAGGCAACGAGTTTGGCAGCATCATGCCTTTTCCTCTCTGAAAACTGAGGCAGGACTGTTGAGGTGTGGCCTCCCTGGGGTAATTTAATCTGGAACGCCTCTCTCCAGCACGTGGGTCTCTGCCACACCTCCCAGGGAGCCAGGAGCCGCCACCAACCCTCCATCAGCATTCCTCGGGAGACCTGCTCTCTCAACATGACCCACAGGAATAAAATAGGCAGAGGGGCCCTTGGAGATGGCCTGTTCAGTACCGGCAAGCCGGGGTAAGGCTGTTAAACAACACAAGAAAATATCTGCTGGGACGTAGGAGGCCAGGTGACAGGCTGGTGGCGTGATGCCTCCTGGAAATGGTTTCTTTGCTGTGAGCTTATGGGGGACGCTTATCAGACAGGCCTGCCAGGGCATGAGCCTCCCTCCTGTCTCTGGCAGCCTTTCAGTGCTCGTGATGGTGCCATCCGTGTCGGGCCTGAGAGATGGCCATGCCACAGGCACCTCTGTCAACACATCTCATTGGTTAGCTCTGCTCGTGCATCCCTGTATCAACGGAGAAGGAGTAAAAAGTCGGGAACTAAAGTAGCCCCAGTGGTGTAGTTCTCAAGACTGCCCCCCTCCGGATCCCCATTCTGTGCACTGCCCCCACACCCAGGGATGGCCTGAGCCTGCCTGCACAATGGCCTTTCAGAAAGATGCATGCCTCTTCTGATTTTTTTTTCCTCATCGCAGTGATGTGGCTGTGACTCATTTTTCCATCACTGACACACTGGACCTCTGTTAAATAGGATTGACAGTGATTAATCTGGGGTGTAACACCTGAGAGTCCCATTCATAAATAATGCTTTCCTTGAGCACCCCAGCACTGGTATGCCAGGGGAGATTTTACAAATCCAAAGTCTCAAGCCCAAACTCACAGGAAAGAGTGTGTACCCACCCCTCTGCCTTTGCATGTGACATTCAGTGGCTATCATCAGTATATTGTCATCAGTCCTGTGCATGC
The DNA here is from genome assembly GCA_006410675.1 of Oreotragus oreotragus. Classification (NCBI taxonomy): domain Eukaryota; kingdom Metazoa; phylum Chordata; class Mammalia; order Artiodactyla; family Bovidae; genus Oreotragus; species Oreotragus oreotragus. The sequence goes on along the minus strand of SJYX01005961.1, from coordinate 94,720 downwards.
ATGAACAGTCGTGTCCAACTCCGTGAGCCTGTGGGCTGTAGCGTGCCAGTCTTCCTTGTCCATGAGGTTTTCTAGGCATGATTATTGGAGTGGGTTACAGTTCCTTCTCCAAGGAATCTTCCTGACCCAGGGATCAAATCCACTTCTGAGTCTCCTGCATTGGCAGGTGGATTCTTTACCACTGAGCCACCTGAGAATCCCCTGAAGGGCCATGTTTATGGCACGTACATAAGAATTTACAACGGAGATCCACCACCAGCCCCAACCAGGGCTAAAACTCATCTTCCAAATAAAAACCACAAAGGTACTTTAGCAAAAGTTCTGTTCTGTGGCTGCTCGGGCTGCCGAGAAAGGTCTGCTGAGAATAAGGCAGGCTGAAATGAGAGTCAGAACACATGAATGTAAGGCGTGGAAAGAGAGCATCCTGGAACCATCATCAGCTGGGGCAGAGCTGAGTGGTTAAGGGCATGGCCAATCCTGGTGGTGAATTGTGGCTCCATCACTTGTTAGCTGTGTGACCTTGGACAAGTCACCCAGGTTCTCCAAGCACCAGTTTATTCATGACAGTAATAGTACCTGGCCTCATAAAGCAATTCTAAGCATTAGAGAACTAATGTGCAGAAAATGTGCAGCATGTCCCTGGGGGTTAATAGTAGCTTCATAAATGTTAGGAAGAAGAAATAGATGCTGTTGATGATGATATTGTTGATGGTGATGGTACCTTGGTGTGTGGAATGTACTAAGTAATAATGTACGACCACATGCCTGATTCATACCCATCAGGTAAAAAGCAGGTTTGACCACTTAAAGCGTGCTTGGTGGTGAAGAGGGCAGGAGGAGCAATTACAGGACACGTCCCTGGGATAACTGACCTCCAGAGCTGGTCTTGGACCTCTGCCCTTGAGCCCTTCACCTTCATCTGTTTTCCTCCTGGGGCCCCTTGTCTGTGCATCCCCAGACTGTGGAGTGGTTTTCACATTAGGGCTGATGAGCCACGGTTAAGAAGGAACACTTGTTGCCCAAATCATCACTCAACATTCTTGTTGGTTTGGTGTGGCTGTTGGGTGGGTCTATGCCTTCCTTCCATTGTGTTCACCCGGTGTTGCCAGTTCTTGGTGGAGATGGCAAACAGGACATCCCAAGTAGCCAGAATCTGAGAGCAGAGGGCAGAGTGGCCAGTTCAGCAACCAGGATTCTGTGTATCCTTCCTGGTGACTCCAAACCTTGTGTTTAACTCAGCTCATCCCTTCGTGGGGGCCATCTGAGTCTGTAATTGTCTCAAAGGCTGCCGTGTCCTGTCTATGGNCAAACAGGACATCCCAAGTAGCCAGAATCTGAGAGCAGAGGGCAGAGTGGCCAGTTCAGCAACCAGGATTCTGTGTATCCTTCCTGGTGACTCCAAACCTTGTGTTTAACTCAGCTCATCCCTTCGTGGGGGCCATCTGAGTCTGTAATTGTCTCAAAGGCTGCCGTGTCCTGTCTATGGGGTCGCACAGAGTCAGACACGACTGAAGCGACTTAGCAGCAGCAGCAGCAGCAGCAGCCATGTCCTGAGCCAGGCTCCAAGTGCAATTGCAGTGAAGCTTCACAGCAGCCTGACAAGGAGGCGCTTTTATCTGCAAGCAACCCAATCTGACTCGCTGTTCCAGAAGGAGGGAATTTATTGGAAGGAACCTGAGGGCTACAATGTAAGTGATGACTCTTGCTCTTCAGAAACTGGCCTTACGTTAATTGTCAGAAGGCTGGAACTCAAGGCTGTGGAAAGGGGCAGGGACCCAGTGAGCCCCTGAGAGCCAGGCGGCAGGGGAGAGCTGGTCCTGGTGACCCCTGTGCTGCTCCAATCAAGAAGACTTCCAGTCTTCTCCAGGTCCTAGTCCCTCAATCTGGATTTGCTGAGTTTTGCATCTGGAGCTGCCATGTGGCTGGGCCAGGGCAGAGGAAAAAAAAAAAAAATGCTCTTGTCTGTTAAGCATCAGTAATGCCAGGCAGACTCCATCCTTCACCAACATTATACCTCATTTGGGATCCCTGCAAAGGAGTTGGATGTTGGGGAGGCTGGATTCAAGATAGCCCACATTGGCAAACAACCCCCACAGTACATTAATGGCCTCGCTGTACAGATTAACAAGCTGATGCTCATAAGGGTTGGGTAGATGACCCAACTTCACCCAGACGTGAAGTGGCAGAGCTGGGATTTGCACTCAAAGTTCAGACACTGGCTTCCCTGGGGGCTCATTTGGTAAGGGATATGAATGCAGTGCAGGAGACCATCTGCAATGTGGATTCGATCTCTGAATCAGGAAGATCCCCTGGAGAAGGAAATGGCAAGCCACTCCAGCATTCTTGCCTGGAAAATCCCAAGGACAGAGGAGCCTGGGGGGCTACAGTCCATGGGGCTGCAAGAGTCAGTCATGACTTAGTGACTACACCACCACCACCAGACAGTAAGCACTTAGCCACTAAGGCTGTTCCTTTCAGCTGATGCTGCGTCTGTTAGGAGGAGCTCAGCTGAGGGCAACATGATACTCCTCTCAGACTGATCTAACAACAAGGAAAGTTATTAGCCTCCAGCCCCAGCGTTGGTGAATCCAGGACCTCTGCCATGGCAGCAGGGACCTGTGCCAGCCTCGTCGTCTGGCTACAGGATGGTAATCACCAGCATCTGGACTCCTGGCTTCCTTGTTCATGTCTCACTGGGGAAAGTGCGAGTAGACTTTCCGATTCTCTCTCCTTAAAGTGCATGAAAGAACTTTCTTGAAGCCTCTAGCAAATCTCCCCTCTCGGTCTCAATGACAAGAATTGGGTCATGTGACCATGACAAAAACAGGCTGGGTATGATTAACTCCAAATCTGCCTCTAGAGCTGGCGTCAAACCCTCAACTGCATGGCCTTTCCAAGATGACAGTGGAGATTCAGACATTGGGGAGTTGACCGTGATCCACCATGGACACGAGAATGCTTTTAAATATCCACAAGTGTGTAAGTTTAACACACCCAGGCTGGTCGATATATTCACCATACTGATTGGAATCCTAACTCTATAATAAGTCACTAAAGTCCCCCTGCAAAGCAGGAGACATGGGTTTGATACCTGGTTTGGGAAGATGGACAAGGAAATGTCAGTTTCTTTTCTAGAGAAAGGTCCTTAGTCTTTAATTCAGGAGCTTTCAAACTTGTGAAATCCACTCTTAAAATGTATATTTTATGTCCCAATTCTGGTACACATGTGGAGCTTCTCTTCCTCTCTGGTCCTTTTTCTTTTCAACCATAAAGGTGTACTACTATCGTTTCTCTTATTTTGGGGGCATCTCGTCTTCTGTCATGACTTGAACTATCCTCTTGGGTTAAATCCTACATTTCTGTTTGACTCTAATCTTAAATTCTGTGCTATATAGTCAGGGTATCTACTACCAATTTTTTCCAAATTCCAGCAACACTCTTTGTCCAAAGTAGAACTGATAATCTTATATATATTCTCTACAATGACCCTTGAACAACACAGTTTTGAACTCCTGGGGTCCTCTTATATGCCTATTTTTAAGACAAATACTACAGTACTATATGATCTTGTGGAATCGTGGATGCTGACTGTAAAGTTATCTGCCCCCCTTCTCAACTCTGGAGGAGTGGAGCCCCTAACTCCCATCACCACCCCCATTGTTTAAGAGCCAGCTGTACTTGCCTCCCTCTCTGACTTCCTTATTCCTTTAAAGGGCACTTCATCTGCTCAGTCACTTGAGCTAGAAACTGCAGCTTTATCTCTGGTTCTGCCCTCTCCCTTTCCCTGCATATCTAGTCAGTAAGTTCAGAATAGTCTGTCTTAAAATCTCCTGAAATGTTTTCTCCATTCCCATTCATGCTTCTGTATTATTGCTGCATTTTCCCACCTGGCCTTCTTTTTTCTAACCATTTTTGTGGCTCCTTAATTTTATCTTTCCAAAGCATTGGTTTTCTGTCTTACTACTACTTGTTTCTGGAGAAGGAAATGGTAACCCACTCCAGTACTCTTGCCTGGAGAATTCCACGGACAGAAGAGCCTGGTGAGCTACAGTCCATGGGGTCACAAAGAGCTGGACATGATGGACTGACTAACACTTTCTAGTGCACATAAACACGTATATTCCTGAAATAAAGAGTTTCAAAAAACAAAGCTTGTCCTTAATGAATGCGATACAGACTTAAAAGAATGGTTCCTGAAGTGTGGTTCTGCATCATCAGCAGCAGCAGAAATGTTAGAGAACCTGTTAGAGACGCAAATTCCCAGGCCCCACCCCCAGACAGGCGGTTTCAGAAGGTCTGGTTGCTTTACCAAGCCTTCCAAGTGACTCTGGCACATGCTAAAATTTGAGAATGACTGCATAAAAATATGCTACTCTGACCTGTTTCTTTTTTTTTTTTTAAGTGTTGTTTGTGAGCCACACATTTACAGGTAACTTAAAATTACCTTTAGAAAACCTCTGAGCCCCCTGGGGCTCCTTCTGCCTTCCCTTTCCAAACTCATCTTTACCACGTGCTCTTCAAAAACCTTGCTCTGGTTTTTGGGATGGTTTTCCTTCAGCCAAACTTCTTCTTTTTAAGCGTAATTTGATTTGTTTATTTATTTTTGGCTGGCTGGGTTTTTCTCCAGTTGCTGTTCACAGGCTTCTCACTGTGGTGGCTTCTCCCTGGTAGCTCAGCTGGTAAAGAATCCACCTAGGAAGTAGAGACCTTGGCTGGTAAGGTCTCCTGGAGAAGGGATAGGTTACCCACTCCAGGGTTTTTGGGCTTCCCTGGTGGCTCAGATGGTAAAGAATCCACCTGCAATGCAGAAGACCTGGGTCCAGTCCTTGGGTTGGGAATCCTGGAGGAGGAAATGGCAACCCAATCCAGTATTCTTGCCTGGAAAATCCCATGGACAGAGGAGCCTGTGGGCTGCAATCCACAAGGTCCCAAATGACTGAGTGACTGTGTGACTGAGCATGGGCAAGTTAGGGCCCCTGCATTCAAGGCAGAGTTCACACACAGCCTGGCTGGCTGTTTGACCTCAGGCAAGCCTACTCAGGCCTTTAGGCTCAGTACCATGGGGGTGATATTAAGAAAACCCCCTTAAGCTCCTTTATAGAGCTGTCAAAGGTCAACTAAGATAGAACTCATGAACATGTCACCTTAGAGGATTTGCACCCTTGACACCTAAGGTATTGACCCATAAGCCACATTTGTAACAGGAAGCGCAGCCCTCCAAGGAAGCTGCTAGAGTGTGGACTAGAAGTCCGTACAGGGAGCGAGCAAACAAGAAAATAGCTACTTGGCTTCTAAAAGGAATCCTGAGCCCCAGGGGCTGAAGTGGGGCTTTGATGATTTGCATAATGATTTGCATATCTTTGCCAGTCATTCCAGGCAGGTGGCTGATCCCTCCTCCAACCATCCTCAGCCTCTACACCTTCAGGCCCCACCCCCTCCCCTGGCTGGAGCCCAGCAGGGACCAGTGGTGGGTTGGGCTCCCCTGGAGGGCTACCCCTGCCTTCCCCACCCCCTACCTCCCAGAAGCCAAGTAGGGATGGCGGCAAAGGCAGGTCTGTGGAGAGTTCAGTGCCACGCTGCCTGATGGATGGCAGGCCTTAAGCGTGACTGAGCTTCCACAGTTGAAACCATTAAAAATTATTCTCCTTTTAATTCTTTGTGGTCGTTCTCACTCCTTCCTTAGAGAAACCTCTGATTTTCACTTGCGAGACGCTTGGCTGCGCTTGTCACACCCTAAAAGGTGATTTCAGTTCTCCGATGCCAAAGAACCTTTTCTGCTAATCAAAACACAGCTGCGGAAGCCCGTGTGATCTGCTAATGGGCCCCCCAACTCCGGGGTATGTCTGTCTGTACCTGGGAAAATAGATATAATTAGGATAACAGATATCATATGTATATGCTAATACAGCAGGTAAAAGTGACTAGCGATGAGACAGGGCTGGAGTTTGCCAAGTCCTGTCAGACCAGCTGTGCCCCTCACCCAGAAGCCCAGCCCAGAACCAGCCCTGGTGCCCTTTCCATCTGCTTGTCCCCCCTCCACTGGACCCTCTCATACAAATTATTATTCTTTTCCATACAAAAATAGATCCCTATGCTGTTGTTCAGTTATTAAGTTGTGTCCCGCTCCTTGCGACTCCAAGGACTGTAGCATGCCAGTCTTCCCCATCTTCCATTATCTCCTGGAGTTTGTTCGAATTCATATCCGTTGAATCAGTGATGCTATCTAACCACCTCATCCTCTGCTGCCCTCTTCTTCTTTCGCCTTCAGTCTTTCTCAGCACAGGGTCTTTTTCAATGAGTTGGCTCATCGCCTAGATCCTCATATGCTGTGCTAGTCTTAGTTGCTTCTGTCATGTCTGACTTTTTGCAACCTTATGGACTATAGCTTACCAGGCTCCTCTGTCCATGGGAATTCTCCAGGCAAGAATACTAGAGTGGGTTGCCATTCTCTCCAGGGGAGGGGGATATTCCCAAGAGATATCGAACCCAGGTCTCCCGCATTGCAGGCAGATTCTTTACCAGCTGAGCTACCAACGAAGCCCACAGATTCCCCACTCTTCTGCAAAGATTCTGTAACCCCAGATCTGATGAGGCTGCAGGAAGCTGAGCATCTGAGAGGCAAGATTACTGTCTGGGCTTTGTTCTGTTCCCACAGTAGCAGCATCATGACCAGACCTGGCAAATTGTTGCTGAGACTAAATTCCCTTTTTCAAAAGGAACCACATTAGGAAGTTTGGCGTCAGGAGTCAGAAGTCTCAGGTTTGAGTTGTGTGTCTGCTTCTTTCTGTTGGTGTGAGCCTGGGTGAGCGATTTACCTCTCTGTTCCCCAGGTTCCTTCCCTTAAAATGGGAATAATAACAGTACCAACCTGAAAGGGCCTGGCAGGCTGCAAGCTCATATCTGATGTTATTCTTTGTAATGGGTTCATAGGAGGGGGAAGAGGGTCAAGGATCAGGCTCAGGTCCTGAGAGCACTATATCCCTCTGTCTTGGAGAAACTACTTCACCTTTCTGAATCTGTTTCCTCATCTGTAAAATTGGCTATCATTGCCTGATCTCCTTGGCTGCTAGGAGGGTCAAATAGACAGTGGATAAAAGTCATGGTGTATAAGAGTAGAGCACAGAAGCTAGTTTATATATGGAATAACGGTGTCTGCGTCTCTTGAGGGCTCCAAGCATGATGTCACGGGTTGAAGAGGACCTTGCTCACATCCAAACTTTGAGTAAAAATTACTCAGAGTTGTGCAGGCAGACCACATGGGCACTGACTTTTACCATGCAGTGCAGGCATTCAACTTGGGCATCCAGTTTCTGCCAAACCATAAGGCTCTGCATATGGACATCTGACTTTTGTGTTGGAATTTGGACCTTTTTCATTTCTGTATGCTCTGGGCCTAACATAGTATCTAGTAGCATTGGTGATGTTCAAGAAATATTTATTGGTTGCCTGAATCAGTGGGTGAATAGATGCTGAATTACATCATAAATTTATTTCTCTGCCCCCTGGGCAGAGTAGAGAGTTGCAGAATCCTGGTCCCTCTACAAATGGTGAGGACAAGTATTGTATAGTACAGACGGGCTTTGGAGTTAGAACCACATTCAAACCTTGGTTTTGCCATGTCCTAGCAATTTGAACTTCAGCTTAAGAAAATTTGTTGAACCTCAGTTTGCCTAATCTGTAAAATGGGGATAAAAATACTGCCTCCTTTATGAGGTTATGCAGATTGCTTAAACTTGTACCTTCCAGTGCCTGCAGATTCCCACAAGGAAGGTAGAGAAATTAAAGTGGAACGTCTTCCTTCCCCTCCACTCTTCTTCCTTAATCATTACACAGATTTCAGGGATATTTCAGATCTGGTCCATTCCCGAGCCCCAGGAAGTGATTCTGATTCTTTATCTCACTGTGGCATTGATGCTTTTTATTCTGTTGAAGGCATCAATATTCGTTCAATAGTATAAGTCTTAAATAAGCATCTAAATGACATATTACAGATGATGAAAGTCATTTCCTCACAGAAGATTATCTCACATGATCATGTTTCCATCGTTATCTGGGGCCTCTGTAGTTGGCAAATCTCCGGAGCTACTTAAATGATAACATTAGTTCTAATACCATGTAAAATGACTAGTTCCTCAGGGTAGGTTTATTTTTAATAGTGTATGTCAGCAGCAAATAGCTCAGAAGACCCCAGAGGAAAAAATACAGCTCCTGCTGGCAGTGAAGTGATGATATAGATATATTTAATATCTATATTAAAAACCTTTTAGGTGCCATGGTGATATTGAATAGGATAGTAAGACATATGCAGGCAAAATCCTGGGCTGTTTATAGGGCCTGATGCAGTGTGCATTACAGGTACCTTTGAGGTTGTTCAAAGTCAAGTTTGGGCTTCAAAAATCTTTGACAGACATAACCCTCAGTAGTAAAATACTCTGAATCACAAGCTGAGAGAGAGAGAGAAAAAAAAAAGACTTCCTTTTTTCCCACTCCTTGAGTCCATTGATAAGTTTGCTGCACTATTAAAATGTTTAATCACTCGCCTCCAGAAAGAGCAACCTTCCATCTGAAGTTGCAGTTTATTAGAGTGCCCAGAACACACTTGCTATTCACCCAAAAGATGGCTGAGGGGATCCTTAGAGGGAAAAGAAACTACAAGTTCAGATGAAGCGTAGAGTCACAGATGAGCAGATTGAAAACCAACATTATTTTGGGGTCAGTGTCAGGGGAGATAATGTCAAACTTGCACCTGAGTTCCTAACCTGAAAGCACATGGTTGAGTCACGGGGCGGCAGCAGCTTAGGTCCAGCCTAAGGTGCAGCCCTAGGACCGTTGCTGGGACCAGACGTGTAACAGGGAGGGGCGAGGGGGCAGCAGGGGATGAGGCTGCATGCTGGGGGCCTCTGCCTTCCCAGAAAAGGCACTCCTTTCTGCTCAGGGTACAGTTTCAGCTACACACACCATCCTTTCCTTCTGAGTTTTGTAGGAGCAAATCTCACTCTAGCCTTTCAGACTTAACCAAAGGCAAGCTGAATTCTGGGGCAAGGTGATGTGTCTGAGGTAGTGATTGCCATCAGACTATGAACACTGTGGCTGTCTTAGGACCAGTGAGGCATAACACTGTGGACCTCGCCCTTCGAGGCAGAGGGGTGGAGGCCCTTTGGATGATCACAAATAATTAACCCCTTATGGTAAGCGGTCATTCCAGACTATGACTTGAAGGACACCTAAGAGGTAATGAGTCAACTGAGAATCATGAGGTCACAAGTCTCTAAAAATTGATGAATAAGGATATAGGGAATTCCTGGATCTGTGGCTATCCAAATAGCTAAAATTCATTTTAAAAGTCAGATAATCATATCCCAATCTGGTTTATGAGGAGTAACAGGTATTCTGGCAGGAAAGGGTACCATAGCCCGACATATCTGGGAAATATATACCGTGAAGCGTTACATGGTCTATCAATTGCTCAGATATGTCCTGAAGTGAAGACCTAGCCAACAAAATGGGTTTTGCTCTGCTCAGTTAGTGTTTCCCAAAATTATTTGGCTATGCATTCATCATCTTACTTATAAAACCTAGTTTCAGAATCACTGTGTGATGGGCAGAATTGTGAAAATGCTCCCCCTTTGCCAAGACTTTCTTCTTCTGGTTATTCAATCAAACCCTAATGCAGATAGTGCTATGAAGGGATTTCGCAGGTGTAATTAAAATCCTACCTACTCTGACCTCATGGCAGGGAGATGGCCTGGGTGGGCCTGACCTAATCAGTTGAGCCCTGAAAGACTGAAAGAGTGAGAGGGCTTGAAGTTCCATCACTCCCTGGCTTTGAAGTTGAAGGGGACCACAGGGGGAGGAATGTGAATGACCTGGAGAAGCTGAGAGTGATTCCCAGCTGACGTGAGTGAGCCAGCTGAGACATGGGGACATCAACACTGTAGCTACAAGGAATGGGGCTGTGCCAACAACCTGCTGCTGCTGCTGCTAAGTCGCTTCAGTCGTGTCCGACTCTGTGCGACCCCATAGACGGCAGCCCACCAGGCTCCCCCGTCCCTGGGATTCTCCAGGCAAGAACACTGGAGTGGGTTGCCATTTCCTTCTCCAATGCATGAAAGTGAAAGGTGAAAGTGAAGTTGCTCAGTCGTGTCCGACTCTTAGCGACCTCATGGACTGCAGCCCACCAGGCTCCTCCATCCATGGGATTTTCTAGGCAAGAGTACTGGAGTGGGGTGCCATTGCCTTCTCTGACCAACAACCTGAGTGACACTCAAAGCAGAGATTCTTCCAGCCAGAGCTCCCAGACAAGAGTCCAACTTGGCTGACACTTTGATTTTGGCATAGAGAACCTAGGTGAGCCCACCCCAATTTCTGCTGCACAGAAATGTATGATAATAAATGAGTCTTGTTTTACGTCACTGTCTGTGGAAATTCACTCATGATCTAGTGATTAAAAAAAACACACATGCTGATTCAGAAAAATCAAGGCAGAATTAACTGTGGTCCACTCTTCTCTATCCCATTACATTTATAAGGTGTCTTGCATGCATGCTAAGTCACTTCAGTCGTGTCCGACTCTTTGCGACCCCATGAACTATAGCCCGCCAGGCTCCTCTGTCCATGGAATTCTCCAGGCAAGAATACTGGAATGAGTTGCCATGCCCTCCTCCAGGGGATCTTCCCAACCCAAGGATCAAACCTGTGTCTTTTACATCTCCTGCACTGGCAGGCATGCTCAGGTTCTTTACCACTATCGCCACCTGGGAAACCCATAGTGTGTCCTACACATAGCAAATTATTTCCATCTAATCAGGTCCTTTCAGTGATGAGTAGGGCAGGTGTCTCCATTTTTTACAGGTGATTGAAGAACTTGCCCCAGTCACTCAGCCTATAAATGCACACGAGATGACTTGAAGGGGGCTATTTGTGACTTAGGGTTGGAGTTTTCCTTTACTTCTTCCTTCTTTCAAATTGAAAACATGTGAGCAATGGGAGACACTGCAGTTGGGAACTTGCAAAGGAGGATGAAAAAAAAAATTCAGAGAACACATCGGACCAACGGTTTGACTGCTTTGTCAGGGAGGTCTTTGATTTTGTCCCTTGTCTCTGACCAGAAAGGCATGTTAGAAAATGGACTCACAGCTGTGAGCCAGTGTGTCAGGGCAGCGTGCATGGAGGCTTCCAGGAGTGGATGGCGGGGATGCTTTATTTGGATGACTAAGGGCAAGACACACAGGCCTATAATATTGAGAGGAACAGTGTCTGCAGGCTGACTTCCCAGATGGGTGGTTTGCCAAGGTGGGGCTGTCAGCACAAACAATCTGCTTTCTCTGCCACAAGTAGCATTTCTACCTGTGCTGCCCAGACCTTCAGAGGGCCCCTAACTTAGCATTATGGAGCAGAGAAGTCACCCAGCACCACCTTCATGGATGCAAGGGGAGCCTAGGGTCTAGGAAAGTGACAAGATTCCTTCAAGGTCACAGGTGCCCTGACTTGCCATTCAGGGATTACACACACACACACACACACACACACACACACACAGAGCCATCTTATCACAGCAATTCTCCATGTTGGTTAATGATCACTTCCTGATGAACCAGAGTTCCTTACTAAGTAAATGTAGTATGTGTGTTTTGTGACAAGCATGAGTCAGGAGTGCATTAAGTGTTTACTTTTGTGGTAATAATAATAGAGTCCAATGCTGATAGAGTATAGACCCACTGCTGGATACTGTCTTGAAAGGGCCTCTAGTTCACTCACTTCATCTGAACAGCAAGCCCATGAGGTCTTGGGGAAGTCCTCAGAGTTCTTGACAAATGTTTCTGGCCAGAGGTGGGCACAGGTTTTGTAGAACCTGAAGCTTATATGATTTGGTGGTGGGCTTCCCCAATAGCTCAGCAGATAAAGAATCCAACTGCAGTGCAGGAGACACAGGAGACGCAGGTTCGATCCCTGGGTCAGGAAGATCCCCTGGAGGAGGAAATGGCAACCCACTCCGGTATTCTTGCCTAGAAAGCCTAATGGACAGAGGAGCCTGGTGGGCTGTAGTCCAAAGGGTTACAAACAGTCCCACGTGACTAAGCGTGCAAGCATCTTCAAGAAAGGGAATCCAAAGTTACCAGAATAAGATTAGGTACAGGGTCCTGGAAGGCACCCCAAGAAGAGAAGGGCTCTGAAGTATCACGGTAAGTCTGCCTCAAGTTCCCTCTTCCTCCCCAGCAGACATTAGGGCTGTCTCTTCCCACCCCCATGAAGTTAGCCAGGCCACGTGGGTGACCTGCGTTGGCCAATGTAATGTGAATAAATTTCACATGTGTCTCTTCTAAGAGGACATTTTGAGAGTCAGTATGTGATTCCCCACTTTGCTCCCTGACCCTGACATTCACAATCCCTGGACAGACGATGGGGGTGTGTGCTAAGATGGACCCTCCTTTTCCCTGGGACTCCAAGTTATTATGATGGTTATAGCATCCTCTCTCGGCTCCCAGCCCTTGTCAACCTGCGGTAAATACAGAGCATAAGTGAGAAATAAGCTTTCGCTATATTCATTCCCGCAGATGTTGGAAAAAAATGTTTTTCTTTTAATCACAGCATACCTAGCTTAACCTAACTTATACAGGTAGAGGACTCTTGTTCCCATTTTCTGGAGGAGGAATTGAAGCACAAGAAGGTTTAGCCACTCACCCAAGGTCACACAGCTAGTCAGAGGTGGACGGGGGTCAATGACTCTGTTCCACAATGACACCAGGGAAGGGTGGGTCCTTTCGTGCACTGATGGTATTTGTCCGATCTAGAGGCTGCTACTCAGCTCCAGCTGATGGTTGTAAAAGAGGAATGTGAGTCAATTGTTGCCAGATCTTCCGATTTTTTGTTTTTAAAGAGAGGTTGTAAATCCAGAGTTTTAATGTGAAATCCTGATTACTATACGTAGGCAGCTGATTGAAGTAGTTTTCCTTTTTTGAACATGGTGAGATCAAGACATCAGAGGGCTTGATTTTGTTCACCAGTTTGAGACCTTCTAACCCTAACCTCCAACTTCTCACTAAAAACGACAACAAATAAACAAAACAGGAAGTAACTGAAAATTCAAGCCAGTAACAGGTATGTGCTAAGTGACAAAGTCAGGATTATAAATTGGGCAGGGAAAGCCAGAGAGAAAGGGTGTGGGAACAGATGCAGTGGTCTAAGAAGCCTCCGAGGAGCTGATACGACCAGGCAGGGAGGGTTGCAAGCAGATGTTTGTGTCCACAGAAAAGAAGTCTCATGCAGTAAGATGACCGAGCTTGGGGTTTTGTTTCTGGAAGTAAAGAAAGTTCACATATATTTTTCAAGGACTTAAAAACATAGAAAATGTTTTGTTAGGGTTATTCAAATTTTTCTAATAATCCACCATCCTTAGACACAAATTTACCTCCAAGGAAACACGCATCCTTCTCTGTGGTGAGTACCTGGGAGCTTGACTGTCAATGTGAGCCTGTGAGATGGAGCAGGATGTGGCCAGGGGTCACTGAGCCGAAGAGAGAAGGGACTTCCTGGAAACAGAAGATCCGCTCGGACCCAGTGGTCCTTCGTAAAGCCCTGATGAGCCCAAGGTATTTCCATCTGCCTTGTTTTTTCTTCCGCCGTTTGTCTGTGAGGCTCAGCACGTTCGTGGTGAATGAAAACAATGAGCAGTTAAGAAGCTCATGTCCACGAGACTCTTAACACGAAGGCTCTGACAAGGAAAGTCAAGGTCAGCAGAGAATAGTGTGCGTTCAGAACATCTGACCTCATGCATCAACCTGCAGGTTCCCTAAGCACAAAGGGGAACACGAAAGGCGTTAAGAATAAATGGACCCCTGGTGGAAACAGAATCTCAGAGGCCAAGGTTTGGAAAACCGAGTCCCACAGTGAAACAAGCCCCTTTGCATGACTTCTCAGAACTTTAATAAGCCTGACCACCATGCGCCTCTGACAGCATAACACGGCACCCTGCTTGGCTGGGGGTTTCTTCACCCTCAACCTCTTGGGAAAGAACGTGACAAGAAAGCTCTTGGAGACATGCTGGCTAGTTTTTCCTTGGTAGCTTTTTCTCCTCACCTTTCAATATCCTGGCCTCTTTCTTTCCTGGTTTCTTTTAGAATGACAGTTTTCTCTTTTCCTGGTGGTGGCTCAGACAGTAAAGAATCCACCTTCAGTGCAGGAGACCTGGGTTTGATCCCTGGGTGGGGAAGATCCCCTGGAGAAAGGAATGGCAACCCACTCCGGTATTCTTGCCTGGAGAATCCCATGGACAGAGGAGCCTGGGAGGGGGACTACAGTCCATGGGGTTGGAAAGAGTCAGACACCACTGGGCGACTAATACTTTTTCTCTTTTCAGGAAGTGGGTCATTTCTACTTATCCTACTTACCCCTTAGTTTCAACAAGTGGGTGGTGCCCTGGAGACTGGGGCGGGGCTGGGGGGTGGGCAGCAGGTCCTCGCGCATCAGTCACTGTCAGTTTGCGTTCTGGGGACTAGCCCCGTTCTCCAAGGACTGACTTTCACAGTTGGAATTTCCAGCCCTCGGGAGACAGAGAAGGCAAAGGGACAAAGCACTTGGGAGGTAGCAGCCTTCTAAAAGAAACACTGCCTCTGCTTGGGGACACGTACTGGGGAAGGAGGAAAAGGGAGAGGAGGCGAGAGAAACCCCTGAGTGGCTGACCCACAGGGCCCCTTTTACGGCCTTCCTGTTTATGGCTGAGAAGTAAACAGCCTGGGAGCCAGGTCGTCTCCGGCGGCAGCTGGGGCACCGCTCGAGCTGGCTGGGGACCCTCTCTTTCTGGGTGGCAATGGGCGGGGAATCTGCCAGTCACGCGAGTCTCAGAGGACTTGTTTTTTTTTTTAAACCAGCATCTTGGGGCATTTTCCCTTCAGCTCACACCATCTGCTTTACCCTCCTCATTGGTCCTGCAGCTTTCGGTGGTGGAGGGGGGCAGGGGGCACAGCTGGCAATCTGTGTGTGCAGGCAAGGGGTGAGGA
>SJYX01005961.1:55927-76914 GCA_006410675.1 Oreotragus oreotragus | reverse complement strand
CTGACGGGAGGGGGTGGGGGGCAGAGGGGGGAGGAGGGGTCAGGCCCACCTCTGAGAGGTTCCCTGGCCTCGGTCCAGACATCCGCTCTCTCTCTGGATGGGAACCTGCGGTACTTTGCCTCCTGAGAAATGCGGGCTGTGATGGACGACGAGATGGTGCCCCAACTAAGATGAAGAACACGGCGCCGGGGGCAGCAGACGCCAGGAGAATCAATAAACTATAATTATCAAGAGCGGTGTCCGTGAGAGGTGTGGAGTCCTGTGGACAGAGAGAGACAGAGGAGGGGGCGGGAGTGAGACACACACGCACCCTGAGAGACGCAGAAGACACATGCGGCCAAGGAAGCGAAAGCGAGAAGGGAAAAGCAGAATGGGTGTGATGTACACACGCCCTACCCCCCCTGCGCCCTCCACCCCATCCTTGCTGATGGGCCTGGCAGAAGGCGCAAGAGCAGGTCTCCCACCTATTTATATAGCCCTCAGCTTTTTAAATTCTCCAAGTCCTCAGCCATATCAGTTTTTTGCTTTACAAAAAGAATATCAGAGCCTCAATATAAGCAAGGATTACACTGATAACATCGAATCCATTCCTTTGATTAGGCTAGATGCAAAGTCAATATAGATTGCAATATATTGCTTTAGAAACACGACTTTCACATCACCGGGGTCTTCATCGTCCCTGAGTTTACACTGTCCTCTGGACCCACCACCATTCATACGCTTTTTGATCCAGCACTTCTGGCACTGATGTATGAGACTGTCACCAGGAGTCCTTGACGAGCCTCGTGTACCCGCTGCTGTCAGTGAGCTCTGCCATGGCGCCACTTAACCCAATACGGTGTGAAGCCCTACTGAGAAGCTACCTTTTCTGATCCCCAACACTTGCGGTCTCACCACTCCCCCCAGAAAGGATTATTGAATCTGTGTTCATTTTCTTGGTCCCATTTAATCTGGGAACCTAGTGACCTTTATCAGCACACTACTGGCCTGAATTGAAGTCATTTGGGGTTGGTGTGTCTTCTGAATTTATTAGAGAGGGTCTCATAGGAGGCATGCTTTTGTGACACTCGGATTAGCGGAGTCCCTCCCCATGTCCTTTTTTAAGGTTAATATTAAAAAACAAAAACAAAAACACATACAAACTCGTTTTGCTTTGGGCTTTATTGTGTGCCTGGCACCGGCCTAAGCATTTTACAAGCATTATCTCAGTCAGCGCTTAATCTCAATGGCACCAATAGCAACTCTTTCTGCTCTCATTTGTGGGAGCTATTTCTTCCCTCCCTCTCACAGAGCTCACAGGTGGCCGAGCTTAGAGGAGGCCCAGGCAGCCCGGAAGCCCAGGGCCATCACCACGTTTCCCAGAGAGGAAACTGAGCCTGAACAGATTAACACCCAGGGCCTCACAGCTCACCAGAGTTCAGTGCCCAGACGGGGTTAGATCAGGTCCCCCACCTCCCAGAGAAGTTGAAGTGAAAATGAAGGCACACAATAAAGCCCAGCCTGCACTGGGGGTCTCCAGGATGGTCCCACACTTCCCCGGGTCTCCTTCCTATCTCCCACCACCTTGAAGGGTGCACACAGCCTTTCCAGCTCTAGGGGACACATGGCCGCCCAGGATCCCGGGTGGCAGGGACACAGGGCTCCTCTGAATTCCGTCTTTTCATTCTGGATTGGGGGCAGGGGGTGGGGCACCATACAGAAAGCTCCCTCTGGCTTGGAAGCAGAAAGAAAAAACCTGTGTGTGTCCACTTGGCTGAGGGCCCCTCAGTGAGAAGACTGTTCCTGGGTTTGGGGTGGCCGTTAGGCACAGCGGAAATGGCAACCCATTCTAGTACTCTTGCCTGGAGAATCCCATGGACGGAGGATCCTGGTGGGCTACAGTCCATGAGGTCACGGACACGACTAAGCAACTTCACTTCACTTCGCTTAGGCACAGGCGCCCACACCTCTCACCTGGTGCAGGCGAGTGATGGACACCTGCCCAGCTGCCCGTTTGGATTTCTCTCTCATCACCCAGCTCTCTAATCGCCCAGCCCAGCGCAGCCTCCGCCTTTGGGAAAGGAGAATGATTTCTACTTTGTTTCTCTCTCTCTCTTTTTTTAAAATTTCGAATTGACCTGGGGCAAAGTGCTGCAGGGAGTTTCCCTTTATTCCTATCTTTTCTTTTTTGTTTTGTGTCCTTTCAACTGTATACAACTGTTGGAGAGTTTAATTTGGATACAATGAAGGCAGATACCAGAAACATAAATTACTTTCAAGACTCTGAGCTTTGAGAATTGGTTAGGATTCTTTCCCCTTTCAAAACTCAGTGCAACTTTTCTACTCAGTAACTTATTCTCTTACCTTGATAAGATATCATAGAGAAAGGATGGCTTAAAAAAAAAAAAAGGTCTGTGTGTGTTTTCTACTTTAATGAAATGAAAAGCAGAAACATAGAACGATAGTCTGTTAAGAAACGGCTACCTAATTTATCCCTCCCCCAAACCCCTTTCCATTTTGGTAACCGTAAGTTTGTTTTCTATGACTGTGAGTCTCTGTTTTCTAAATAAGTTCATTTGTATTGTTTTTTATTCCACATATAAGTGACATCATATGACATTTATCTTTGTCTGGCCTACTTTATTATGATTATCTTGAATTAGAAAGTTGGACTAACATATGCTCACTACAATGTATAAAATAGATAAGCAACAAGGGAACTATTTCAATATTTTGTAATAACTTATAAGGGAAAAAAATCTGAAAAGGAATACACACACACACACACATATAACTAAATCACTGCTCTGCGTATCCGAAACTAACACAATATTGTAAATCAACTATACTTCAATTTAAAAAATATTAAATTCAGCAGAGGAAAAATAAAGAAAGAAACAGGTTTTCTGCTCAGCAAACATTACCCTATGGGTTGCTTACAAGCAGGGTTCCTTACAACCAGGGCTGGCTTTCTCCAGTTTCATCAACTTCAAACCCAAATCATGCTGACTCTTAAAAGACATTCGGAACTACAAATGTGAGACTTTACAAAAGACTTACATAGTGTAAAGGCTGTGGAGCACATTCTCGTTAAACTCAAGTTGCATGAGGTAGAGGAACATTTTCCGCAAATTTAGCCCATGGGTTTCCGTTTTACTGGAGGAGAAGGGGGCATGTGTCACTCTAAGCCGAGGAATCATTTTCATTAGATGTTTTTGTACTTGCTTTAGATGCGTGGAGCAGTTGGGAAGCTCTAGGAGAAGCAAGATGTTGGGAACAAATAAGGTAAGTAATTACTCTCTGTCTTTTTTCCGACCTAGATTTTGTCTTTCCTTCCTCTGTATTTCCCCACACCCACCAGGCTCCCCTTCCTCCCCCTGCTCTCCACCCCATTCCTGCTGCCCCCTTGACCAAGGCCAGATGCTTGCTGGCTTGGACTCCCACAAGCGGTTTGATGGAGGGAGCTCCGGGAGGCATGGAAGACTGGGGGAGCAGAGCAGTTTGTATTAGCAGAATTGGGGGCTGAACTGCAGCCAGAGGCCACCAGGCCAAGGAGGTGATTTTGCTTGGAGGTACCAGCTACTTCTTTCTTTTTCTGATAGTGAATTCAACATCCCAATCCCAGCAGACCCTCCCACTCAGGACACCTTATGATACAATTATGTAAACTAGGCTGACTGCAGCTGTGAGTTTTTAAGTATTTAGAGACCTTGCTTTCCTCAAAAAAAAAAAAAAAAAAAAAAAAAAGAATTTGATATCAGCCTTTTGTGGAGGCANGTACCAGCTACTTCTTTCTTTTTCTGATAGTGAATTCAACATCCCAATCCCAGCAGACCCTCCCACTCAGGACACCTTATGAAACAATTATGTAAACTAGGCTGACTGCAGCTGTGAGTTTTTAAGTATTTAGAGACCTTGCTTTCCCCAAAAAAAAAAAAAAAAAAAAAAAAAAAGAATTTGATATCAGCCTTTTGTGGAGGCAGGCAGGAAAGACCCATTAAGAAGGATATTGTAACTCCTGCCAAAAGTTGTCTCCCACTGTGTGGCTTTCTTATTGGATTGCTTATTTTCTCTTTCTTACTACACTTGACCCTCTTTCCCATGCTTAAATGTGTATCTTAGAAGGACTTTGCTTTCTACTTTGCTCTTCCTTCTTCCACCTCAAGATTTTGAATCTCTGCTCAAGGGCTCAGAAATCTATACCACACGAGGACGTGTGCATATATTCTCGCTGGGGGATCCTGGTCTCTTCTGTGGTTTCCTCTAAAGCCCCCCACTGTACTCTGTCCCTCCAACTCATCCCCTTGAAGTTTACATCCGGGTGGCTCTGACACAAGATAAAGATTCCAAGGTTTTGGCAACTTCCTCAGATGTCTCCATTCCCGCACACCCCAGGGTTTCTTACTGTTGTCTCTATTAGCATGGACCAAATGTCCTGCTTTGCGGGCTGATTTATGGTTGCATTAGGGAAAACTCCACAGAGGGTGTAAAATACACTGTCCCATGCCCGGGCCACAGCTTCCGTGTTATCGGTGATTGCAAGTGTGTTTTATAAGCCCAGTGCCAAATCGAAATCAAGGTGATTTGCGCATCAATCTCCTGGATAAAATCAGGGCATGCTCTATTGTGGTTTGACCTTCCTGGTGCCTTTGGCTGGTCCGCCTTGTCTAAGTCCCTTGGACAATTACCCAGGGATGGTTGGAAAATGCAGAAATAATGGCTAGGGCTGGGATTACCAGCTGTATCAAAAGGCTTAACTGCTCACCCCAGAGACTCCTGAGGGCCAGAGAAAAAAAACCCTAACAGGAGGTTTGCATCGTCCTTAAGGGATTGCAAGCTGCAGGTGGGGAGGGGGAGAGCCTTGGGACTGTCTCCCTGTGCGTTTAGTCAGTACCCCTGAACCCCACAGCAGTAGAGAAAGCAAAACTTTGAAATTTATGAAAAGCCAGCAGATAACTGGGCCTCAGAAAGCCAATGCAGTCCCTTATTTATAAGCTCAAGATCTCCTCCAAATGTAGGCCAGAGAAGTAATTATTTCAAAAGTAAGTGGAAGATCCGAGATAGGACTGAAATCAGTAGTTTCTATCTTGCCATCACCCAAGGTGGGTTCTTTTTGATGATTTTTCATAGAAAAATCATGCTCATTTGTCACAGAAAACAAGCAAAAGCTTCCTGAAAAATCTGACCATCTATTTTCAGTAAAGTTCAGACTTAATCCAAAATGTTGAAGGATGCGTTCACAAGAGTAGGGTTGAAGATCTTTTGAACAAAGATGTGGGAAATTGCAGATTTTTAGAACCTGAAGGCTCTGTAGTGATGGTCAGAGGGTATATTTAGGATAAATATTTTTAAGTTAGGGTTTTATGCCTATAATCTAAGTTTCTCAACTTATATTTAGTCCAAACTTCTTTTTAAAGTAATTCCATCTCTTCTGATTCTGCACCCTTTCATAGACCCAGGAGGAAGTTTAGTTGACTCTTCAAATGGTAAAGCCTATTTTGCAAATCCCTTTAAGATATGCTAATGTATATGGGCTGATTATTAAGATAAATACCTTCTGCTGGAAACTGAAGTTAATTATAATATATGTAATTAGTCACTGGTCAGCCTAGAAGTTATAATTTATTGTCCCTTAATTTGCATTTATTATCAAAGATATTTAATTTAAAGGAATTAAAAAAAAAAAAAAAAAAAAAAAAAAAAAAAAAAGAATTTGATATCAGCCTTTTGTGGAGGCAGGCAGGAAAGACCCATTAAGAAGGATATTGTAACTCCTGCCAAAAGTTGTCTCCCACTGTGTGGCTTTCTTATTGGATTGCTTATTTTCTCTTTCTTACTACACTTGACCCTCTTTCCCATGCTTAAATGTGTATCTTAGAAGGACTTTGCTTTCTACTTTGCTCTTCCTTCTTCCACCTCAAGATTTTGAATCTCTGCTCAAGGGCTCAGAAATCTATACCACACGAGGACGTGTGCATATATTCTCGCTGGGGGATCCTGGTCTCTTCTGTGGTTTCCTCTAAAGCCCCCCACTGTACTCTGTCCCTCCAACTCATCCCCTTGAAGTTTACATCCGGGTGGCTCTGACACAAGATAAAGATTCCAAGGTTTTGGCAACTTCCTCAGATGTCTCCATTCCCGCACACCCCAGGGTTTCTTACTGTTGTCTCTATTAGCATGGACCAAATGTCCTGCTTTGCGGGCTGATTTATGGTTGCATTAGGGAAAACTCCACAGAGGGTGTAAAATACACTGTCCCATGCCCGGGCCACAGCTTCCGTGTTATCGGTGATTGCAAGTGTGTTTTATAAGCCCAGTGCCAAATCGAAATCAAGGTGATTTGCGCATCAATCTCCTGGATAAAATCAGGGCATGCTCTATTGTGGTTTGACCTTCCTGGTGCCTTTGGCTGGTCCGCCTTGTCTAAGTCCCTTGGACAATTACCCAGGGATGGTTGGAAAATGCAGAAATAATGGCTAGGGCTGGGATTACCAGCTGTATCAAAAGGCTTAACTGCTCACCCCAGAGACTCCTGAGGGCCAGAGAAAAAAAACCCTAACAGGAGGTTTGCATCGTCCTTAAGGGATTGCAAGCTGCAGGTGGGGAGGGGGAGAGCCTTGGGACTGTCTCCCTGTGCGTTTAGTCAGTACCCCTGAACCCCACAGCAGTAGAGAAAGCAAAACTTTGAAATTTATGAAAAGCCAGCAGATAACTGGGCCTCAGAAAGCCAATGCAGTCCCTTATTTATAAGCTCAAGATCTCCTCCAAATGTAGGCCAGAGAAGTAATTATTTCAAAAGTAAGTGGAAGATCCGAGATAGGACTGAAATCAGTAGTTTCTATCTTGCCATCACCCAAGGTGGGTTCTTTTTGATGATTTTTCATAGAAAAATCATGCTCATTTGTCACAGAAAACAAGCAAAAGCTTCCTGAAAAATCTGACCATCTATTTTCAGTAAAGTTCAGACTTAATCCAAAATGTTGAAGGATGCGTTCACAAGAGTAGGGTTGAAGATCTTTTGAACAAAGATGTGGGAAATTGCAGATTTTTAGAACCTGAAGGCTCTGTAGTGATGGTCAGAGGGTATATTTAGGATAAATATTTTTAAGTTAGGGTTTTATGCCTATAATCTAAGTTTCTCAACTTATATTTAGTCCAAACTTCTTTTTAAAGTAATTCCATCTCTTCTGATTCTGCACCCTTTCATAGACCCAGGAGGAAGTTTAGTTGACTCTTCAAATGGTAAAGCCTATTTTGCAAATCCCTTTAAGATATGCTAATGTATATGGGCTGATTATTAAGATAAATACCTTCTGCTGGAAACTGAAGTTAATTATAATATATGTAATTAGTCACTGGTCAGCCTAGAAGTTATAATTTATTGTCCCTTAATTTGCATTTATTATCAAAGATATTTAATTTAAAGGAATTAAAAAAATAGCCTGATTTGAGTGGTTATGGAGATGGTGGGCATTTAGTAAAGTAAAGTTCAAAACTCTTTTTTTTTTTCTTCTCTCCCCAAACTTTTCTAAACCTATTATATACAATTTTAGGAAATAACACACCAACATTAGGAGATGGCTTGTGCTGCTTGATTTAAAAAAATCAGAAAGGCATTTTTGTAAGAAAGGATGCAGTATTCTCTTCCTGATCCTCATTTTTGGGACACTAGGTAAGCTTACATGATAAGAGGGTCCAAGTTCAAGTAGAATTAGGGAGCTTGTGTGATGAGGATGACTCTTGTGTCCGTGTTGATTGGCAGGGGGAGATAAAGGAAAATATTAGATGATTTTCCTTCCAGATTGTAATTTCTTCTAGAAAATGTAGAAAAGACCAGCAGTTGGCCACAGCTACAGCTTTTGTATAAAAAGAGAATATCATGCCATTTCATAAAACATGTTTCCATAAAGCTCCACTGACCTTTCAAACATATTATTTCTGAGATCATTTATCTGAGTCCTGCTCTATTGAGACTCTGAGCTCCCTTGCCACACAGGAGTGACTTTCTGGTGTTCCTTCCCCTCTAAATTAAAGTTTATGTTGAAGCGGGGCTCCTTGGTTCAGGGAGAAAAGGCAGCCCTCATCTCTGTCTCCTCCTAGGAGCCCTCTCTTTTTAATCAAGGAGGCTGCTGATGAACTTGGCAGTGAGTTGGTCTGAGATGTGTCCATGGCAGAAGCAACACCACTGAGATATCAGATTTTTCCCTCTTGAGAGGAAGGGACTGTCCGTCTAGGGTGATGTACCTGAGAATATACCTTTTGAATTTGTGCATCTTTTGATCCAGAACATCCTTGAGCTGTGTGGACATGGTTTTTGAACTCTCTGAATGCTGAGATTTCTTAGAGGTCAGAAATGGGGCTATTTGATTTCAGGACTTTTTATAAACCGAAGGATAGTTGATTTACAATGTCGTGTTGCTTTCTGCTGTTCAGCAAGTGATTCAATTATACATATATAGGGCTTCCCAAGTGGCTCAGTGGTGAAGAATCCACCTGCCGCTGCAAGAGAAACAGGAGAAGTCGGTTCAATCCCTGGGTCAGGAAGATTTTCTGGAGTAGGAAATGGCAACCCTCATATAAGTGATATTATACAGTATTTAAATTTCTTTTTGACTTACTTCACTTAGTATGATAATCTCTGGGTCTATCCATGTTGCTGCAATTGGCATTATTTCATTCTTTTTAGTGGCTACGTAATATTCCACACATACCACATCTTCTTTATCCATTCATTTGCCAATGCACATTTAGGTTGCTTCTGTGTCTTGGCTATTGTGAACAGTGCTGTTATGAATACTAGGATGCATGTTTTTGAATTAGAGTTTTGGATCTCAAAACTTTTTAAAGAGTAAAACGTGGTCAGATTGGGTGTGACACAGTCCCTTCTTGTGGATAGAAATTCTGTTCTCTTATTGAAGGAGAGGTTGGAGGTAAGGATGGTAGACATTTTCTTCTAGGTCAAGACCTCAAACTACCCTTCTGGGTTCCCAAGGGAGCAGCTTTTTGGGTGGTGGATTAAACAGTCCTGAACATCATGAAGCGCAATGGGACACCTCCCAGTCATTTCTGCAAAGGGCCCCTTGGCTTCCCCTCTGCTCAGGAAGCCCTGGTATGCAGCAATAATCAAGAATGGGATGGGTGCAAGCAGGGGGTGCAATAACTGCAGAAAATTTAAAAACAGACACCAATTAAAAGTGCTCTCCTTGTATCATCACCATGTGAGCTAAGTCACTTCAGTTGTGTCTGACTCTTTGTGACCCCATGGACTGCAGCCCGCCAGGCTCCTCTGTCCATGGGATTTTCCAGGCAAGAATACTGGAGTGGGTTGCCATTCCCTTCTCCAGGGGATCTTCCCAACCCAGGGACTGAACCCACGTCTCCTGCATTGGCAGGTGGGTTCTTAATCACCGCCACGGAGAGTACTTCAGTAATACACACCTCAGCTCTGCATGGGGGACGGGGGTTGATACTGAGTGCTGGTCAGATCCCCATCTCCAGGTCAGGGCACCCCCTCCCCAGCTACTGAGAGCATTGGCTGCCAATGGCTTAGGGCTGCCACCTTCCCTGGAGACTTACACGTATTCTTCCCTGAGCAGCTCATGGCCAGTAGATAGCCAGTTCCCTTGGGGGCAGATAGCTCTAAGGGACAGTTCACCATTCAGAGTCCCCACCTCCACAGACTATGCTTAGACCCAGCTCCAGACCACAGCCTTGCTCAATGCCTTTCCTTTCTCCTTCCTGCTCCTTTTCCCACCTCCCAGTACTCCCTGCACAGAGCCCATGCAGATCCCTTTCTCAAGTGGGGCCCAGGGAACCCTCCCTAAGACATTTGACTTCCAGGCAGGAATGCTCTGCATGAGCAGCACACTTGGCCTCTGGTTGCCCCAGGTCCACCTGCAATCCCAGATGGTCCATAGTTCTCATTTCTTCCTCTTCACCTGTAGATGACAGATGTGCTTCCAATACCACTGTGAGCTTTGCAGGTGCCTTCAGTGACATCCATGCGTCTGGAGAGCCAGGGAACCCCATGCTCCCCTGAAGATCCTAGATTTCTTTTCTCGAGGGCTCAGTTTGAAGGTTGTAACCAGCCTCTGGGAGCAGGATAACATGAGTTTTGCTGCCCAACAGACCAGACTGCCACTTACTTTATGTACAATAGCAGTTAAGAGGCTCAGGCCAGTGCCATTCTCACCCAGCTGCTGAGGAGAGCCAGCATGGAACCCAGGAGCTCCATTCCAGAGTCCCTACTTTTAGCAACTATTGTGACTAAAGAGTGCAGTGGATACTTGAAGTGCTTAGCACAGTGCCTGGCTGCTCACGAAATGATAGCAATGAAGATGATTTTCCGTTAATGCAATGATGAAGATGATGATGGCCACAAGGTTGAGAGAATAAGATTTGCACATTTAGACAACAGAACAATGGACATCCCATAAACTCTTCCCTGGTTCCCCCTGGTGAGAGGAAAAAGAAACCAAAACCTCGGGGCTCTGGAATGAGTACTGATCTTAGAGTCAGAAGACCTTGGGGTCAGATACAGACTTTGGATTGGTTGCCAGCTTTGGGAGAATTCTATAAAATGGGCAGAGATGTCAGGATTAAATGGAAAGCGAACCTGGGTACAAGGACTTAGCATGGTAGGTATCGAGCAGATGTCTGGTGGCTAGGAACAGACTGTGTCTTGGGAGAGGATATAAGGGTGACTCTGGAGAGAAACGGTGCAGGGCAGCTCTGTCACTGAATGAGTACCACCAGGGAACAGGTCAGGGTACCCAAAGAATGACTGGCTCTAAAGTGAATATGGCTCTGTTTTCTCTTATGACAGGGACCTGCTGATTTCCTTGACTTTGTAGTGGCCCTTCCTCTGCACTTCAGGGCTCTCTGCTAATCCCAGGTCCTATTTTCACACATTTGACCTTATCCTGAAGGTAAGCACCCCATGCAAATGCCCAGGAGGGCCAGGATTTCAGTCTATATTATTCACTGGTACACTCCCCATCACCTGACATATACTCAACATTCAGGAAATATTGTTGAGAAAATAGACCTTATCAAGAATCAGGACTGAAGGTGGCAGGAACAAGCATTCAGCTAGGAGCCAGGAGGCCTTCAAGTGTGTCGAAATGTGTCCTTTTTTGGCTCTGTGGCTTTGGAAGGCCCACCTAACCCCTGTGGATTTCGTTCATCTGCTACGTCAGTGACATCAGGTCTACTGAACAGGGTTAGAATAATGCCTATGGAATCGTACTGAGTCTTTGAATTTTAAGAGCTATGAAATTGACTTGAAAAGGACAATTTAAGGAAATGTAGTTAGTCTTATAATTTCCTGAGATAATATTTCTAGAAAATATGCTGCAAATATTTTTTCCCTTAGAAACTTAAAAACACCTTTCCAAATAAACTCTTGGATTACAAAGTCAAAACTGAAATAATAAAGTATTCAGAAATTAAAGATACCATGTACCAGATGTGACCTTGGGATGTAGCTAAAGTAGTGCTCAGAGAACAATTTATAGCCTTAAATGGACTTGTCAAAGCGTAAGATTAAAAATACATGAACATTCAACTCAAGAAACTGGAAAATAAACATATGAAAGTCGCTCAGTCGTGTCCAACTCTTTGCAACCCCATGGACTATACAGTCCATGGAATTCTCCAGGCCAGATTGGCCAGATTACTGGAGTGGGTGGTAGCCTTTCCCTTCTCAGGGAAAATAAACACCGCCACCAATAACAACAAATACACAGTAAACACACACATGCACACACACAAAGGGAGAAAAACATTTTCAATAGAATGTTTTCATAAAAAGTCTTACAATAGTTGAATGTGTTTATACCAGGAGAATTTCTGAAAGTGGTCACGAATTGACACATTTTCCACGAATCAATAGTTTGCAATTATATATTGCCTTTATGCAGAGTATGAAGCTTTCTATAGGATATAGCCATTCTTTAATGAGTAGTCATGCTTTATTTTATCTAGATCATCCTTAGAAAAGTGCCAATCGAAGAAGATGGAAGGGATTGTGGTGGATCTGACAGGTCCTAGAGAAAGCAGAAGGTTCATTTGGGCTCTTGACCAAGCAAGGAGCATGTGAAGAAGCAGGTTGCTGAGTGACGCATTTTATACAATATGGTAGCAGCATCAGTGAGGCCCTGGAGGCATGAATATAAA
This sequence comes from Oreotragus oreotragus, assembly GCA_006410675.1. NCBI lineage: Eukaryota > Metazoa > Chordata > Mammalia > Artiodactyla > Bovidae > Oreotragus > Oreotragus oreotragus. The sequence continues at coordinate 64,758 of SJYX01005961.1, read as the reverse complement.
ATGCAGGGTCTTGTGTGGAGAGAGGACCCTGAGACACTGACTGGGATTTCCAGGGAGGTAGATTTCCAGGTATATAGAGGGTCAACAGGCTTCCCAGGTGGCTCAGTGGTACAGAATCTGCCTGCCAGTGTATGAGATGCAGGAGACGCAGATTTGATCCCTGGGTCAGTGAAGATCCCCTGGAAGAAGAATTCTTCAGTATTCTTGCCTGGAGAATCCCAGGGACAGAAGAGCCTGGTGGGCTGAAATCCATGGGATTGCAAAGAGTCAGACATGACTGAGTTACTGAGAACATATGCATGCAGGGGGGGAACAAAGTCCATTTGATAATTAGTCTGATAACTCACAGGAGACCAGACTCTCACCTACCTAGGGACATCATATCGACAGGATGTTGGTGTCTGAAAGACACTGGAAAATCCTCTATGGGTTTTTCTTCTGGAGCAAAGAAGGCCTCAAATTCTCAGTTCTTTAAAGCAACACCCAACTCTGGGCTCCTTGCCTTTTTTTTTTTTTTTTTTTAATGTGGACCATTTTAAAAGTCTTTCTTGAATTTGTTACGATACTGCTTCTGTTTTATGTTTTGGTTTTTGGCCCCAAGGTATGTGGAATCTTAGCTTCCTGACCAGGGATTGAACCCACACTCCCAGCATTGGAAGGAGAAATTTTAACCGCTGGACCATCAGAGAAGTCCCTGGCTCTTGTTCTTAAAGCAACTTAAAGAATGGAGTTGAACACCTTGCAAGGCGCTCGTACCACTCATGAGGGCTGCACCCTCGTGACTTAAGCACCTCTCCAGTGCCTCACTTCTGTGTGTATGTTCAGTCACTCAGTCATGTCCGTCTCCCTGTGGCTTCACGGACTGTAGACTGCCAGCCTCCTCTGTCCACGGAATTTTCTAGCCAAGGGTACTGGAGTGGGTTAACATGCCTTCTCCAGGGATTCTTCCTGACCCAGGGATTGAATTTGTGCCCATTTCACCTCCTGCACTGGCAAGTGGATTCTTTACCACGGCACCACCATCTCCTTGGGGGCTAAGATTTCCACATATGAACTTTGAGGGGACACAAGCCTCCAGGTCATAGTCCTACCTCAAAGACTGCTGTAGGTTTTCCGTGAGGAAATTATAAAGCATTTCAATGAATGTTTGGTTTATGCCAAAACTCAAACTAAATGGTGGCTGTCTGTGACTTGCCATTTTTGTGCCCGTTTTCTCATTTGGAAAACAGGATAAACAATAAATAACCCTCATACTCTACTTCAGAATGGAGTTTAAATATGCAACATTGGGAATTCCCTGGTGGTCCAGGGGTTAGGGTGCTATGCTGTCATAGCTGTGGGCCTGGACTCGATTCATGGTTGGGGAACTATGATCCTGCAAGGTTTGCCAAGATAATAAAAAATTTAAAAAAATACTTAAGTTTGAGCCACATGAAATTGTCAATATTTGATCATTTTTGACCTCTACAAATTGCAGTTTCTTGTGTGCTAATCTGATGACATGTGGAAGGTCAGTTCATATCTATAGAGCCTTATAACCAGTTATACATACGAGTGGTTGCTTTGCTTTCTAGTTCCATTGTGAAACACATCTCAGAAAAATGACAAGACTACACCTATGGGATTTTTTTTTTCTCTCTTTGTTTCATTTAATAGCCTTCTTCATCTCTCCCCAGAACTTGCCCATCACCATATTTCACAAACTCTGGAAGGGCAAGCTCTGTTCATCAGAAATATCCCACTGGAGAGAGTAGATTTGTTATTTTCTGTGTTAAGTTGTTAATTGATTTGATAATTGCCTGGGAGACACACACAGACATACACATACACAAAACAAATGTCAGGCCACACACTTTTCTCTCGACAGTAAGATGAAGATGTTTTAGTTATTGGAACCCAGATGTCACCTAGAAGAATAAGAGGAGGTACCGGGAAAAAAAAGAGGGGAGTGGAGCCGACAGGGTGGGGGGAGGCAGGCCATCCCTCTTGGTTATCAAGTGAAATGACTCCCCAAATATGACAATAAATCACTGCAGGAATCAATCAGACGGGAGGCCACTGCTCCATGCTGATAATGCATCAATCAATATTTAATGTTTACACTTTAATTAATCCACACATGGGAAGCATTCTTTCAGTGACAAAAATAAAGGGGTGAGAAATAAAACACCTTTTATATCAAGGAGTAGTGAGGGCACTGCCTATCTGGGTGGCTTTGATTGGAGCTGTCATTGATCACCTTGAATCTCGCCCGCCTCTGAGTCACATTTGGATAGAAAGCTAATATGGGGGAGGGGTCCAGAGGTGTCAGAATCCAACCAGGCAGACTGTGACTTCGTCGAAACTGTCGCAGACCATGGATTCCTAAGAAGGCAGAACAAAGCCAGGGCAAATACTGGATTCTACACGTTGGTGACATCTTCTCCCCAGAAAAGATTTCTGTCTGCAGATAGTGATATATAACTCTGGGGGAGGCAGGGTAATCAGGAAAGACATTTTCCCCTCTGTTTTGAAGAGTCCAAGTGTCCTGGACACACAGATTCCAGTCTCAACCCCAGGACTGTTTTTATAACATTCATAGCCCATTAGCATGCTTTTCACAGTCTGCCCTACCTCTTATAAACATGTAAAAATACCCACACCTCACATTCATTCTAATTCATATACAGCTGTGTATGAATCGCTTTGACCTAGGGTTGACTAGATGACCTCATACTATATTTGGTAGATATTTAATCAAATGTATATTACATTTGGTTTTGTAGATTTCTTTTTATATTTTGAGGCCAATGCAATGGGCCTAAATGTCTTGGGTCTCAAGCATTTTGCAGGCCCTTGAAAACTACACAGGCTGTACATGTAACTGTGGTTCTATTTGAGAAAATGGCTTGGTAGACAATGTTGGATTTAAAAATAATTTTTTTGTTTATTTGGCTGTGTAAGGTGGGGGGTGCAGCACGTGCAGACTCAGTTGCTGTGATGTACAGGGCTTAGTTGCCCTGTGGCATGTGGATCCCAGTTCCCCAACCAGGGATCAAGCTTGCATCCCCAGCATTGGAAGGCAGTTTTTTAACTTCGGGACCACCAGAAAAGTCCTGAAAATGCTGGATTTTGACCCTCAAAAACCACCCTATGCTAAGTTGCTTCAGTCATGTCTGACTCTGCAACTCTATGGACTGTAGCCCATCAGGCTCCTCTGTCCATGGGATTCTCCAGGCAAGGATACAGGAGCAGGTTGCCATTTCCTCCTTCGGGGGGGTCTTCCCAACGCAGAGACTGAACCTGCGTCTCTTGCGTCTTCTGCACTGCCAGGCAAGTTCTCCCCACTAGTGGCACTAGCGGTCTTTGCAGTATATTTCTTTGTCTTCTTTTTCCCCCCTAAATTGCTTCATTTGAAGCCTTCTTTCCCCAGGCTTTAGGGTCCCATTTCGGCTTCCTTTCTGTTTCGTCCTCAGTGAGTAGAGTTGGTGCAGAGGTTTGTACGGGTTTCATGTTGGGGGTGAATTGTGACTGCATTCTAGTGTGCGGAGGTGACTTTATTTTTTTCTTTCTGATGGGCAAAGCTATGTGTTGCTGTCATTGGTCAGTCACTTAGTCACGTCCAACTGTGACCCCATGGACTGTAGCACGTTAGGCTTTTCCGTCCTTCACCACCGTAGGGTTGCAGAGTCAGACACGACTGAAGCAACTTAGCATATCGTGGTTTTTGAGGGTCAAAATCCAGTTTTGAAGTCTCAGAAAGGACTAAGCTTTCCTTTTTGGAGCACAGCAGTGAAGTGAGGATGCGCGTAAGCTTGTGTTTAGTCACTCCGTTGTGTCTGACTCTTTGCAACCCCATGGACTGTAGCCCACCAGGCTCTTTGGTCCGTGGGAATTCTTCAGGCAAGAATACTGGAGTGGGTTGCGATTCCTTCCTCCAGGAGATCTTCCCAACCCAGGGATCGAATCCAGGTCTCCAGCACTGCAGGTGGATTCTTTACCGCCTGAGCCACCAGTGAAGCCCAAGAACACTGCAGTGGGCAGCCTTTCCCTTCACCAGGGGATCTCCCCGACCCAGGAACCAAACTGGGGTCTCCTGCATTGCAGGTGGATTATTTGCCAGCTGAGCTACCAGGGAAGCCCCAAGTGAGAATACTAGATGCTAAAAAAGCAGGAGTCTTGGTTTGAGTTCCCCCCAGAAGTAGATTCTGAGATAAGATTTTGAGAACAAGTAGTTTATAAGTGAGAAAGGGAAGGAAAAGCAGCAAAAAAAAAAAAAAAAGGGGGGGGTATCAGTGTGGGGAAGAGAGACTTGGTCCCACTGAGAATTTGGGAAGTCAGAGCAGAAGGGTCAGTTCAGTAAGCCTTCCGGTAGGAGAGAAAGCTCTATTTATCTTCTAGCTCCCTGTCCGCTCTTAAGTGAGGGCTGCTTTTGGAGGGATTCACAGCCCACCACTCCCCACTTCCAAGGCCAGATAAAGAGACCCTGGGCGGAGAATCAGGTGTTCTTATTGAGAAGCCTTCAGCTTACAAAGTGGAGCAATGGCAGGATACGGGCACACACCAACTGTGGCCATCCCACCAGGACAGATAAGTTATACCTGACAAGGATTCTGACTGTAAAATGGAAAAACAAAAATTACAAATGTTTCAAACCAAAACCTTTCAGTAACCCTGTCAGCTTCTCAGTATGTCCAACTCTGTTAAAACTTCTTACAATTCTAGAAGGCAGCTTGCTCTGCTATCTGAGCATCGAATGAAGTCATTTAGGGGATGTGTGTGAAAAATATAGAGTCACACTCACACTAACAGAGGCAAGATGCGCATGTTATGTGAGGCATGAAGAAACTGAGGATGTCAGTTTTCTCTTTCTCTGTCTCTGCTAAGGTTGATGAGCTGGCTTTCAGCAAAGTCAACTCTTCTATGATGCAATTCCATATCTATTTACATACTCCACTCCCTAATGTAAGAACCACACTACCCCTCCTATGTCCAACTCAAGCAGGATAATATGATAGTGGTTCTTTGTGTACAATGCATATTACAGTTGTCTAACGCTGACTATATTGATTTAACTTTTCCTCTTTTACATTTAAACTATCTGTTCCTGCACCCCAACCTCCCCTGCAATTTACTCAGTTTCCCTCCTCTGTATCTGTCATTGATTTCAACAGGCTTCTCATTTGTTGAATAGAATTTAATTTCAAAAGTCTCCCATTACACGTCTAGTCTGTTAGTCCGAGTTTGAAAAAACTCTGTTATGAGGTTCTTTCATTTCAGATAATAGAAACAAGCTTCTGTTAACTTAGGCAAAAAAGAAAAAGAATAGAAAAGGAATAGCTGGCTAGACCCAGAGCATCCCTGGAAACCTCAGCCTTGACCTAGCTTTCTCAAGGGCAACCACACTATGGCCAAGCTCCAAACACCTGTCCCTGTGCACCTCTACTTAAGAATCAAACTCCTAAGACAGACCCTTTGATTGGCCTTGGTTAGCCTCTGCTCTCTCTCGGTGACCAAGACTGAGTAAGGTGTCATGCTGTCACACCCAGAGCATCCCTGGAAACCTCAGCCTTGACCTAGCTTTCTCAAGGGCAACCACACTATGGCCAAGCTCCAAACACCTGTCCCTGTGCACCTCTACTTAAGAATCACACTCCTAAGACAGACCCTTTGATTGGCCTTGGTTAGCCTCTGCTCTCTCTCGGTGACCAAGACTGAGTAAGGTGTCATGCTGTCACTTTTCCCAAAGAAAAGATGGATACTATACCCAGAAGGAGAGGTAAAGTAATACCGAGCAGACAAAAGCAGAAGAAGCCATGATGTCTGCCATTGGTTTTGTACCACTTTATATAAAAGAAAACTTTAACTGAAAATGCATGCTTTTTTTATGCCCTCTACTTTTTCTTTTCAGTTTTGAAATTAGCATATACACAATCACAAGGATCTTTAAAAGCTCATAGAAGATTAGACATACAAGAAAGCAAGAGCTGGGAAAGGAAATTGAAATGTTATTTAGCACTGAATACACACCAGGCCCTTTTATATTTATATCTAGAAAGTTCTGTTGTATAAGCTCTTCTTCTCCTAGTAAATTTCTTGACCCCTGAATCTTTTGGAACAAAGATGTACAGTATTTCCCTCTTGAGAATTCTTCTATACTCTCTTTAAATTGTTCAAGAACCTCATAAGATTACTTTAGGCCAGTGGTTCTCAACCTAGGCCAACTTTGCCCTTTCATTCCCCAAGGATATTTGGCAATGTCTGCAGACCAGTTTGGTCATTACTGGGTGGGGAGAGGGGATAAACTGCTATTGGCACCTAATTAGTAGAGACTACAGATGTATTTACACATTTTACAATGCACATGATTGGCTCCTACTAATGTCCTTAATGCCAAAATTGAGAAGCCACACTTTAACCCAAGGAGGTTGGTTCCAGTACAGACATTAAGCAAAGACAGAATTGATGAGTTAGTCAATAAATTACTGCTAGTACTTATCCTTTGTCGGCAAAGGTCCATATAGTCAAAGCTATGGCTTTTCCACCAGTCCTGTACAGATGTAAGAGCTGGACCATAAAGAGTACTGAAGAATCAATGCTGTCAAATTGCGGAGCTGGAAAAGACTCTTGAGAGTCTCTTGGACAGCAAGGAGATCAAACCAGTCAATCCTAAAGGAAATCAACCCTGAATATTCATTGGAATGACTGATGCTGAAGCTCCAATACTTCAGCCACCTGATGTGAAGACCCTGATGCTGGGAAAGGTTGAAGGGAGGAGGAGAAGGGGACAACAGAAAATGAAATGGTTGGATGGCATCACTGACTCAATGGACCTGAGTTTGAGCAAACTCTGGGAGATGGTGAAGGACAGGGAAGCCTGGTGTGTTGTAGTCCATGGGGTTGCAAAAGAGTCAGATATGACTGAGCAACTGAAGTGAACTGAACTGAGTACTTAAACTCGCTTCCTTGAGTCACTGTTGAAGATGGTCCAGCGCAGTCTGGTAACTATTCACTCTGGTAAGGATCTGTGCTGATACTCAGTGATACCCCTTACTGGCTCTTTTAGTTTGCATGTTCATATGTTATTTTCTAAAGTCCAACAACTGAGCCAGGGAGACTGGTCCTGAGTTGCTTCTATTTTAGTCACAGATAGATTCTCTATAGAAGGAAAGAGCTGTGAACTTTAGGGTTTAGCTGTGTTCCTTCCCTGAACTTTGCTTCCTAAAATGGAATTAATCCTGCAGATTCCTACCACTGTTTCATTGCTGATCAGATTTCAGACTCTCCTGGGCCTTTTCCTTTGGCTCCCTGACTCAATCTTTGAGGCTTCATTTTGCTCAATAGGAGCCAGACACATTTCCTTGGTTGCTCATGTCTTGGAGTTGGCTGCATGTACAGAAAGAGCCCAGATAAATTCTACTACCAGCAAGCAAGTGACCTTGAACTTGGCTTTGGTCCACTATTGGCAGGATGATGGGTTGGGTTGGTGAGGGTTTTTTAGAATCAAATCATGTGTGTATACCACTTTCCTAAGTTTTAATCATGTCTATGAACATATACTCTTATTTACTTAATATTTTCCTTTTAATTGACTCACTAAATTTATTCAAAAAAATTTTTTTTAAGAAATCTTTATTCACCTTCACAGATGGAGAACAAATTGGCATAAAGGAAGGTGATAGAAGAAAAAAATATATGGAAAACAAGACAGAAAAACTGCTATCAAATTCTAGCTAAATTCTAGAGATTCTGGAGAGGATGTGGAGAAAAGAGAACCCTCTTACACAGTTGGTGGGGATTTAAATTGATACAGCCACTAGGGAGAACAGTATGGAAATTTCTTTAAAAATTAGAAATAAAATTACTACATGACCCATCAGTCCCACTAGGGTGTGCAAATACCCTAAGAAAACCATAATTCAAAAAGACATGTGTACCCCAATGTTCATTGCAGCACTGTTGACAATAGCTAGGACATGGAAGCAACCTAAAAGTCTGTCAACAGGTGAACGGATACAGAAGTTGTGGTACATGTACACAATGGAGGTCTTCCCTGGTAGCTCAGCTGGTAAAGAATCTACTTGCAATCCAGGAGACCCCCATTCAATTCCTGGGTTGGGAATACCCTCAGGAGAAGAGACAGGCTACCTACTCTGATGTTCTTGGTCTTCCCTGGTGTCTCAGACAGTAAAGAATCTGCCTGCAATGCCAGAGACCCCAGGTTTGATCCTTGGATTGGGAAGATCCCTAGAGAAGGGAAAGGCTACCCACTCCAGTATTCTGGCCTGGGGAATTCCATGGACAGAGGAGACTGGCAGGCTGCAGTCCATAGGGTGGCAAAAAGCCAGACACACAGAGTGACTTTCACTTTCACTTTATATACAATAGAATCTTCAGTTCAGTTCAGTTCAGTTGCTCAGTCATGTCTAACTCTTTACGACCCCATGAATCGCAGCACGCCAGGCCTCCCTGTCATCACCAACTCCTGGAGTTCACTCAAACTCATGTCCATCGAGTCAGTAATGCCATCCAGCCATCTCATCCTCGGTCATCCCCTTCTCCTCCTGCCCCCAATCCCTCCCAGCATCAGAGTCTTTTCCAATGAGTCAACTCTTTGCATGAGGTGGCCAAACTACTGGAGTTTAAGCTTCAGCTTCAGTCCTTCCAGTGAACACCCAGGACTGATCTCCTTTAGAATGGACTGGTTGGATCTCCTTGCAGTCCAAGGGACTCTCAAGAGTCTTCTCCAACATGACAGTGCAAAAGCGTCAATTCTTCGGCGCTCAGCTTTCTTCACAGTCCAACTCTCATATCCATACATGACTACTGGAAAAACCATAGCCTTGACGGAC